>BSUD01000007.1:40284477-40499861 GCA_033239045.1 Fagopyrum esculentum | reverse complement strand
ATATATATATATATATATATATATATATATATATATATATATATATATATTTACTTATTGTCTATAATCTAGATAAAAAGTTGTGAATAAAATATTAATTATTATGTGAAATACAAAATAAAAACATATAATTTTGAAACATTATATATAATGATTAAAGAATGTGAATTTCATATAATATCTCCATATTTATCTACAATAATTTATTTTTTTGTCGCAATATAACAATAAAATTGAAACAATTAACCGTATATGTTAGAACTAAGGAATATGTAAGTTAAAATTGGAAATAATCTTCGATAATCAAAATATCCAAATTATACGGTAATACTTTAATGTGAGAATGACACGTAACAAAATCAAATGTTGCTTAATGTAAAGATGACATGTGATAAAATCTGATATGCCTTGGAGGGTGACATGTAATATTAATCCTTTTATTTCATTATTATATAATAGATTATTTGAAATCAAATACAATAACTAATATTATGAAGTTAAAAATCAAAATATGAATTGTGATTACTATACCTATAAGGAAAAAGGTATAATGATTTGTTTGAATACACAGTATATGTTTTTTCTATTTATTTTATTTTTTCTAGATAATGATATCGTGTGAATGCATTTAAATCTTTAATCATAAATATTTTTTGCTCACAAACATTTTTTTACTACTTTTGGGCCTAATAATGTTCAACCAAATAAATAAATAAAACTAAAAACAATTTTTTCCTTATAAATCCAATAATTAATACAATCATAACTATTGAATAACACCAATTATTATTATAAATGTTGCATATCTATTAAAAAACCCATAAAGTATTATACATTCCAAACAGATTCTAAGACTCTCTTCTGAATGTTTCCTTTCATAGTTCATACAATTCTCCATATCCCTCTCTCCAAGTTTCCACTTTCCATCCCTCGCACCGTCAAAATTTCCTGATTTTATTCACCACCCCGGCAATCTCTCTCTGTCTGGGGAGAAGGTTGCTTCAAGCTCTCGTGTTCGTGCTTCCCAAATTCCGCATTTGAATGGTTGGACCGCTTTAAAAAAAGGTTACATTTTTCTCGAACGTATTTGGTTGCTTTCAAGTCTTTCTGTCCCCCTTTCTTCCATTGTAGGGTTGTGTGTGACATGAGGAGCAACTTTCCCCTGTAGAAAATAAAGAGTTGAATATTTTGAGTTTGAGCGAAAACGATGCTTCTTTGACTTACTGCTGGCGGGCCATCACAGGATCGCTATAATCTTCCAGATATATTGTTATTTTGGCAAGTAATGAAATAGTTTCTCAAGTTCTTATGGATCTGGAAACTGGGTCCTTCCATTACCAAGCCAAGGTGATCTGGGTACTCATTAAGTTTTAATTTTATTCAATTTATTTTTAATGGTCTCTGTTTGAAATTTGTGTTCTTTATCCAATTTTAGAAAGAGTCTTGGAAGCAAGTTTTGATCTTGGCTTACCAGAGCTTGGGGGTTGTCTATGGAGATTTGAGCACTTCTCCACTCTATGTCTTTAGAAGCGCATTTGCTGACGACATACAACATTCCGAAACGAACGAAGAGATTTATGGGGTCTTAAGCTTTGTATTTTGGACGCTTACTCTTGTTCCTTTGCTTAAGTATGTGTTCATAGTGCTTAGAGCTGATGATAATGGTGAAGGAGGCACATTTGCTCTGTACTCCCTTCTATGTAGACACGCCCGAGTCAACTCGCTGCCTGATTCCCAGTTGGCTGATGAGGAGCTATCCGAGTACAAGAAGGATGTGGTTGTGATCAATCCAACCCCAATGAGATTCGGTTCGAGATTGAAGTCAACCCTGGAAAAACATAGGGTGCTGCAAAGGCTTTTACTGGTTTTGTCCTTGATTGGGACTTGTATGGTCATTGGTGACGGTATCCTGTCACCTGCTATTTCTGGTAAGTCAAATCCCTTTTACAGTGGCGTTTGATTGAAATTTGGTTATTGGGTTGGTGTAATGAATTGAATTATGATGGTATTGGGAATCAGGGATGGAACTTAGGATTCGGAAATTTTCAACTCTATGGGTGATTGGCTTGTTCTTGGTTAGAAAGTAACAATGGACAATCAAACCGTATGAATCGGGTTGAAGTTCCAGAGTCCGATGCCAAATTCCCCATACCTCCCAACCAAACGCCACCATATGGTTCATGATTTTTGCTTCAGAGTTAGGAACTTTTGGTCCTCTGTGTAACACCAGTTTCATATGTGCAGTGTTTTCAGCAGTGTCTGGTCTGGAGCTTTCATTTTCAAAGGAGCATCACCACTGTAAGAACCTCTCTTTATTCATGTTTGATTAAAAGGGCGTGCCTTTTGTTTTGCATTAAATTTATTCATCATCATCAACTAGATATTTTGGCGATAAATTATATCAAGCTTGGAGCTTTCCATATGCCTAAGAATAAATTATTTGTGCATACTTTTGGCGGGCTCCCATGGATGTTAACGACAGAATTGACATTGGATTTTTCTAGTTTCCTGAATTTGTCTCGTAGTTGACATTGATGTCTTTGTCATCTAGTTCTTTATAATACACAATACGTGTTGCTAGGTTCTTCTTGTTGATTGTGGGATTGTTGTCATTATAATCATTCCCTGTCATTATAATCCCCTGGAAACTATCCAATCTGCATAAAGACGGAGCTTTTTGGATTGCATATTTCCAGTTGCCTTGGCTTCTTGGTAAAAAATCCAGTTCTGATGGGGTGAAACTTGATGAAGCGGATTTGCTTTGGGAACTACTTAAAGGAAATAAACAGGATAATAGGATATGATATAGTGCATCATCAAGTGTAATGTCCGGATTCTTAAAAATCACATTCCTTTTTGGATGGCATTATGGCAAAAACCTTTACAGTGCATTAAAGATATGATTGCTTATAGGCAAAGTAGACCAAGGTGCTACATCTACATAATTCGTTTCCAGATTGTATTAACCGATCAATGTGGAGTTTTAAGAACACTATATGAAGATATAGTATGTATTTTATTATTGAGGATAAGATTTTTTCCTTCCTCCTGTAAAAAAGTTTATGACCTACACTGGAGATGCATTCCTTAAGAATACAGAATACTATGGTGCTTATTTTGAAGATGGTACCTTAGTGTATTGATGGCTTGCTTTGTTGTTTAGGCAGACAAGTTTTGTGGATTTGCATTTTAAATTCATATGGAGCTTGTTGTATACTTGAGGTAGAGCTGTAAATGTTTTGTTTGAATTATGCAATTGAAAACAGTGCAGTGCTAATAACTTTACACTTTGCAAATTATGGAAAAAGTAGAAAGTGCAAGGTAACTTTCCCAATACACCAAACAAGATATACGGGGGAAACTAGTTCGGACTTAGCTGCTACCCACCATTAATTGACTGTATGCTACAAGGCCCTACAACGAATGCTCGGATGTTCATTAAAGCTGTTGTTTCTGTTTGTCACTAATATTTGGTGGCTTTTCTTGTGGCTACTAGTTGCTGTTGATATCTCATTCTATGTTGAAATTTGCTTCCTTTTGATCTGAGGGCAAGTATATATTTTATGTTTTTTCATTATTGTTTCAACAATCGCCATGTGTATGAGGATATAAATAAATTTCTCTCTAGCTTGCCTGATATTAAGATTATTTCATTGTTAAGTTCGTGTTGTAAAAAGGAGAGATGGTAGGTCAGAATGTTAACTATAATGCAACTCTGTAAAGGCATATTATCCATCTGCATCCATTCACAATCGTTTTCTTTCGGTCTAAATTCTTGGAAAACAGTTTGTTGACAGATATACAACAATAATATTTCTTTTCGACTTACATTATTGTTATGGTTTCAGATATAGAAGTTCCAGCTGCATGTGTCATACTTATAGGTCTGTTTGCGCTCCAGCATTTCGGAACTCACCGAGTTGGGTTTTTGTTCGCCCCAATTGTCATAATCTGGCTTTTGTCTATTAGCTCCATCGGACTGTATAATATCGTCTACTGGAACCCGCATGTGTACCAAGCACTCTCTCCATACTTCATGTACAAATTTATCAAGAAAACACAAACTGATGGTTGGATATCGATGGGAGGAGTTTTGCTGTGTATTACAGGTCAATTTATTAGTCTAAGTTCAAGAAACTAAGGTTGTTTTCTTATTCCAATTTTTTTATGTTTTCTGTAACTTCCTGCTCTTCTTATTCTGTCTTACAGGTTCTGAAGCTATGTTTGCTGATCTCGGACACTTCTCACAGCGATCGATCAAGGTCTTTAGTTGTTTTCTTGCCATATCTGTTGCTTTGCTTCATACATTAACTGTTTCAGTCTACACATTTTCTGACATGACATAATTATAGCTATGATCCTTTGTTGTACTATCCCATTTGTCGTATATGAGAGGAAATTTTCTCTAATCACAACTATGATCCTGGAAAATGGTCCTTTCTCAATACTTATTAACACTATAGTTGGTCATCGTTCTTTCGAAAAGTTGTATTCGTTAGGGTTGCTGGATCTGAAAGCATGTCCTCTGGCATATTTGAATATTTACTGACATTTCCCTTCAAGTTACAAGTTCAAGCACCAATTGAGTATGACAAACCCATTTATTTGCTTTTCCATTTTATTTCAGATTGCATTTTCCTTCTTTGTATACCCCTCGCTGATTCTTGCGTACATGGGACAAGCAGCCTACCTTTCTCAGCACCATGCATTAGCCCTGGACTATCGAATGAGTTTCTATCTCTCTGTTCCAGGTACTCGTTTGTGCAGTCGAGTTCCCTTTAGTTTCAGGTGCCAATTTTTATTCCCTTGCTGAGTTTTGTTTGTTTTTCTTGTCCCTTGAATTTTTTGCATATGACAGAGAAGTTAAGGTGGCCGATATTAGGAGTTGCTGTTCTTGCTGCTGTAGTCGGAGGCCAAGCTATAATTACTGGCACGTTCTCCATAATCAAGCAGTGCCATGCTCTCAATTGTTTCCCGAGAGTGAAGATTGTACACACGTCCTCCAAAATACACGGTCAGATTTACATCCCTGAGATCAACTGGATTTTGATGTTGTTATGCTTGGCTGTGACCATCGGTTTCAGAGATACCAAAAGAATGGGCAATGCATCAGGTAAAAATAAAGTTTAATATGACCAGCTAAAGGATGACAACATGCAATATATTTGTATGACTCGAGTCATGATTAGGTTGTACATCTTTTTGCATCAACAGGGTTGGCGGTGATTACTGTCATGCTAGTTACTACTTGCCTAATGTCACTCGTGATTGTCATATGCTGGCACCAGAGCGTCTTCCTAGCTATTGCCTTTGTCGTCTTTTTTGGTACCATAGAAGCCCTCTACTTCTCAGCCTCTCTAGTCAAGTTCTTTGAAGGAGCATGGCTCCCCATTGCCCTTGCCTTAGTCTTCATGATAGTGATGTGTGTTTGGCACTACGGGAACGTCAAGAAGTACGAGTACAGCGTGGAGAACCGGGTTTCTATCGACTGGCTTCTCAGCATGGGCTCGAACCTAGGCATTGTTCGTGTACGAGGCATTGGGTTGATCCATACTGAGCTCGTCTCAGGTATCCCGACAATCTTCTCTCATTTCGTCACCAACCTGCCAGCATTCCACCAGGTACTTGTCTTCCTCTGTGTCAAATGGGTCCCGGTCCCACATGTCAAGCCAGAAGAGAGGTTTCTCGTGGGCCGTGTGGGCCCAAAGGACTACCGCCTTTACCGGTGCATTGTGAGGTACGGATATCATGACTTCCACAAAGACGACATGCAATTTGAGAACGATCTCATGTGTAGCATAGCAGAGTTCATTAGAGGTGAAAGCCAAGGCTTGAAAAAAAACCCGGAAATGGAAGATGAGAACATGATCGTTGTAGGAGCGCCTTCCCCCTCTGCAAAAGGCGTTAAAGTGTATGAAGAACCCAATGATGGTTCACCCGGGTCTTCGAAGAACAAGAAGATACAACCGAGGAAGAGGGTGAGATTTCTCATCCCAGAGTCTCCGAAGATAACAGATGACATTCAAAAAGAGCTACAAGATCTCATGGAAGCCCGAGAGTCAGGGGTCGCATACATATTAGGGGATACTCACGTGAGAGCGAAGCAAGGTTCGGGTCTTTTGAAGAAGCTGGTGATCGATGTAGGGTACGATTTCTTGAGGAGGAATTGTCGTGCGTATATTTACCCTCTTACCGTTCCCCATGCATCGACATTGGAGGTAGGGATGATCTACCATGTCTAAAGTCTAGTATACATGGCACACCATTGTAATTTATGTAAGTTCAGTTTGATATACATACAAATATATTGTATATATTGATCATAGTTGTAGACTCACTAGTGCAGGAAATGAGTGTATTTATACCGTTTTGACATTAAACCCTGTAAGAGCATGTAAGTTATCAGAAAGTTGCGTATTCCTTGTTATGCTTTCTCCATGGTCATAAGGATTATAAAGAAAGTTCCTGATCTAGCGGAGAACTTTGTAAATCCTGCTGCTGCTTTGCTCAAGGAAAAGCACCACGGAGTACTGATAACTCGAGTTCAGCTCTGTAACGAATTGTGTAAAGTCAACGGAGATGCTCTTGAATACTTCAGAAAGGTTAGTGCCTTGCTTGTATGTAAAGTCAATAATGGACTTATGACGTTGGGTTGGTTGAGTTAGAGGCATGTTAAATATGTTGTGTTTGGATGCTAAATGAAAGTTTGATAGGGGCTTTTTCAACTTTTCATGTAAGCTAAGAATTTCTCAACGATAACCTAGTTTTTTCATGAAGAAACTAATTGCGGACTTGCTGTGAGTGATTATGTCTAGTAATTTATTGATAGAGATTCATGTGTTTCTGTGTATGTAGAAATGCACTGATTCCCTCCCTGGTCAGAGTTCTGAAGGACCTCGTGAACAGTTCATATGCACCAGAGTATGACATTGCAGGAATGCCAAACCCTTTTATAGAACACATATGTAAATAGAGTATAATTGCGGGCTCCCTTTGTAATTATTGAAAATACGTTGGTTATTAATATGACTCATCAGTCGATGGAAATGCTAAGGGAAATTTATCATATTCTCACATGGTATTAGAGGTTCTCGTTCCTCTAATCCTCTTCCGCTCCTTCTAAACCTACGGCCGTCACCACCGTTCCTCCCCTTCACTAACGTTCTTCTTCAATGGCTACCGACCGGAAACCTTCTTTCCATTCCGCTCTCGGAATCTCCAACATCAAGAACAATATTGTCCTCGTCCTTGACCATGACACTCCGTATGCTTCTTGGGTTACTCTCTTCCGCGTTACGGCGAAAGCTCACAACGTCCTCGATCACATCGACACGAAGGTTCCCAAACCTACTGTTAGCATGAAATATTGTGATATTTTAAGCACATTTTCTAGATGTATTCCATCCATATTGGTGTTCATTGATAAAACATTGAAGCAATTCTGAGCTAGTTTGTCTATATTGTCGATATAGAGGTCTACATAAGCTTTGTGTTGATTGTAGGCGAATAAGAGCTAAAACCGAACGGATTAAGAGAGAATGTAGATGGATTGAGCATATCCAAGGATGGAAGACACCACAAAGGAGCTAAGGAAGATGCTAGGATGAAGAATGACACAAAACAAAGGAGAATTACGAGCTACTTATGTTCCACGCTCTAAAATACGGCCGTAATGAAGTCCACGCTCTAAACCACGGCCGTGGAACTTTGGCAACACAAGCGTGGAGCATTCCAGTAAGTTACACGGTCGTGGAAGTTGTGAAGGACTGTAATCAAATTCCACGCTCTAAACCACGGGCGTGGAATCCTCTATGACCGTGATTTAGGCGATCTTTTAACGTACAAATTAAAGCCACGATCTTTTACACAATGGGCTGGACACTTATTTTATCTTGCCCTATAAAAGGACGGAAGGAGAGAGATTCCGTCACCTTCGCTTACACCTCCGCTTAGACCGCGCTTAGCCCTATTGAGAATTCCGAATTGACGGAAAGGCTTACAGAAAGAGTGAAGATTTGGAAGATTGTTCGTACAGAGATTACGTCTTTTGTCCTTAGGTTTGATTAGAAGACGGATTGACATCCCGTTCTTCGTTCTTATCAAGGATTGTGATTGATTTGTGTTATTCCGAATCTGCTATACATCATTACTCTTGTTTGTGGATTTGAGATTGATTTGAGATTTATTAAAGGTTTTTGAAGGTTTTCATCTTTCATTCTTTTAAACCTTGAATTTGATATCATAATGACTGTTGTTGGCTAAAACCCTTTAGCAATTCTAAGGTGAAGGGTTGATAGTTGAGGCTTAGATGATGATAGATCGATCGTAAACAATTTGGACCCTGAGAGTTAGGGAGATTTCGCCGACGCCCAAAATCACGGTGTGTTCTTGAGTTCCACGGCCGTGGAATCTCAAGATCCGCCCGTAATTTTCCCTAGTTTACGAACCTTGCTTTTACTTTAATCCAAAGTTAAAGATTTGCTTTAACTTAGTCTTGGCTTGCCTTTTCTAGGTGGTAGTGAAGCCTTAACAACCTCTACCTCGATTTCGAGTGTCACAACCTTAATCGATTTAGTTAGTCTTGATCCTTGGGTTACAAGTTTGGGTATTTGATATTAATTCTTGCCTTTAGATCATTTCTATACTGAAGCCTCAACAACCTTTATAGAGGGTGTCTTTAGATAAGTCATATAAAGCCTTGGAACTTCACCGTACATTGCTTTGCATTAGTATACCTTTGCAACTCTTAATTCTGTCCTTATATCTTTAGTATATCTTGAATCGATTGCCACAACTGGATTCCTGGATCTTTAGGATTGTTGTTTTCCCAATATTTACAAAGCTTCATACATTTACTTGCTTGACAATTTATAACTGGATTTAACCCCCCAAATCCCTGTGTTCGATACTCTGGAATTCTTGCTTAACTACGTCGATCCGTACACTACGGGTTCGCTTGCTTGATTTCTAGTTTTATAAATTTAAAGATTATTTGCACGCACGCTAAGTGGCGAACAAGTTTTTGGCGCCGTTTCCGGGGATTTGGTCTAGGCCGAATTTAGTTATCGGTTGTCAAGCTTGGGAGATCTTCCCTTGTTATTTGATATCTTTTCGAGTGTATGCGCATGTCTAGGAACAACGAAGACCTCTTACCTCTTGATCAAGAGCTTGAGAGGACTTTGAGGAGAAAGCTCAAGGAAAGAAAGATGGCTGAAGAAAGAGAACGTGATTACCAAATGGAGTTGGCGGAAAAAGAAGCTCAACTCCAATGGAGTGAGAAGACTCGCAGGGAGGAAATGGATCGTCATCAAACGAAAGTTGATGATCTATCGGACATGATGTTTCAAATGAGGCTGGAAATAAACAACCTCAAAAAGACAAAGAGAAGAAGGAGGCCATCAAGATCGGTTAGAACCAACTCATCAAATGAGGATAGCGACTCTTCCATGCCATCACTAGAGGAAATTGATCCAACGATCAATGCGAATCCGTTCGCTCCACGGGCAGCTGCCAATCGCCGTGCCCCAACTAGAGGTGCTAGAGTCGAACGTGTGGATGATGAGCCAAGAACTCTTGGCCAAAGGATGGATCCAACCCAGCAACCACGCCGTTTGGGTGTGAACTTTGATGCTGATGATGCACAAGGGTTTAGCTTCAACCCGCAAGTTATTACCATTGTCCGCCAAAATCAATTTGGGGGAACAAGCGCTGAATCTCCACATCAACATCTACAAAATTTTGAGATCATGATGGAGACAATGAAGCCAAAGAATGCAACTACCAACAGCTATAAACTCAAGCCTTTCTTTTTCTCCTTGAAAGGGAAAGCATTGTCTTGGTATCAAGCTCTTCCAAGTGGGAAACTAGAAACATGGGAGGATCTTTCTTCGGAATTCCTCACTAAGTTCTTTCCGCCATCCAAGACGGCAGAGTCGAGAGGTAAGATTAATGCATTTTCTATGAAATCTAACGAAAGTTTGTTTCAATCTTGGGAAAGATTTCAGGATTTGCTATTGGATTGCCCACATCATGACATATCCAAATTAGCGCTATTGGAGATATACTATAAGGGGCTGGATATGGAGACACAATTCAAGCTCCAATCCCTTTCATGTGGTACATTCATGGACATGAGGGAAGATGAAGCTTGGGACTTCATTGAGAAGCAAGCGCGAGTCATTGAAAAGTATTCTCATCGGAAAGTGGAGGCGAATCAAGTGGAGCAAGGAGCAAAGCTATCACAAGCAGCTCAAACTCAAATCTTTTCTCTCAATACGGAGATTAAAGAGTTGAAGGAGGCCATCAAAACCAACTTTCCAAAGCAAAAGGAACAAGATGTAGGTTATTTGGGCAACAACAATAACCACAACGGGAATGAGAATACAAACCGCAACAACCGGAACAATTGGAACAACAACAACAATAACCGGAACAACAATTGGAACAACAATAGGGGTTCAAACAACAACAATTGGCGTCCTAACCAACAAAATTCCGGTAATTCTTATTCCAATTCAGGAAATTCACTAACTCCACCTTCCTCTTCTTCCACTCCTTTGAAAAGCCAGGGGCAAACATCTAATGGTGGAAGTACTTCGGGGAAAGAGAAGCCCAATCCCATGTTGGAAACAATTTTGGGCAAGCTTCAAGGATTGGAGACTCGCATCATCAAGGTTGATGATCACATAACTAAGGTTGATAAAACCCAAAAGGTTTTAGAAAACCAAATGTTTAGCCATGCGGAGGAAGTTCCTAGGAATCAAGGAAAACTTTCAGGAAAGACGGAGGACAACCCAAAAGGAAGGGTGATGGCAATCACAACTAGGAGCGGAGTAACAACTACCGATCCGCAGCCTAAGTTTTTAGAAGTCCCCGTTGAGAAGGAGAAAGAAAAGGGGAAGGAGAAGGAAGATGTCTACGTTCCTCCTCCAGCTTACAAACCTTCCCTACCATTCCCGCAATCTAGAGCAAGAGCGCGTCTAGACAAACAATTCGGTAAGTTTATTGAACTCATGAGCAAACTGCATATTAATATACCTTTCATTGATGCAATTGTAGGTATGCCAGCTTATGGAAAGTTCCTAAAAGAGATCCTCTCTAACAAAAGAAAGCTAGAGGATTTTGGAGAGGTTAAGATGAGTTCGGATTCATCGGATCTCATCAAGACAATGAAGGAGAAGATGCCCCCAAAGCTAAAGAATCCGGGGTCATTTTGTATTCCCATAGGAGTGGGAGATGTCACATATGATGCATTATGTGATTTAGGAGCAAGCGTGAGCATCATTCCGCTTGCCTTATGCAGGAAGATCGGTTTAGGCGATCCTAAACCGGTAAAGATGACGTTGTACATGGCGGATCGATCCATAACTCGCCCCGTCGGTATAGTTGAAGACGTCCCGGTCAAGCTAGGTAAGTTCTATGTTCTTATAGACTTATTGTGCTTGACATTCCTGCAGATAGTCCGGTCCCGATCATTCTCGGAAGACCGTTTCTTGCAACATCCGACTGTATAGTCGATTGCAAGAATGCTAGACTCGCCTTTGACATAGGAGAAGAGAAGGTAGAGTTCGTCCTTTCCACTCTAGTGAAGGAACCAGCCTTCGATGAGGATATATTCAATATCCATGACGAAGAGCTATCTAGAGAGGAGGTAAGTTCTATTATCTTCAAAGATCCCTTGCAAAAAGTTCTTTCTATGAGCATTATGGATATAAGGGAAGAAGAGGAGTGCAATGAGGCAATTGAAGCCTTAGAGACACAAAAAGAAGTGTATGAAGAAGAGTTCGAGAAACTCCACGATGAGGCAGAAAACGTACGGATCCACGGTTAGACAGCCTATTCCACGGCCGTGGAATTCACCAACAAAAGCGTGGAGCATTCCAGTAACTTACACGGCTGTGGAGGAAACAGAGGCACCGTAATTACTTTCCACGCCCAAAATCACGGCCGTGGAGAAGGCAGGGATGCCGTAATTTTGGGTGAATCCGAAGGAAATTGTGTTTCTTCCACAACTTCTCTTGATTCTTCTCCAACACCTTCTACATCCTTAGACACTTCTAAGGAAGCATCGGATACTCCTCAAGAGCCATTGGAGACTCCGATAGTGATGGAATTGAAGCCACTTACTACACATCTAAGGTACGCTTTTCTTGGACCTAATTCTACCTTTCCAGTAATTGTTAGTTCCGATTTGAGTATTGACGAACATAGTAAGCTTATGGTTGTCCTTAAGAAACATAGGAAAGCCTTAGGATATACTATAGAGGATTTAGTAGGAATCAAACCTTCCCTATGCATGCATAAGATCTTAATGGAAGAGGACTTTAGAACTTCGCGACAACCTCAAAGGCGGTTAATTCCGACCATGAAGGAGGTTGTCAAGAAGGAAATTCTTAAACTACTTGATGCAGGTATCATCTATCCTATCTCCGATAGCAAATGGGTGAGTCCCGTACAAGTGGGTCCGAAGAAGGGAGGAATGACGGTCATCACCAACAAAAACAATGAACTCATTCCTACACGAACCGTAACAGGATGGTGGATGTGTATAGACTACCGCAAGCTAAACAACGCGACGAGGAAGGATCACTTCCCACTACCCTTGATCGATCAAATGCTTGAAAGGTTAGCACAACATTCACACTTTTGCTATCTTGACGGTTATAGTGGTTTCTTTCAGATTCCGATACACCCGGATGATCAAGAGAAGACCACATTCACGTGCCCGTGGGGTACGTTTGCCTATAGGAGGATGCCGTTCGGGCTTTGCAATGCCCCAACCACCTTTCAAAGGTGCATGATGACCATCTTCTTGGAATATATAGAGGAAATCATGGAGGTTTTTATGGATGACTTCTCCGTTTATGGTTCCTCTTTTGACAATTGTCTCTCTAACCTTGCTCTTGTGTTACAAAGGTGTGAAGACACTAACCTAGTTCTAAATTGGGAGAAGTGTCAATTTATGGTGAAAGAGGGCATTGTATTAGGACACTTAATCTCAAGTAGAGGGATTGAGGTGGATAAAGCTAAGATAGAGACAATAGAAAAGCTTCCTCCCCCAACTTTGGTGAAAGGGATAAGAAGTTTTCTAGGACATGATGGATTTTATAGACGTTTCATAAAGGACTTCTCTAAGATATCAAAGCCGCTTACTAATCTATTGATGAAGGATGCAGTTTTTGATTTTTCACAGGAATGTTTAGATGCGTTCAATAAGATTCGGAAAGCTCTAATCTCAGCCCCGATTATCCAACCTCCGGATTGGAATCTTCCCTTTGAGGTTATGTGTGATGCAAGTGACGTAGCTATAGGAGCTGTTCTTGGGCAAAAGAAGGAAGGACGAACCCACGCTATCTACTACGCTAGCAAAACACTAGATGAAGCGCAGCTCAACTACGCCACTACCGAAAAAGAATTCTTAGCTATTGTATATGCAATTGACAAATTTCGCTCTTATCTTGTAGGTGCAAAGGTGATTGTATACACGGATCATGCTGCGATCCGGTATCTACTTGCAAAGAAGGATGCGAAGCCAAGGCTAATTAGATGGATTCTTCTCCTACAAGAATTCAATCTAGAGATCCGCGACAAGAAGGGTTCGGAAAATTCTGTTGCGGATCATTTGAGTCGTCTAACACATCTAGAGGACGACCATCTACCTATAGATGACTCCTTTCCGGACGAGCATTTACACATCATAGAGGAGTGCATCGACGTGATCACCAAAGGTAACGAACCATGGTTTGCTGATTTTGTTAACTATTTGGTTTGTCAGGAATTACCACCCGGATTATCCTACGCACAAAGAAAGAAGTTCTTTAAGGATGTTCGGGAATACTTTTGGAATGAACCTCTCCTCTTTAAGAGAGGCCCGGACGGCATTATTCGGTGATGTGTGCCGGAAGATGAGATGCAAAGTGTCATCCGTCATTATCATTCACTACCTTGTGGAGGACACGCTAGTTCGAACAAGACTAGCGCTAAGGTATTGCAATCTGGATTCTTTTGGCCTACTCTATTTAAAGATGTGCAAACTTTTGTTTCCTGCTGCGATGCTTGTCAAAGAACAGGGAATATATCTAGGAGGAATGAGATGCCTCTCAACAACATCCAAGAGGTGGAGATCTTTGACGTTTGGGGAGTAGACTTCATGGGACCTTTCCCATCATCTTGTAGAAACCAATACATACTTTTAGCGGTGGATTATGTTTCGAGATGGGTTGAAGCAATTGCCTCTGCCACCATTGATGCCATGGTAGTGGTTCTTTAACAAGATCATCTTCCCACGATTTGGGACACCACGGACTATCATTAGTGATGGAGGTTCTCACTTCATTGCCCGACGCTTTGAAGCTCTTCTAGCTAAGTATGGGGTGACTCACAAGATCGCCACCCCTTATCATCCACAAACTAGTGGACAAGTGGAGATCTCTAACCGGGAGATTAAGGGAATCTTAGAGAAGACGGTTTCAAGGACAAGGAAGGATTGGTCTTTGAAGCTAGATGATGCATTATGGGCGTACCGGACTGCATATAAGACTCCCATCGGAACTACGCCATACAACCTTGTGTATGGGAAGTCTTGTCACTTACCGGTAGAGTTGAAACATAAGGCGTATTGGGCAATAAAGTGGTTGAACTTCAGCATGAAGGAAGCGGGAGATAAGCGTCTCTTGGACCTCAATGAGCTTGAAGAACTCCGCTTGAACGCCTACGAAAACGCCAAGATCTATAAAGAAAGAGCGAAGCGTTGGCATGATAAGCATATCATTCCAAAGGACCTCAAAGAAGGAGATCAAGTTCTCCTCTTTAATTCAAGGCTTCGTCTCTTTCCAAGTAAGCTTAAATCTCATTGGAATGGACCTTTTCTAATCAAACGTGTTTTTCCCCATGGTGCAGTTGAAGTATGGGGTGAAAAGGGCGGAAGCTTTAAGGTGAACGGCCAACGACTCAAGAAGTATACACCGGAACTCCAAGCTGAAGAGTTTGCGCCCACCGCACTCGAATAAGTGCGAATATGGTCTAGCTACGGACCTTAAACAAAGCGCTTCTTGGGAGGCAACCCAAGGTATTGCATTTACATCTTTGTTTTTGATTCATAGATTAGAATAGTATAGACGTTTTGTTTTGTTTTGCCTTCGATGCCTTCCGGTATGTTCGTGTTTTTGGATGTAGGATCAGTGGAAAAGAAAAGGGGAAGGAAAAATTTGAAGAAAATTGGCGAAACTTGGACTTTATACATTACAGAGAGTTCCACGGCCAAAACCACGGCCGTGACAGCTATAGTGACCGTAATTTTCAAACGCCTGAGAAAAATCACCACAACCACGGTTCCGTACATTTCCACGGCCATGGAACCCCCCAATAGACTGTGATTTTCAAAAATTTTTACGGCCACTATATAAACCACGTTTCTTCACAAAACACACACAATACCCCAATTCCACGCCCTATTTTGCCGAATTCCTCCCCATCTCCCAATTTCTCGTTCGTTAATCGTTTTTAACGATTCTTTGGCCAAAACTGAAGCAAATCCAATCACCAACAAAATCCAAGCAACGATTCGAGCGGCAAATCACCGGAGAAGGCAGAATTCGGATTCCAAAATCCGAAAACCTAGGTTTTTCATTCCTTCTTTCTCTTTGTCGATTTGGCTTCGTTTTTGCTAGAATTTTTAGGAGAACTGATTGGAATTGGACTGAAATTAGTCTAGGGCTGCTTGCTGTTGAGTTTGGTGTGATTCTGCTGAGTTTTGAGAAATTACGTTACGAATCACGGTCTCTGGGCATTCCACGGCCGTGGAATCTGAAGAATAGACCGTGGTTTCTAACTATAAAATGGATCTCGTTAGGAGAATTTCCCAGAGGAATAAAAAGAGGAAAGTCAATACTGCTTCCTCTTCTAGAGCACCCCCCGCTGAGCCCCCATCACCCCCATCATCACCATCACCACCTCCCCCTAGGATCCCTACTATCCATGAGGATCATCTCGATGCTTTAGAGAGGATCCATAAGAGGGCGGTCATAGGACCTAGGTACTTACTACTCGAGGAGTTAGAGCCTTTACATGTGGTAGGGGACCTCACTTGGCTACTAGATAGAGCCGGATTGATCATCTTCTCCGCTATTCGAGAAGATGCATATGAGGAGATTACTAGGGAGTTCGTGGTTTCCTTTGAGCATAGCCACGTTAACAGGACCGTTTCTTTCCGGCTGATGGAAAGAAACTATGAGTTTTCTATTAGAGAGTTTGGAGCCTTCTTTGGGTTCCATGAGACCTTCAATGGTCGATTCCCTAGTGGCGTATACGCCAAGGATTTCTGGGCGGAGATTGCTATGATATACGCCAGCGAGGACCGCTGGCAACCTGCTGATACCAAGGCTAGGTTGATCTATCACCTAGCCTTGAAGATTGCCCATAGAGTGCTTTCTGAATGTCTCTTCCCTAGGACGGAGACACCTCAGAAGATTAAGACGGACAAGTTGTTTTTGCTCTACTGTATGTTGTACGGTAGGCCAGCTGATTGTGCCACCCTCTTAGCTGCTACTATGAGCAAGCTAAAGAATAAGAGGGCCGGCAACATTGGATACGGTGGGATGGTCACCCACCTTGCTAGGCAGTTAGGGGTAGACTTCTCCGCTTGCACCCGCATTGCAGCTAGACCCCTAGGACTTCAGAGCCTCATGACTAGAGGCATCATCTTCCCTACACATAGAGGTCCACCTTCAGCTGCCATGCCTTGGGAGAGTAGGACAGGTAGAGGGAGTGAGTGGCTTCCTGAGTATTCCATTATGGCTGGACGCCATAATTGGAAGGAGACGTTCGCTGCCATGCATGCGAACAGATTAGTAGCCCCTCCCTACGTTCCACCACCACCAGTTGTAGAGGAGGAGGAGATGAGAGGGGATGACGAGTTTGAGAGGAGGAGCTGATAATGACTTTGGTACCTTTCCGGATCAGCCAGACGCAGTTCCTGACCCTCCTAGACACTCTCCCCCCCGCTAGAGCTTCTGACTCTTCCTCTCGCCGTGCTAGTGTGAGCGAGAGGCCTACATGGATGGCAGATCCTCCTACTTGGTATAGTACGCAGCCTGACTGGATGGGAGCTCCACCACCTTGGCATGCACAACCGCCACCTGCACCAGCACCTTCAGACGCACCGGCATGGTACAGCCAGCCGCCCGGTTGGTATGAGCAGCTACCGGAGTGGGCCACCGACCTTTCCGATAGGGTCGGAGCCTTGGAGATCCGTGCAGATGCTAGGGATGCACGAGCCGACGATCATGACCGCATGATGAGAGACATATACCGCCAGCAGTTTGGGCGGAACTATGATCCCGGCTTCTTTCCGTTTCCACCTCCACCGGCACCGCAGTGAGGATGATTGATGATCCACCGTTCTAGCCACTCCACCACCGTTTTGTGAGTTCTCTTTCTTTCTTTCTTTTCTTTATTTCTTTTTGAACATTAGGGACAATGTTTGTTCCAAGTATGGGGTGGGGTGTGACTAATCGTTTGTAATAACTCTTACTCACTTTGTTTGCTTTGATTGAGAACACCGTGCATGTTTCATTCTATTGTTACATGTTTCATTATTGCATTGCATGAAAAAGCTTTTGAAAAACCCATAAAAATTGAAAAATTTTGAAAATTTTGTGCTTCTAAGGATAGACATGACTTCTATGATAATCACTACTTGTGAATTGAGTTTTGATGACAATCGCATGCTTAAACAAATAGTGAATTGAAAAGAAATTGAATGAGTTGATTATTCCTCTTTTGCAAGTTTCATAATGTGGTGAACGTTACTTAAATCATATTGGGAAATTAAGGTTGAAATCACATAATAAGTTCTTATACTTCTTGTTGAAATGATTAAGGCAATTCGATTTTCTTTCTTCTTTCTTTGATCATTTAGCTTCTCAATGAAATAATGGCCTCCTTTACCTATCCGGGAATTTGGAGGAGTTGATATTTGGCATGTTTGATGTGGGAGGGCCATGAAAGCAAAATATTGCATTCAAAGAATAGAAAGAACTTATAGGTTTGGGGAAGTCAATCATGACGATGAGTAACTCGGCACCATTCACATAGCCGGGTGTTTGTGTCTTGCCAAAGTCGGATTGAGCGATATTCCTAGCGGATTATGGTATGTGCATCAAGGGTTTGAGGCATCTCGCAAAAATGAGAACCGCCAATCTCCTAGGCTTCGGTTTTTATGCACCTCTGTCCATAACTCCAAAAGTAAAGTCGAAAAATGAATTGAAAAGAAGAGAGTGAAGCTCTAAGTTGAAAGTGTTGCGGAAACCGCAAGAGAAAAAGAAAAGAGTTAGTTATCCACTTTCCCGGATTCATGCACCACATTCCTTAAAGTTTTCCTTCCCTTTCCGCATTCTAGACCTTGTTTGAAAGTCCTTAAGATCAAGAGAATGATATATGACTTGGTGATCTAAATTGAAGTTTCTTATGATTGATTTTGATAATGTTTGAAGGTTATGATGTTTACATGGAAGTTTGATCAATTCATGAGTTTTCTTTACTCTTTGATTATGTATATGAGAGTCTTATAAACGAATGAAGCAAGATTTGAGGATGATCTATTGACTAGGAAGCACATTCATCTAAAAGAAGTTTTGTTTTTGAGAGTGTATCCATATTTCATCCTAACTTGAGTTTTAAAGCTTTTGAAAGACCTTGCTTGGGGACAAGCAAATGACAAGTATGGGGTTATTTGTTAGCATGAAATATTGTGATATTTTAAGCACGTTTTCTAGATGTATTCCATCCATATTGGTGTTCATTGATAAAACATTGAAGCAATTGTGAGCTAGTTTGTCTATATTGTCGATATAGAGGTCTACATAAGCTTTGTGTTGATTGTAGGCGAATAAGAGCTAAAACCGAACGGATTAAGAGAGAATGGAGATGGATTGAGCATATCCAAGGATGAAAGACACCACAAAGGAGCTAAGGAAGATGCTAGGATAAAGAATGACACAAAACAAAGGAGAATTACGAGCTACTTATGTTCCACGCTCTAAAATACGGCCGTAATGAAGTCCACGCTCTAAACCACGGCCGTGGAACTTTGGCAACACAAGCGTGGAGCATTCCAGTAAATTACACGGTCGTGGAAGTTGTGAAGCACCGTAATCAAATTCCACGCTCTAAACCACGCTCTAAACCACGGGCGTGGAATCCTCTATGACCGTGATTTAGGCGATCTTTTAACGTACAAATTAAAGCCACGATCTTTTACACAATGGGCTGGACACTTATTTTATCTTGCCCTATAAAAGGACGGAAGGAGAGAGATTCCGTCACCTTCGCTTACACCTTCGCTTACACCTCCGCTTAGACCGCGCTTAGCCCTATTGAGAATTCCGAATTGACGGAAAGGCTTACAAAAAGAGCGAAGATTTGGAAGATTGTTCGTACGGAGATTACGTCTTTTGTCCTTAGGTTTGATTAGAAGACGGATTGACATCCTGTTCTTCGTTCTTATCAAGGATTGTGATTGGTTTGTGTTATTCCGAATCTGCTATACATCATTACTCTTGTTTGTGGATTTGAGATTGATTTGAGATTTATTAAAGGTTTTCGAAGGTTTTCATCTTTCATTCTTTTAAACCTTGAATTTGATATCATAATGACTGTTGTTGGCTAAAACCCTTTAGCAATTCTAAGGTGAAGGGTTGATAGTTGTGGCTTAGATGATGATAGATCGATCGTAAACAGATTGAACCCTGAGAGTTAGGGAGATTTCGCCGACGCCCAAAATCACGGTGTGTTCTTGAGTTCCACGGCCGTGGAATCTCAAGATCCGCCCGTAATTTTCCCTAGTTTACGAACCTTGCTTTTACTTTAATCCAAAGTTAAAGATTTGCTTTAACTTAGTCTTGGCTTGCCTTTTCTAGGTGGTAGTGAAGCCTCAACAACCTCTACCTCGATTCCGAGTGTCACAACCTTAATCGGTTTAATTAGTCTTGATCCTTGGGTTACAAGTTTGGGTATTTGATATTAATTCTTGCCTTTAGATCCTTTCTATACTGAAGCCTCAACAACCTTTATAGAGGGTGTCTTTAGATAAGTCATATAAAGCCTTGGAACTTCACCGTACATTGCTTTGCATTAGTATACCTTTGCAACTCTTAATTCTGTCCTTATATCTTTAGTATATCTTGAATCGATTGCCACAACTGGATTCTTGGATCTTTAGGATTGTTGTTTTCCCAATATTTACAAAGCTTCATACATTTACTTGCTTGACAATTTATAACTGGATTTAACCCCCAAATCCTTGTGTTCGATACTCTGGAATTCTTGCTTAACTACGTCGATCCGTACACTGCGGGTTCGCTTGCTTGATTTCTAGTTTTATAAATTTAAAGCTTATTTGCACGCACGCTAAGTGGTGAACACCTACGGACATTGATGATTCCCTATGGCTTCAAGTTGACGCAACGGTCCTCCAATGGATCTACAGTACAGTCTTCCGGGATATACTGCTCCAAATTCTTGACCGATGATACGGCGCTTCAGGCCTGGAATCGAGTCAAAGACATTTTCCAAGATAACAAAAACACTCGTGCCGTTTATCTCGTACATGAGTTCTCAAGTTGTAAGTTATCTGGATTTGCCTCAATTAACGCTTATTGCCTCCAACTTAAGTCTTTGGCAGATCAACTTAAAGGAGTTGGCTCATCGGTTCCCAAAACTCGCCTTGTTCTTCAACTTATTTCGGGATTACCCTCTGAGTATAATGTTGCGGCAAGCTTTATTCAACATTCCGATCCGCTTCCGTCATTCACCAAAGCCCGCTCTCAGTTACAGTTGGAAGAAACTCGAATGGCGTCTCAATCCGCTTCCGGGTCCTCAACAACCCTTACTGCGGCCAATCGAAACTCCCAGTCTAGCCCTCCTCCGTCTTCTGGTGCAACAACACCACCTCAGTCTGGTGCTCCTTCGGCTCTAGCGGACCAGTCGAACCAACGTTATGGTCGAGCTCGCAAGGGCAAGCAACGCTCCGGCGGCGGCAGTCCGTCCCAACACTTCACTGGAATCCCTCCCGGAAGTGTTGGAGAAACCACTTTTCCAACCACCAAAAAATCCTTTACGTTTATCTAATGTCCTTGTTGCACCACAAATTGTTAAGAACCTAGTTTTCGTAAGACGTTTCACATCTAATAACCTTGCTAGTGTCGAGTTTGATCCGTTTGGTTTTTTTGTGAAGGATCTACAAACGGGGACCGTACGCTTGAGATGCAATAGTTCGAGGGAACTTTATCTTGTCACAGGGTCATCCTGATAGCATGTATTATAGTCTATATTTTGGGGCTAGTTTAGACGTTTTATCTTCATAAATCTGCATGTATGGATGTATATTCTTTGATTATATTGTTGTTTTGTCTATCTTTGCGGGAATCGAGGTCTACACCTAGTTTCGTTGTAATTGTAGGTAAAATGGCACGTTTTGCATCAAAATAGAGCTAAGAGAGCTAAGGAGTCATTGGAGCTACATTCTAGAGCTTAAGGAAGATCTTAGGAAGCATGGAAATGATTAAGAAGATTGACTTTGGACTAGATTCGAGAGATTTCACATTCAGTTGAGATTTACCTCGGTCAGCTACAGTATCACCTCGACCGAGGTCATCTTGAGGAGCGTCCCGACCGAGACGAACACCCTGTTGCCGGCGAGATCTTTATTTTTGGCTGAGATCTTTTATTTTTGGAAGGAGGATATCTTATATTTTTGGCTGGATTTCTGGAAGGAAGATATTATTTCTAGCTGATTTATTTTAAGAGATAGAGATATATTTTATAGAAAATTATCTTTTTAAGATATATTATCTTTGGAAGATAATTCTCCTATATAAAGGGTTGAATTTTCCACAATTCAGCCATCCTGAAATCTACGGATCGTATGCTTGGAGCATCCAGCAATTGAGGGATTTTTTGAAGGTTTGAAGGAAGAGTTTAAGGAAGTATTGAAGGATTGAAGTTCAAGGAAGGAAGGAATCATAGTTGGAGTTGGCTTTTGAAGGAGTTTGTAAGACTTTCTTAGATTTCTTTTGGTTTGTTGTCTTTGCTGATTTGTGATTGAGGAACGCTTGTTTGTTACTTATTTGATTTAGTTATTGAGACCTTTTTCTTAAGGTTTTCTTGTTAGAATATTAATTCCTTTTTCATTAATTTGATTATTGTTATCATGATGATTGTTGGCTAAGTTTCTTATGCGATTCTAGGGTGATTGGCTGAAAGTTGTGGAAAAGACGATGATAGAATGATCTTAATTCCAGCAGGATCCTGAAAGCTCGAGTCTTTACCTTAACCCTAGAACACCTCGCTCAGTCCTTGAACATCTCGGGCGGGGTGGAATCTGACTGAACGAGGTGAACCTTTTCCTGAACCTATTCTGAGTTAAGAATCTAAGTTTGCCAAATCCTATTCTTATTACACCTTTCCAGGTTCAATGCAAGCCTAGGATCAGACTTACCCGGTGATTCCTTTGTTTGTTTACCTAACATCATGAGTGTAGGTAATAAAGGTTTATCCTTTATTGGGGTTTGAGTGTGCCTTCATCCCATTTTTGTGAGTTAGCCTGAGACTTACCCGATAAAGGTTGATTCTATTCCCTTGGGTGGTGTGTTGGTTTGAGATTATAGTTCCTTTCCTTAGTACCTTGAGACTTACCCGGTGATAGGAGCTTTGGTTCGGGATAGTGAGTAGTGAGACTTACCCGGTAATCTATTCCCACCTTAGAAACACCTTCCCTTTGCAAACCTTAGCTTTGTCCACGTTATCCTTTGAGATCTTGAGTCGGAACCACAACTAGATGCTTTAATCCCTAGAATCTGCATCTCCCCTTACTTGACTTATACATCATCTTTGATTGCTTTAATTGCTTTTAGTTGTTAGCAATATTTGACTACCGATTTCGTGCTTTGTTTCACCATAGTCCTTGTGTTCGACCCCTGAAATTCTTGCTTTTATTACAATTGATCCGTACACTGCGGGTTCGCATATTGTTCAAGCATACTTCTTGGGTTATAAATTTTAAAGCGTGCACACACCTTTTGGAGCGAACAAGTTTTTGGCGCCGTTGCCGGGGACTTGGTCTAGACCAAGCCGGTTTCGGTTGTCTTTCAGGGCAATTGCCCTTGTTGCTTTTAACTACTCTACTTGAGTGTTTTTGCAGGATCTTTCCTTAGGTTTATGTGAAGAACTCGTGCTTGAAAGGAAATCGTTCCTTACGATCCCGAACCAGAAAAGACTTACAAGCGAAGATTAAGAGAAGCTAAGATGGAAAATCAAGACGATCGCGATCTTGAGGCCGAATTGAAGGAGACATTGGTACATCTACGCCTCAATAGAGAAGAACTGCAATGAGAGAGAGAAGAGACTCGCGCCAGTACTGAAGGAATTGAAGCAGATATGGCCGCTCTAAAGGCCCAGTTTCTGCCTCGACCGATCCCAGATCCTCGACCCAGGCAAGATCCAGTTCATGTTGCTCCGGCCGATGTACACCTACCACCTCGGATGCCTATCCGAGATGTTCTTTTTGCTGGAGTCCCACTAACCCTAGGACAAAGGATGGACCCCAATAAGC
Organism: Fagopyrum esculentum; assembly: GCA_033239045.1. Lineage (NCBI taxonomy): Eukaryota > Viridiplantae > Streptophyta > Magnoliopsida > Caryophyllales > Polygonaceae > Fagopyrum > Fagopyrum esculentum. Next base: position 40,476,253 of record BSUD01000007.1, on the reverse strand, counting down.
AAGTCAGGCGTCCAGGAGTCAACCTAGGTGATCCAGCTGAGCATGATTACGAACTTTGACCACAAGTTCTTACTATGATCCGACAATGTCAATTTGGAGGTTTGGAGAGCGAGTCTCCGCATAAGTATTTGCAAAACTATGAGATTCTGATGGAGACCTTGAGACCTTCAAGATTGGAGAACAACAACTACAAGTTGAGGCCTTTCTATTTCTCTTTAAAAGACAAGACGCTTGCTTGGTATCAATCTCTTTCGGCCGGAATAATCAATACTTGGGAAGAGATGACGACGGAGTTTCTTACTAAGTTCTTTCCTCCCTCTAATACCGCTAAAATGAGGGGAAAAATAAATGCTTTTATTATGAAAGACAAGGAGAGTTTGTCCAAGTCATGGGAGAGATTCAAGGATATTCTATTGGATTGCCCACATCATGGGATTCCAAAGATCGAGTTGTTGGAAATCTATTTCAAAGGTTTGGATGGAGCGACTCAATTCAATCTCCAACTACTTTCATCCGGCACATTCATGGATATGCCGATAGATGAAGCTTGGGAATTCATTGAAAAGAAAGATTTACATATGGAGAAGTACTCCCATCAAGGAACCGAAAATGGAGCAAGGAGAGTTAGCTTCCAGAAAACATCATCAAATGGAGCTCAACTCACCTCGCTTAGCAATGAGGTAAAAGCTTTAAGGAGCTTTTAGTAGCTCAAACGAAGAAGGAACAAGATGGAGGATATCAAGGAAGAAACAACTATCAAGGGCCGCGAAACAACAATTACAACAACAATAGAAACTCCAACAGCAACAATTGGAGATCTAATCAACAAAATCCGGGTAACCCTTATTCTCATACTCATAACGCTCTTAACCCCCCCTCTTCTTCTTCTACTCCATTGAGAACCCATAAGCTTGGATCAAGTTCGTCCCAGCTAGAGAAGAAGGATGCAGTGCTCGAGGCAATTCTGATCAAGCTCAATGCTATGAAGACATCGATGACTTCATTTTCGAAGGCACAAAAAGCCTTAGAGCAACAATTCTTTAACAAGGCGAATGAAGCGCCTAGAGATCCAGGGAAGCTCCCAGCAAGGACAAAGACCAACCCTAAGGGACAGTTTATGGCAATAACGACACAAAGTGGACTAAAAACTACAAATCCAGTATCTCGGTCGAACTAAGACCAGAAGAACACTTCGGTCGAGGTGCCAACCGAGGTGGAGCCCCAGAAAGCGAAAGATAAAACTGAAGTTTATGTTCCACCTCCTGCTTATAAACCCCCACTTCCATTCCCTCAGTCAAGGGCGATGGCGCATCTAGACAAGCATTTTGGTAAGTTTCTAGACATAATCAATAAACTACATATTAACATCCCTTTCCTTGATGCCATTCTAGGGATGCCCGCCTATGGGAAGTTTCTGAAAGAGATTCTATCAAGGAAGAGGAAGCTAGAAGATTTTGGAGAAGTAAGGATGACATCTAAGTCCTCGGAGCTTATTCAAATAATGAAGGAGAAGACGCCAACAAAATTGAGAGACTCCGGTTCATTTTGCATTCCCATTCAAGTTGGATGTAACTTATGAAGCGTTGTGTGATCTAGGAGCCAGCGTGAGTATCATCCCGCTGGAGCTATGTGAGAAAATCGGACTTGGAGAGCCCAAGCCGGTGAAGATAAGGCTATACATGGCGGATCGCTCCATTACCATCCCGTGGGCATTTTTGAATACGTTCCCGTCAAGTTAGGTAATTTCTCTTACCTATAGACTTTGTTGTACTTGACATACCCACAGATTATCCCGTTCATATCATTCTCGGGAGACCATTTCTAGCAACTTCGGGTTGCAATATGGATTGTAAGAACGCCAATTTGAATTCAACATTGGTGGAGATAAAGTGGAATTTGCATTGCTTTCTGCAATGAAGGGAGAGCCGCTGGAGGATGACATCTTCAACATCTATGATGAAGACGAATCAAGAGAATTGGTGAGCTCTATCCTTATTAATGACCCTCTTGAAAGAGTTCTTAGTTTTAGTTTAATGGAGGAAGGTATAGATGTTTCTTGTGATGCAGATATACGGAGCTTATAAGTATTGGAAGCAGATCCAGGAGCTAAGATTGAGAGACTAATTCAGGGGAAGAAAAGCAATTTAGATTTCGGTCCCAGTTCCAGTACCTCGACCGAGGCACTTTCTAGACCAAGCGAGGTGTTCTTATCTGAAGAACATCTCGGTCACCCACCTCGGATACTGACCGAGACAACAAGCGAGATGATGTCAACTGAGACTTCTGAAAGTCCAGTTCTTCGATCTAACTCTACTTCACTGGAAGGAGGAAGCACGGATCCACCTCAGAAAGCACCCCCCATCGTGGAGCTTAAACCACTTCCTAGTCACTTGAGGTATGCTTTCCTTAGTCCGGATTCTACTTATCCCGTTATCGTTAGTGCTTCCCTTTCTGAAACTGAATTGTCTAAACTGATGCATGTCCTGAGGAAACATCGAAAGGCTTTAGGTTATACTATTGATGATCTTGTTGGTATTAAGCCTTCTTTCTACATGCATAAGATACTGATGGAAGACGATCATAAGACTTCACGGTGATTCCTTTGTTTGTTTACCTAAGATCATGAGTGTAGGTAATAAAGGTTTATCCTTTATTGGGGTTTGAGTGTGCCTTCATCCCATTTTTGTGAGTTAGCCTGAGACTTACCCGATAAAGGTTGATTCTATTCCCTTGGGTGGTGTGTTGGTTTGATATTATAGTTCCTTTCCTTAGTACCTTGAGACTTACCCGGTGATAGGAGCTTTGGTTTGGGATAGTGAGTAGTGAGACTTACCCGGTAATCTATTCCCACCTTAGAAACACCTTCCCTTTGCAAACCTTAGCTTTGTCCACGTTATCCTTTGAGATCTTGAGTCGGAACCACAACTAGATTCTTTAATCCCTAGAATCCGCATTTCCCCTTACTTGACTTGTACATCATCTTTGATTGATTTAATTGCTTTTAGTTGTTAGTAATATTTGACTACCGTTTTCGTGCTTTGTTTCACCATAGTCCCTATGTTCGACCCCTGAAATTCTTGCTTTATTACAATTGATCCGTACACTGCGGGTTCACATATTGTTCAAGCATACTTCTTGGGTTATAAATTTTAAAGCTTGCACACACCTTTTGGAGCGAACACATCCCAAGTCCACGCTCTTTCTATTGAGTCGCCTAGTCTTTGGCATGCTCGTTTAGGTCATCCTGGAGCGCCTGTTCTAGATTTTCTTAAGAATTCTTCTTTTTTCATTGTAATAAAGAGAAAATCTCCTCTATATGCCATGCATGTCAGTTAGGTAAACATCATAAGCTTCTGTTTGAACGGTCTTTTACCACTACTTTTGCACCCTTTGATCTCATCCATAGTGACCTTTGGACGTCACCGGTTGAGAGCAAGGAAGGTTTCACATATTATATCCTTTCTGAGCTATTTGTGCAATTTGACCAACTGGAGACTCAATTTCATCGGACTATTAAAAACTTTCCAATCCGACATGGGTAGAGAGTTCAACAACTCAAAGTTTCACACCTTCTTCACTACTCACGGGATCAATTTCTGTTTTTCTTGTCCATACACTTCACCTCAAAATGGTAAAGCGGAACGCATTATACGTACAATCACAAATATGATGCGTGTTACGCTAGAGATGTAGCACAAAAAGTCTTACAATTTATAACTCGATCTAATCTCCTCAACTACCTAGCAAACCCGCAATGTACGGATCATTTTGTAGAAAGGAAAGTATTCCGAGGTCGAACACAAAGACTAAGGTGAAATCAAATCATTCAAGTGATCATTGATAGTGCAAATCTAAACTAAAAGATGAGAAAGAAATAAAGAAATGAAAATCACAATATTTTTCATGGGTTTTGTGGTGATCAACAAAGATCAAAAGATATGCAAACAATCAAGCAAACAACACACAAACACGAGATAGGTGATAGAAGTAAGATAAGTGGATTCTAGAGATCAAGAGTTCCGGTTATGGCATTGGACTCAAGCTTCTAAACATCTAGGACAAAGTTGCGGTTGTTGGGAAAGGGTGTTTCTCTAATGGGAACAATTACCGGGTAAGTCTCATGTTCCACTAGTCCTTCACCAAAGTTCTATTACCGGGTAAGTCTCAAGGAGCTAAGGTTGGGAATTTTACACAAACCGGGCCACTACCTAAGGGTCAAACCCCTCATTACCGGGTAAGTCTCGGAAAAGGTAAGTCTTAAGCAACGATCCTATCACACTCAGTCCAATAGCGGCTTTTTTGGCTCACTACTACCTAGAGTTCATCATATTCTATACCTAAGAGCGGAAATCACCGCGTAAGTCTCATTCCTCAATTAGTTTGCTAACTTAGGTCACCTTAAGCTAGATTATGCTCAACAAACACTAGGATTTCAACAATCTAACATCCTAACATGCAGATTCATCAATTAAAGAGCAACAGAAGGAAAAATCGGGTGGATCATCAGTTAAATCGGTCAATCTGGCCTATGAACAGGTCGATTTTTCTTCTATGGTTTAGGTTTCGGGCACAAAAATCATCCTAAACTAACATGTAAGTCCATTCTATCATCACCCAAGCCATAACCATCAATCCATCACCCTAGAATCACAATAACTTGGCCAATAACATGCATTTCAAGATGTAAAATCATCATACAAGCATACATGGAATCCATAGCAAGAAGATGAAGTAAAAGCAATGAAAGCAATGAAACTTAGCTAGATTTGAGCTCAAAACAAGTCTTTCAACACAAGAACACCCACAAAGGGGCTAGGGGAGAACTTGGGGAACTTTCCAAAATTTTCCAACCTCTACCAACCATTTCAAGTCTTCAAAATGTCTCTAATATAGTGTCTTTCCTCCTGCAAAAGTAGCAGGCTGCACATCCAAAGGCACACTCAACCAAGCAAAAGCAAAGGCCGGACATAGAAGAAATGAGACAAGTGTCAATGCTGTCAGGGGCCACAAATCGACCCAGTTATGAAGGAAATCGACCGATTTTCCTGAGTGATGGTCCGATTTTCTTCAACTATAGCTTGTTATGATCATCTAGTCATGAGTTTCTCCAAGGCTTGCACCAACAAGGGCCCTTGTGTCCTTCTTTGCTCCATTTATACTCCTTCAAAGCATTGGATATGTACCACCATGAGGCTTGATCCTCAAATGTATCGATTAATGTCCAAAAGATCCCGAAATACCTACAAACCCAACAAAAGCTCGACTAGACGTCTTTTCTAACAATATGACGCAATAACGTCACGAACTAACGTCAAATCATGCATGAATGAAGGGAAAAACTACCTAAATGGATGCCTAAACTAGTGTCATAAATCATGTCATCAATGCACTCTCTTCTTTTCCATGCCTCCTGATGACATGATTTATGACACTAGTTTAGGAACTCTTTCAGATAGTTTTCCTTTCCATTCATGCATGTTTCCGCATTAGTTCGTGACGTTTACGCTTAATTCATCCACATTTTCGAAATAGACGTCTACACAAGTTTTTGTTTGTTTTGTAGGTATTTTGGGAAGCTTTTGGACTTAATCGATACATTCGAGGATCATTCCTTGTGATGGCGCACATCCGGAGTCTTTAGGGAACAAGCTAGGTGCAAAGGAGAACACAAAAGACCTTATTGGTGCATGTCTTGCACCAATTCGTGACTAGGTGATCCAAGGAGGGCTTCTGGTGTGAAACCACGGCCCAGAGGCCATAACCACGCCCGCGGTTTTGCCCGTTATTTCTGTCTGGACAACTTTGACACTTGTCACACGATTCCCTTGCCCGACCTTTGCTTTCTTTTGGTGGAGTACTTGAGCTGCTTTTGCAGGCTGGCCTTGGGGACTGCTGGGAGGACTCTCTCTTCTTTTGTTGCTCTCTTCCAAGCCCCTTGTGGGTGTTCTTGGGGGAGATTAGATTAGAACATTATCAATCTTAAGATCTAGAGTGAGTTAGAGTGGTTTTAAGTGAGATTCTTGTGGAAGCTTGTAAGATCCGACTTGGAGCTGCCCTTGAAGCTTTGTAAGATTGTTGTAACCTTCTATTTTAGCTTAGTTCATTCGCTTTCATTGCTCTTATCTTCATTTTCTTGCCATGGAATGCATGCATGCTTGTAATATGATGTTTGATCTTGAAATGAATGTTATTGGCTAAGTAGTTGTGATTCTAGGGTGAAGGAATGATGTTTATGCTTTGGACTATTATTGTATGGACTTGCATGTCAGCTTAGGATGAATTTGTATTCGAAACCATAACTCAGTATAAAATCACAGCCTGTTCTTCATGCTTCCACGGCCGTGGTTTCCATGATCCACCCGTTGTTTTGTTCTTCTGTACTTATATTGATAAATCTTGATGTTAGGACGTAGATGTGTTGAAATCCTAGTATTTGTTGAGCCTATTCTAGCTTAGGGTGACCTAATGTTAGCAACCTTTTTGAGGAATGAGACTTACCCGGTGATTTCCTCTCTTAGATACATAAGATGATAAACTCTAGGTAGTAGTGAGCCAAAAAAGCCGCTATTGGATTGAGTGTGCTAGGATCGTTGCCTAAGACTTACCTTTTCCGAGACTTACCCGGTAAGGAGGGGTTTGACCCTTAGGTAGTGGCCGGTTTGTGTAGAATTCTCGTCCTTAGGTTCCTTGAGACTTACCCGGTAATAGGACCTTAGGTGCGAGACTAGTGGAGCATGAGACTTACCCGGTAATTGTTCCCATTAGAGAAACACCCAACTCCAAACAACCGCATCTTTCCTTTGATGTTTAGATGCATGAGTCCATTGTCATAATCGGGATTCCAAATCTCTAGAATCCGCATTTCTTACCTCTTATCACCTATCCTTGTTTTTGTGTGTTTGTTTGCTTGTTTGTGTTGATATATTTGTGATCCTTATTGATCATCCAAAACCAACCAAAAATATTATGTTTTGCACTTTCTTTATTCCTTGTCTCATCTTAGTTTAGATTTTCACTATACATGATCATTGAATGATTTGATTTCACCTCAGTCCTTGTGTTCGACCTCGGGATACTTTCCTCCCTACATAACGATCCGTACACTGCGGGTTTCGCTAGGTAGTTTAGGAGATTAGATCGAGTTATAATTTTAAGACTCTGTGTGTGCATGTTTTGGGCGAACAAGTTCTTGGCACTCTTGCCTTGAATTTGTGTCGTACATCTCTAGCGTAACAAGTTTTTCGCGCCATTGCCGGGGACTAGGTCTAGATTAAGTCATTTGCCTTTGATTGTTCATAGTGTTTATCTTTCTTGTTACTTTTGATCTTTTGTTGTTTTTGTCTTTGCCTTTTCATGTTTGCCATGGACGGATTGTACTTCCAAGACGACCTTGACAACATGGAGTATGAGGAGGGGATGGAAAACCAAGATCGAGGACCTCTCCATGTTGAGTTTTAGTATTGGGAGGAGTTTAATGCCTATCATGAGTCCATTGATCAAGCTCATATGACTACATTGCCTTATGTGGAACCTCACCATCAACCTCACAATGACCGAGTGGAATCATTATTAGAACATTTGTTGAGGAAGATGGATGATCTAGAGAGAACCTTGCTTCCCTTTCGAGTTCCAACATGGAGCTTGAAGCGGAAGTGTTACGACAAGAAGAGGTTCACCATGAGGAGATCCAAGAAATACCCGATTCAACTATGACCATTAGAGACCTTGAAGAAGAGTTGAATGAAGCTTAGGAGCAATTGTGGCTAAGGGATTTGGCCCTGGAGGATGCTAGAAGATTGGCTTTAGAGAGAGAAGAACAAATGAGGAGGGAGATTGAGGAGAATTGGCTTGCTCTTTTGCAAGAGAAGTCTATCCTTCTTGAAGGCTTACCTTCACCTCCTTCACCTTGGAGGAATGCAATGAAGTACTCTCACCCCTGGACATCCTTTCTATCAACCCTGGAACCACACTTGAAGAGCTCATGAGGGAGGGAGAGATCTGGCATAACCAAGGCCTAGAGGACAAAACCACACCCGTGGTTTCTTGTTTTTTGCCCGTGGAAAATCATGTTGTAGCCAATTTCTGCCAGAACCACGGCCTACCTGACCAAACCACGCCCGTGGTTTCTGATTTCTACCCGTGGTTTTGTGCAGAGAGCCCTAAGTTGACTTCAACTCCTTCCAATCCTTTCTTGCTTGCCCGGAATACACACGAAGATTGGAGTCCCTTTCCTAAGGAGTCTTCCATGTTGAATGAAGGAGGCAAGCATGACAGATCCATGATGGTTGTGAAGCACTTCAATGAAGATAACTTTCCAAGAATCGGCTTTCTTCGAGTCATAGAGGATGAGGATGACAAGCATTTCACCGGTGTAACCATGGAGTACCAATTGTCTAAGTATGGGGTGACACTTATGGTTGCAATTCCATACTATCATCAAGGCGGCGGTGATGAAGGAGTCTACTACTCACCGGTAAAGAAAGAACTTAAGGTATATTTGGGCATCAAGTTTCCCGTGCTTGTCATCATGGATGCCGGAAAGCGATGGTTGCTTGGACTCCTCAAGCAAACCATGGTATTTGAGGTGGATTGACACATCCACGGAGTTTGGTCAAGCTAATGACCTAAAAGAAGCGCTTCTTGGGAGGCAACCCAAGGGTAAAAACTCTTTCCCTTTTCTCTTTTGTTTTTGGTTTTGTTTGTGTTTTTGTGTGTTTTTGTGTTTTGTGTTTGTGTGCTAGATTTTAGGTAATAAGGAAGCCTTGCAAGGCAAGTTGATGATGATGATCTCGTTTTCAACGATGGGTGGTGTTCGCTCCAAACGGTGTGTGCAAGCTTTAAATTTATAACCCTAGACTTAAGCTTAAAACAAGGATGCGAACCCGCAGTGTACGGGTCAATCGTAGTAAAAGCAAGAAAATTCCAGGGGTCGATCACAGGGACTTAGTGAAACAAAGTCCAGTACGGTATGCTAGTGTTGATGCTAACCACAAGAGCAAGTATACAATCAAAGATGAATAAGATGTCAAATAAGCAAACATGCAATTCTAGGGATTAAAGCATCTAGTTGTGGTTCCAACTCAAGATCTATAGATAAGCGGACAAAGCTGAGATATTTGCGTGGGGAAGGTGTTTCTAAAGTGGAGTAGATCACCGGGTAAGTCTCACTACACACTAATCCCAAACCGTAACTCCTATTACCGGGTAAGTCTCAAGGAATTAAGATAAAGAACTATTGCCTCAAACTAACACACCATCTAAGGGAATAGAATCAACCTTTACCGGGTAAGTCTCAGGCTAACTCACAAAGATGGGATGGAAGCACACTCAAACCCCAATAAAGGACAAGCCTTTATTACCTAAACTTATGATCGTTGGTATACAAACTAAGGAATTACCGGGTAAGTCTCATCCTAAGCTTGCTTTGAACCAGAAAGGTATAATAAGAATAGGATTTGGCAAACTCTAACACATTAACTCTCAGTTAAGGATCGGATAAGCCACCTCGGTCAGCCAGTTTCCACCCCGGCCGAGATGTTCATCGACTGAACGAGATGCTTAGGGTTAAGGTTAAAGACTCGAACTTTCAGGATCCTACTGTGATTAAGATCATTCTATCATTGTTTTTCCCACAACCTTCAGCCAATCACCCTAGAATCACACAAGGAAATTAGCCACTCATCATCATAATGAAAGTATTAAATATATGGGAAGAAGGTGAATATTTGAACAAAGAAGAATTTAATGAAAACACTTCAATAACTGAATCAAATATCACACAAAATCGTTCCTTGGATAATGATCCAACAAGACAAGACAACAAGGAAAGGAATTGAAGACAATCTTACAAAACCCTCCAAAAAGCTATAAAGCTATAGTCTTCAATCTTCCTTCAACCTTCAAAAAGGTTCTTCAACTCTCTCCCAAATTGGAGTAGGATGCGGCTGCTGCGCTGATAGCGGGTGTATGCAGTCTGTATTTCGGTGTAAGCGGGCTTTTTCGAATTGTGGAAATCCAACCCTTTTTATAGGAAAAATAAACCTCCAAAGATAATAAATCTTAAGAAGATATATTCCCATAAAAATAGGTAAAATATATGATTCTGCATATCTCCTTCCTTCTAGAAGCTCAGCCCAAAAATATAAGATCACTTTCCAATTTTAAAAGATCTCAGCCAAGAATAAAATATTCTCGCCGCGTCCTAGGTGTTCGCCTCGGTCGAGTCGGCGTCTCTGGATCGCCTCGGTCGAGATGAATCTCTGGGCAACCGAGGTGATCATAACTGAGTGTAGAATCTCTCAAAACTGGTCCAAAGTAAATCTTTAATCCATGGTTGTGCTTCCTGAATGTAGCTCCAAATGACTCTTGACTCCTTTTGCTCCTTTTTGATGCAAAACGTACCATATTACCTGCAATTACAACGAAACTAGGTGTAGACCTCGATTCTCGCAAAGGTAGATGAAATGGTAGTAAAATCACATAATGTACATACAAACATGCAGATTATGAAAGATAAAACGTCCAAACAAACCCCAAAATATAGACTATAATTCATGCTATCAAAATACCCCATACTTAGCCCTTGCTTGTCCCTAAGCAAGTTCCTCATATAGAAATCAAGATAGAATGGATTATAAGTCAAGAAAATCAATGAAAAGTCTTTCAAAAACATTTTATGGTGTGCAACTATCATAGATCACTCTAAGAGAATACTTCCTGGAAATTAAAAACTCAATATGATCAAAACATTTTATAAATATAGGAAAGTTGTTCATCTTTGCATAAAATCATAGAATGCATAATAAATCATAATTATCAAAATTAATCATGTATAATCCGATTTAAACCGCTAAGTCAATCAACAAGCTCAAGGTCTCAAGGGCTTCCCAAAAGAAAAGGTCAAGAAACGTGTAGGGTAGGGATGTATGTAAGGTAATGTGGTGCTAGAATCCGGGAAAAGGATGAACTTCACTTTCACTTTGACTTGCAACATCTTCCACCAATAAGCTTTGCTTATTTCACACTTTTTCTTTTTACTTTACTTTTTGGGATGCATGGACAGAGGTGCACAATAACCGAAGCCTAGGAAATCCGCAATCATCAATTTCTTGAGATGCGTCAAACCCTTGATGCACATACCATGACCCGTTAGGAATATCGCTCAATCCGACTTTGGCAAGACACAAACACCCGGCTATGTGAATGGTGCCGAGTTACTCATCTTCATGATTGACTTCCCCAAACCTATTATTGCTTTCTAATACTTTCACTTTCAGCCACTTCTCAACTTTTGACTTGCTTTCACCACTTCGCTTGCTTCCAAATTCCCGGATAGGTAAAGGGAGGCAATATGTATATGAGGGGCTAAGCATGATCAAGAAGAAGAAGAAGAAGAATGAATTGCCTTGGTCTTTCCAAGAAGAACGTGAGAGAACTTATGCTGCGGTGTCAACCTTCAAATTCAACATAATTTGGATAAAAATAAAGTATTAAACATGCCAATAATTTCAAACAAAGCATTTAGCAACTTAAACATATCATAAAACATTTCAAACATATAAAGAATTTAAATCCAGTCGGTAAACAAGATCTTCACTGAGATCATATCCAGATAAGTAACACAAAAACCGTTTTCGAAAACTCTCAGTTAACCCACCTCGGTCGAGATGTTCTTGGTTCAACCGAGGTGAAACACCTCGTTTTGCCAGAACTGTCCCCGGCAACGGCGCCAAAAACTTGTTCGCTCCAAACGGTGTGTGCAAGCTTTAAATTTATAACCCTAGACTTAAGCTTAAAACAAGGATGCGAACCCGCAGTGTACGGGTCAATCGTAGTAAAAGCAAGAAAATTCCAGGGGTCGATCACAGGGACTTAGTGAAACAAAGTCCAATACGGTATGCTAGTGTTGATGCTAACCACAAGAGCAAGTAATACAATCAAAGATGAATAAGATGTCAAATAAAGCAAACATGCAATTCTAGGGATTAAAGCATCTAGTTGTGGTTCCAACTCAAGATCTATAGATAAGCGGACAAAGCTGAGATTTTTGCATGGGGAAGGTGTTTCTAAAGTGGAGTAGATCACCGGGTAAGTCTCACTACACACTAATCCCAAACCGTAACTCCTATTACCGGGTAAGTCTCAAGGAATTAAGATAAAGAACTATAACCTCAAACTAACACACCATCTAAGGGAATAGAATCAACCTTTACCGGGTAAGTCTCAGGCTAACTCACAAAGATGGGATGGAAGCACACTCAAACCCCAATAAAGGACAAGCCTTTATTACCTACACTTATGATCGTTAGTACACAAACTAAGGAATTACCGGGTAAGTCTCATCCTAAGCTTGCTTTGAACCAGAAAGGTATAATAAGAATAGGATTTGGCAAACTCTAACACATTAACTCTCAGTTAAGGATCGGATAAGTCACCTCGGTCAGCCAGTTTCCACCCCGGCCGAGATGTTCATCGACTGAACGAGATGCTTAGGGTTAAGGTTAAAGACTCGAACTTTCAGGATCCTACTGTAATTAAGATCATTCTATCATTGTTTTCCCACAACCTTCAGCCAATCACCCTAGAATCACACAAGGAAATTAGCCACTCATCATCATAATGAAAGTATTAAATATATGGGAAGAAGGTGAATATTTGAACAAAGAAGAATTTAATGAAAACACTTCAATAACTGAATCAAATATCACACAAAATCGTTCCTTGGATAATAATCCAACAAGACAAGACAACAAGGAAAGGAATTGAAGACAATCTTACAAAACCCTCCAAAAAGCTATAAAGCTATAGTCTTCAATCTTCCTTCAACCTTCAAAAAGGTTCTTCAACTCTCTCCCAAATTGGAGTAAGATGCGGCTGCTGTGTATGTAGGGTATTGATCGATGTATGCAGCCTCCAAGCATGCCTTCGATTTGTGGAAAATCCAACCCTTTTTATAGGAAAAATAACCCTCCAAAGATAAGAAATCTTAAGAAGATATTATCCCATAAATATAGGTAAAATATATGATTCTGCATATCTCCTTCCTTCTAGAAGCTCAGCCCAAAAATATAAGATTACTTTCCAATTTTAAAAGATCTCAGCTAAGAATAAAATATTCTCGCCGCGTCCTAGGTGTTCGCCTCGGTCGAGTCGGCGTCTCTGGATCGCCTCGGTCGAGATGAATCTCTGGGCAACCGAGGTGATTCATAACTGAGTGTAGAATCTCTCAAGACTGGTCCAAAGTAAATCTTTAATCCATGGTTGTGCTTCCTGAATGTAGCTCCAAATGACTCTTGACTCCTTTTGCTCCTTTTCGATGCAAAATGTACCATATTACCTGCAATTACAACGAAACTAGGTGTAGACCTCGATTCTCGCAAAGGTTGATGAAATGGTAGTAAAATCACATAATGTACATACAAACATGCAGATTATGAAAGATAAAACGTCCAAACAAACCCCAAAATATAGACTATAATTCATGCTATCAAAATACCCCATACTTAGCCCTTGCTTGTCCCTAAGCAAGTTCCTCATATAGAAATCAAGATAGAATGGATTATAAGTCAAGAAAATCAATGAAAAAGTCTTTCAAAAACATTTTATGGTGTGCAACTATCATAGATCACTCTAAGAGAGTACTTCCTGGAAATTAAAAACTCAATATGATCAAAACATTTTATAAATATAGGAAAGTTGTTCATCTTTGCATAAAATCATAGAATGCATAATAAATCATAATTATCAAAATTAATCATGTATAATCCGATTTAAACCGCTAAGTCAATCAACAAGCTCAAGGTCTCAAGGGCTTCCCAAAAGAAAAGGTCAAGAAACGTGTAGGGTAGGGATGAATGTAAGGTAATGTGGTGCTAGAATCCGGGAAAAGGATGAACTTCACTTTCACTTTGACTTGCAACATCTTCCACCAATAAGCTTTGCTTATTTCACACTTTTTTTTTCTTTTACTTTACTTTTTGGGATGCATGGACAGAGGTGCACAATAACCGAAGCCTAGGAAATCCGCAATCATCAATTTCTTGAGATGCGTCAAACCCTTGATGCACATACCATGACCCGTTAGGAATATCGCTCAATCCGACTTTGGCAAGACACAAACACCCGGCTATGTGAATGGTGCCGAGTTACTCATCTTCATGATTGACTTCCCCAAACCTATTATTGCTTTCTAATACTTTCACTTTCAGCCACTTCTCAACTTTTGACTTGCTTTCACCACTTCGCTTGCTTCCAAATTCCCGGATAGGTAAAGGGAGGCAATATGTATATGAGGGGCTAAGCATGATCAAGAAGAAGAAGAAGAAGAATGAATTGCCTTGGTCTTTCCAAGAAGAACGTGAGAGAACTTATGCTGCGGTGTCAACCTTCAAATTCAACATAATTTGGATAAAAATAAAGTATTAAACATGCCAATAATTTCAAACAAAGCATTTAGCAACTTAAACATATCATAAAACATTTCAAACATATAAAGAATTTAAATCCAGTCGGTAAACAAGATCTTCACTGAGATCATATCCAGATAAGTAACACAAAAACCGTTTTCGAAAACTCTCAGTTAACCCACCTCGGTCGAGATGTTCTTGGTTCAACCGAGGTGAAACACCTCGTTTTGCCAGAACTGTCCCGGTCGAGGTCAAAAATTTTTTAAAACCATTTTTTTTTCGGTTTCGACGTTTTTCTCAATCAAATAACCTGTAAGTATGCATGCAATCTCAGATAAACATATAAATGCAGAATGAAGCATGAATATGAAAATATCCGATACATCATAAGTCGAATAATACATCATAAGTCAAATAAGTCAGATAATACATCAACTACCCCATACTTGAGACACACTGTCCCAGTGGGTGTAAATAAAGTCTAAAAGAAAGGCGGACTCACCGGATAAAGAGCCGAACTGCATAAAAATAAAATAAATAAAATCCTGCAGCTCCTCAGAAGTCCTGATCCGGTGGTGGTGGTGGCATGTACGGGTACAAAGTAGGGTCATAGGGATAGCCCATGACATGCTGGAACTGTAGCTGAGCCATCATGTGCTGATGATGCTGTCGCTCCTGCATCTCCCGGATATCCAAAGAAAGTGCAGCATAAGTGTCGATAACCTGATCTGTCAGGTCATCAATCCGGCGGTGTGCTGCTCTGTCCCTAACCCTCTGCCTCCTGCGTCTAGCGGGCCTAACTGGAGAAGTCTCAGCCGGCGCTGGCTCAGTGTCCTCCTCGTCCTCATCAAGATCAATAATGGGAGGCGCGCTCGTCCCAGCAGTGTCTGTCCCTGTGTCCATCGGGACGCCGCCTCCTCTCTCCTCAACTGTCTCGTCATCATCGTCCTCCTCCTCAGCCTCCTCCTCAGCCTCCTCAGCCTCCTCAGCAGCTGCAGCAGCAGCAGCTGCTCCCTCTCTGTAGTCCTCCATCAGCGGGGCCCATGCTGTCTGCCAAAAATGTGGGTCGAAGACCGAAAACTGTGCAGACCATCTGATGCCCTGAGGCGCTGTCCGCTCCCAAGGCATGGCAACATACGGAGTAGTCAACCCACGAGGAACAAGAATCCGCCTCGTGATCATCTCCTGCAGACCCAGCGGCTTCGGAGCCGCAACCATGGTACACCTACTCAAATCCATATCCTGATACCTAGCGATATGGGTCACTATACCTCCGCAGCAAATATCACCCCTCCCTTTGGCCTTGATCCTGTGCAGATCCTCTGCCAGCATCAAGCCAAAGTCAGGGTATCCTCCCGTGACCATGCAGTATAGGGAGAAAAGCTCCCCCTGTCGGACCTTCTGGGGCGTCTCAGTACGCGCCAGAAGCATCTCACTGAAAACCCTGTGCACTAGTCTGAAGGATAAATGGTAAATAAGCTTCGCCCTGGAATCACCAGGGCGCCACCTGTCTGCATGACTCGTAATGTGGGCAATCTGACCCCAGAACTCTCTAGCTACAGCTCGGGTCGGGAAATCTACAGCGGTGGGGGTAGGGAAGCCAATAATATCTCTCCAGTGGGCAAGAGGTACTATGTAGTTCCGGTTCATCAACCGGTACTTCACAGCCCCCTCTGTGGGGAGGTAAGTGAAGGAACTGACGAACTCGAGGGTAGGCTCGAGGTAAGCTGGGGCTCGGATCTCAGAAAACTGATCCAGCCCGACTGTGGCGATCATCCTGCTAAGGTCGGCCTCTAACCCTAGGCAGTCAAAGGCGGATACCTCCAGAAATCGCGGTGCGATAACTGGACGGCCCGCTATCCTCTCGTAATCTACCCGACATCTCTCGTGGATGACCGGGCGGTAAGGTCGGGAAGAAGAAGGGGAAGGGGAGGGTGAAGATCTGTCTCTCAGGGCTAAACGGCGATCTGAACTCATTTTCCCTAATCAATCTGTCAGACCACCTCGGTTGACTGACAACCCTCAGAAATCACCTCGGTCGAGGTGCAGACCGACTGGACCGAGGCGTAGCAGTTCGAATTCCAATTCTCAGATTTCCAGTTCTTTTCCCCCTAAAATCACTACAATTGCTTCCTAAGGGGTACTTATGCCTTTTCTCAACAGATTCAAGGGCAACCAAAGCCCAAATAGCAGAAAACGAACGAGTTAGGGTTTTCGAACGTTTTTACCTCGTTTCGGTCGAATCGCTCAAATTTCTTGCAGATCTGTAGTTGCAATCGACTCCTCTACTCTTTAAACTCGGTTTGGAAGCAGAAATCTTCGAAAACGAGCGAGAAATGAGGGAGCGAGGCGATTCTGTGCGCCGCGGTCGAAGTGGGTAATAAAAAGTAAAAATGTAATTTTTTCCCCTTTTATACTTTTACTGAATCTGCTGTCACCTCGGTCGAGATGGTTTCGACCGAACCGAGGTGGTCTGGACCGAGGCGGTTCTGCAGAAACCCTAGTCGCCTCGGTTGCTTCAAGAATCAACTCGGTCGAGGTGTTCTGACAGTGACCGAGGTGCCTCTTTCTTCCTCAGAATCTCGAACTTCTCCCTTTTCTGGAGTGCTCCTTCCTGTTATCTGTCTAAAACACCAAAAACAAAGCAAAGCAAAGCAAAAACAAAAGACTATCTAAACTAGACTAGAAAGCGGGAAAGAAAGCAATACCTTGGGTTGCCTCCCAAGAAGCGCTTGATTTAAGGTCGCTAGCTGGACCATGATGCGTCTCAAACGAGGCAGGAGGTTCCCTCACCCCATACTTCACCTCCATAGTGGGGTGAAGTAAGTAAGTCCATCAAACGCTCCAAAACGTGCAAGTGCTCGTCGGGGAATGAATCGTCTATGGGTGGGCTATCCGTCTCGCGGGAGGATTCCGGTAACCGGCTGAGGTGATCCGCAACTGAATTCTCGGATCCCTTCTTGTCGCGGATCTCTAGGTCAAACTCTTGAAGCAAGAGAATCCATCGAATAAGGCGCGGCTTTGCATCTTTCTTAGCCAACAAGTAACGAATGGCCGCATGGTCGGTGTAGACAATGACTTTCGCCCCTACTAGGTAGGAACGAAACTTCTCGAAAGCATATACAACCGCCAATAATTCTTTTTCGGTGGTAGCGTAGTTGCGTTGTGCTACATCTAGCGTCTTGCTAGCATAGTAAATGGCGGTGATCCGTCCATCCTTCTTTTGCCCAAGCACCGCTCCTACGGCTACATCGCTAGCGTCACACATGACCTCAAAGGGCAAGGTCCAGTCAGGAGGTTGGATAATGGGAGCGGAGATCAACGCTTCCTTAATCCTGTAAAAAGCATCAAGACACTCCTGCGAAAACTCAAAAACAACATCTTTATTCAAGAGGTTAGTTAGAGGTTTAGAAATTTTGGAGAAGTCCTTGATGAATCTCCTGTAGAAACCTGCATGCCCGAGGAAACTCCTCACACCTTTAACAGAACAAGGAGGAGGGAGCTTCTCAATAGTCTCGATCTTAGCTCGATCGACCTCAATACCTCGATTAGAAACGAGGTGTCCTAGCACAATGCCTTCATTAACCATAAAATGACACTTCTCCCAATTCAAAACAAGGTTAGTGTCTTCACATCTTTTAAGCACTAGAGAAAGGTTAGATAGGCAATCATCAAAAGAGGAACCATATACAGAAAAATCATCCATAAATACCTCCATGATCTCCTCTATGTACTCGGAGAAGATGGCCATCATGCATCGCTGGAAGGTAGCTGGTGCATTGCACAACCCGAATGGCATCCTCCGATAGGCAAACGTCCCCCAAGGACATGTGAAAGTGGTCTTCTCCTGATCATCCGGATGGATAGGAATCTGGAAGAATCCACTATAGCCGTCCAAGTAGCAAAAGTGTGAATGCTGGGCCAACCGTTCGAGCATTTGATCAATGAAGGGAAGCGGAAAATGATCCTTCCTAGTAGCCGTGTTCAGCTTCCTATAGTCGATGCAAACTCTCCAGCCCGTAACGGTCCTTGTTGGGATCAACTCGTTGTTCTTATTCGTCACAACGGTCATCCCTCCTTTCTTCGGAACGACATGCACCGGGCTAACCCACTTGCTGTCCGAGATAGGATAAATAATACCTGCATCCAACAACTTAAGAACTTCCTTCTTCACAACCTCTTTCATGATCGGATTTAACCGTCTTTGAGGTTCCCGTGAAGTCTTATGATTATCTTCCATTAGAATTCTATGCATGCAGAAAGAAGGGTTAATGCCAATA
Organism: Fagopyrum esculentum; assembly: GCA_033239045.1. Lineage (NCBI taxonomy): Eukaryota > Viridiplantae > Streptophyta > Magnoliopsida > Caryophyllales > Polygonaceae > Fagopyrum > Fagopyrum esculentum. Next base: position 40,457,568 of record BSUD01000007.1, on the reverse strand, counting down.
AGATCGTCCGTGGTGTAGCCTATGGCTTTCCGATGCTTTCTCAGGACATGCATTAGCTTAGATAATTCAGAATCGGAGAGGGAAGCACTAGCAATAACGGGATAAGTAGAATCCGGCCCAAGAAAGATATACCTCAAGTGACTAGGGAGTTGTTTAAGCTCCACAACTGGGGGTGCTTTCTGGGAGGGATCTGTGCTTCCTCTTTCCAGTGGAGTGGTGTCAGAAATTGGACTATGTGCAGTCTCAGTTTGAATCGTCTCTCTGCCGACCTCGGTCGAGGCGCAAAGGCGTTGACCGAGGTGTTCTTCAGACGCCTCGCTCGGTCCAGAAAGTGCCTCGGTCGAGGTACTGCTACTGGATCCGAGGCTGGAAATCTTCGTTTCCTGGATCAGCTTCTCAGTCATGGCTCCTGGATCTTCTTCCAGTGCCTTCAGGCTCCGTATATCTGCATCGCAAGAGGCATCTATACCTTCCTCCATTAAACTGAAGCTAATAACTCTTTCGAGTGGATCATTAATAAGGATAGAGCTCACCAATTCTCTTGATTCTTCTTCATCGTAGATGTTGAAGATATCATCAGTTAGTTGCTCCCCCTTCATGGCTGCAAGTAGTGCGAATTCCACCTCATCGCCACCAACGTTGAATTTCAACTTGGCGTTCTTGCAATCCACATTGCAACCCGAAGTTGCTAGAAATGGCCTCCCGAGAATGATAGGAACAGGATAATCTGCGGGAATGTCAAGTACGACAAAATCTATGGGTAGATAGAAGTTACCTAACTTGACCGGAACGTCTTCCAAAATGCCCACGGGATGGGTGATGGAGCGATCCGCCATGTAAAGTCGAATCTTGACCGGCTTGGGCTCTCCAAGACCGATCTTAATGCATAGCTCCAGCGGAATGATGCTCACGCTGGCTCCTAGATCACATAAGGCTTCACAAGTGACATCCCCAACTTGAATGGGAATGCAAAATGAGCCGGGATCTCTCAACTTAGGTGGCATCTTCTCCTTCATGATCTTTATAAGCTCCGAAGACTTAGATGTCATCCTAACTTCACCAACATCCTCCAGCTTCCTCTTCCTTGATAGGATCTCCTTTAAGAACTTCCCGTAGGCGGGCATACCTAAAATAGCATCAAGGAAAGGGATATTAATATGGAGCTTATTCATCAAGTCAAGGAACTTACCAAAGTGCTTGTCAAGATGTGCTCTGGCTCTGGACTGGGGAAATGGAAGTGGTGGTTTATATGCAGGAGGTGGAACATAGGCTTCAGTTGTTCCTCCTGCTTTCTGTTGCACCGCTTCGGTTGGCATCTCGGTCGAGGTGTTCTTCGACTGGATCTGGACCGAGGTGGTCTGCGTCGATCGAGGTACTGGATCTGTGGTTTTGAGTCCACTCCTCGTCGTGATGGCCATGCACTGGCCCTTAGGGTTAGTTTCCGTCTTTGCTGGAAGCTTCCCTGGATCTCTTGGCGCTTCATTCGCCCTATTAGCAAGTTGTTGTTCGAAGGACTTTTGGGCCCTCGAAAATGAAGTCATAGAATTCTCCATAGCACTAAGCTTGATCAAGATTGCCTCCAGGACTGCGTCCTTCTTTTCCGGCTGAGACGAACTTGATCCTTGCCCTTGGCTCTTCAATGGAGTAGAAGAAGAAGAAGGAGGAGAGAGGAAAGGGTTAGAGGAATCATTAGAGTTGGAGTTTGAATAATTGTTACCGTTGTTTTGGTTATTATTCGCTCTCCAATTGTTGCTATTGGATCCTCTATTGTTGTTGTAGTTGTTGTTTTGGGGTCCGTTGTTGTTGTTACGGTACCCGTTCTTGTTGTAGTTGTTGTTGTTCCTTTGCCCTTGCTCTTCCTTCTTAGTTTGAGCCATCAATAGCTCCTTCAATTGCTTCACGTCGTTCTTCAAGGACGTGAATTGGTTGTTGTTGGTTTGAGTCTCTTGAAAGTTGACTCTTTTAACTCCACCTTCAGCTCCTTGGTGGGTGTACTTCTCCATGTGCAAGGCTTGCTTCTCAATGAAATCCCAAGCCTCGTCAACCGCCATATCCATAAATGTGCCGGCGGAGAGTAGTTGGAGATTAAACTGGGTGTTTCCGTCCAGCCCTTTGAAGTAGATCTCCAACAACTCGATCTTTGGAATCCCATGATGTGGGCAATCCAAAAGGATATCCTTGAACCGCTCCCATGATTTGGACAAACTCTCCTTGTCCTTCATGATGAAAGCATTGATTTTCCCTCTCATTTCAGCAGTCTTTGAGGGGGGAAAGAATTTGGTCAAGAATTCCGTAGTCATCTCTTCCCATGTGCTGATCTTTCCTGCAGGAAGAGATTGATACCAAGTAAGAGCTCTATCTTTAAGAGAAAAGTAGAAAGGTCTTAGCTTGTAGTTGTTATTTTCAATTCTAGGAGGTCGCAAGGTCTCCATCAAGATCTCGTAGTTTTGAAGATGTTGATGCGGCGACTCCTTCTCTAGCCCTCCGAATTGACATTGGCGAATCATCGCTAGAACTTGTGGTCGAAGTTCGTAGTCATGGTCCGCTGGATCTCCTAGGTTCACTCCTGGACGCCTCAGCTGTTGATTAGGGTCCATCCTTTGACCTAGGGTTTGTGGAATTCCTGCAAGAAGAACATCTCGGACTGGCATCCGAAGTGGATGCACATCGGCCGGGGCGTCAGGAACTGGGACTTGCCTCGGTCGAGGATCAATTACTGGATCCTGCATCGGTCGAGGTTGAATCTGGTTCCGAATTGCTGCAATCTCAGCTTCGATTGCTGCATTCCTGGCCTGATTCTCTTCTTTTTCCTGCCTTAGTTCTTCTTTACTGAGACGTAGCTGCTCCTGCGTCTCTCTCAATTGGGCCAAAAGATCGTGATCGTCTTGTTGGGCCATCTTCGCTTCTCTTAAGCGTCGTTTGTATGTCTTTTCTGGTTCGGGATCGTAAGGAACGATTTCCTTTCCAGTGCGGGTTCTTCGCATATACCTAAGAAAGAACCTGCAAAAGTCACTCAAGTAGAGTGGTAAGACAACACGGGGCAAATGCCCCAAGAGCAAACCGTACCGGCTCGGTCTAGACCAAGTCCCCGGCAACGGCGCCAAAAACTTGTTCGCTCCAAACGGTGTGTGCAAGCTTTAAATTTATAACCCTAGACTTAAGCTTAAAACAAGGATGCGAACCCGCAGTGTACGGGTCAATCGTAGTAAAAGCAAGAAAATTCCAGGGGTCGATCACAGGGACTTAGTGAAACAAAGTCCAGTACGGTATGCTAGTGTTGATGCTAACCACAAGAGCAAGTAATACAATCAAAGATGAATAAGATGTTAAATAAGCAAACATGCAATTCTAGGGATTAAAGCATCTAGTTGTGGTTCCAACTCAAGATCTATAGATAAGTGGACAAAGCTGAGATATTTGCATGGGGAAGGTGTTTCTAAAGTGGAGTAGATCACCGGGTAAGTCTCACTACACACTAATCCCAAACCGTAACTCCTATTACCGGGTAAGTCTCAAGGAATTAAGATAAAGAACTATTGCCTCAAACTAACACACCATCTAAGGGAATAGAATCAACCTTTACCGGGTAAGTCTCAGGCTAACTCACAAAGATGGGATGGAAGCACACTCAAACCCCAATAAAGGACAAGCCTTTATTACCTAAACTTATGATCGTTGGTATACAAACTAAGGAATTACCGGGTAAGTCTCATCCTAAGCTTGCTTTGAACCAGAAAGGTATAATAAGAATAGGATTTGGCAAACTCTAACACATTAACTCTCAGTTAAGGATCGGATAAGCCACCTCGGTCAGCCAGTTTCCACCCCGGCCGAGATGTTCATCGACTGAACGAGATGCTTAGGGTTAAGGTTAAAGACTCGAACTTTCAGGATCCTACTGTGATTAAGATCATTCTATCATTGTTTTTCCCACAACCTTCAGCCAATCACCCTAGAATCACACAAGGAAATTAGCCACTCATCATCATAATGAAAGTATTAAATATATGGGAAGAAGGTGAATATTTGAACAAAGAAGAATTTAATGAAAACACTTCAATAACTGAATCAAATATCACACAAAATCGTTCCTTGGATAATGATCCAACAAGACAAGACAACAAGGAAAGGAATTGAAGACAATCTTACAAAACCCTCCAAAAAGCTATAAAGCTATAGTCTTCAATCTTCCTTCAACCTTCAAAAAGGTTCTTCAACTCTCTCCCAAATTGGAGTAGGATGCGGCTGCTGCGCTGATAGCGGGTGTATGCAGTCTGTATTTCGGTGTAAGCGGGCTTTTTCGAATTGTGGAAATCCAACCCTTTTTATAGGAAAAATAAACCTCCAAAGATAATAAATCTTAAGAAGATATATTCCCATAAAAATAGGTAAAATATATGATTCTGCATATCTCCTTCCTTCTAGAAGCTCAGCCCAAAAATATAAGATCACTTTCCAACTTTAAAAGATCTCAGCCAAGAATAAAATATTCTCGCCGCGTCCTAGGTGTTCGCCTCGGTCGAGTCGGCGTCTCTGGATCGCCTCGGTCGAGATGAATCTCTGGGCAACCGAGGTGATCATAACTGAGTGTAGAATCTCTCAAAACTGGTCCAAAGTAAATCTTTAATCCATGGTTGTGCTTCCTGAATGTAGCTCCAAATGACTCTTGACTCCTTTTGCTCCTTTTTGATGCAAAACGTACCATATTACCTGCAATTACAACGAAACTAGGTGTAGACCTCGATTCTCGCAAAGGTAGATGAAATGGTAGTAAAATCACATAATGTACATACAAACATGCAGATTATGAAAGATAAAACGTCCAAACAAACCCCAAAATATAGACTATAATTCATGCTATCAAAATACCCCATACTTAGCCCTTGCTTGTCCCTAAGCAAGTTCCTCATATAGAAATCAAGATAGAATGGATTATAAGTCATGAAAATCAATGAAAAAGTCTTTCAAAAACATTTTATGGTGTGCAACTATCATAGATCACTCTAAGAGAGTACTTCCTGGAAATTAAAAACTCAATATGATCAAAACATTTTATAAATATAGGAAAGTTGTTCATCTTTGCATAAAATCATAGAATGCATAATAAATCATAATTATCAAAATTAATCATGTATAATCCGATTTAAACCGCTAAGTCTATCAACAAGCTCAAGGTCTCAAGGGCTTCCCAAAAGAAAAGGTCAAGAAACGTGTAGGGTAGGGATGAACGTAAGGTAATGTGGTGCTAGAATCCGGGAAAAGGATGAACTTCACTTTCACTTTGACTTGCAACATCTTCCACCAATAAGCTTTGCTTATTTCACACTTTTTTCTCTTTTACTTTACTTTTTGGGATGCATGGACAGAGGTGCACAATAACCGAAGCCTAGGAAATCCGCAATCATCAATTTCTCGAGATGCGTCAAACCCTTGATGCACATACCATGACCCGTTAGGAATATCGCTCAATCCGACTTTGGCAAGACACAAACACCCGGCTATGTGAATGGTGCCGAGTTACTCATCTTCATGATTGACTTCCCCAAACCTATTATTGCTTTCTAACACTTTCACTTCCAGCCACTTCTCAACTTTTGACTTGCTTTCACCACTTCGCTTGCTTCCAAATTCCCGGATAGGTAAAGGGAGGCAATATGTATATGAGGGGCTAAGCATGATCAAGAAGAAGAAGAAGAAGAAGAATGAATTGCCTTGGTCTTTCCAAGAAGAACGTGAGAGAACTTATGCTGCGGTGTCAACCTTCAAATTCAACATAATTTGGATAAAAATAAAGTATTAAACATGCCAATAATTTTAAACAAAGCATTTAGCAACTTAAACATATCATAAAACATTTCAAACATATAAAGAATTTAAATCCAGTCGGTAAACAAAATCTTCACTGAGATCATATCCAGATAAGTAACACAAAAATCGTTTTCGAAAACTCTCTGTTACGCCCACCTCGGTCGAGGTGTTCTTGGTTCAACCGAGGTGAAACACCTCGTTTTGCCAGAACTGTCCCGGTCGAGGTCAAAAATTTTTTTAAAACCATTTTGTTTTTTTTTCGGTTTCGACGTTTTTCTCAGTCAAATAACCTGTAAGTATTTAGCAACTTAAACAAAGCATTTAGCAACTTAAACATATCAGAACTGTCCCCGGCAACGGCGCCAAAAACTTGTTCGCTCCAAACGGTGTGTGCAAGCTTTAAATTTATAACCCTAGACTTAAGCTTAAAACAAGGATGCGAACCCGCAGTGTACGGGTCAATCGTAGTAAAAGCAAGAAAATTCCAGGGGTCGATCACAGGGACTTAGTGAAACAAAGTCCAGTACGGTATGCTAGTGTTGATGCTAACCACAAGAGCAAGTATACAATCAAAGATGAATAAGATGTCAAATAAGCAAACATGCAATTCTAGGGATTAAAGCATCTAGTTGTGGTTCCAACTCAAGATCTATAGATAAGCGGACAAAGCTGAGATATTTGCGTGGGGAAGGTGTTTCTAAAGTGGAGTAGATCACCGGGTAAGTCTCAAGGAATTAAGATAAAGAACTATTGCCTCAAACTAACACACCATCTAAGGGAATAGAATCAACCTTTACCGGGTAAGTCTCAGGCTAACTCACAAAGATGGGATGGAAGCACACTCAAACCCCAATAAAGGACAAGCCTTTATTACCTAAACTTATGATCGTTGGTATACAAACTAAGGAATTACCGGGTAAGTCTCATCCTAAGCTTGCTTTGAACCAGAAAGGTATAATAAGAATAGGATTTGGCAAACTCTAACACATTAACTCTCAGTTAAGGATCGGATAAGCCACCTCGGTCAGCCAGTTTCCACCCCGGCCGAGATGTTCATCGACTGAACGAGATGCTTAGGGTTAAGGTTAAAGACTCGAACTTTCAGGATCCTACTGTGATTAAGATCATTCTATCATTGTTTTTCCCACAACCTTCAGCCAATCACCCTAGAATCACACAAGGAAATTAGCCACTCATCATCATAATGAAAGTATTAAATATATGGGAAGAAGGTGAATATTTGAACAAAGAAGAATTTAATGAAAACACTTCAATAACTGAATCAAATATCACACAAAATCGTTCCTTGGATAATGATCCAACAAGACAAGACAACAAGGAAAGGAATTGAAGACAATCTTACAAAACCCTCCAAAAAGCTATAAAGCTATAGTCTTCAATCTTCCTTCAACCTTCAAAAAGGTTCTTCAACTCTCTCCCAAATTGGAGTAGGATGCGGCTGCTGCGCTGATAGCGGGTGTATGCAGTCTGTATTTCGGTGTAAGCGGGCTTTTTCGAATTGTGGAAATCCAACCCTTTTTATAGGAAAAATAAACCTCCAAAGATAATAAATCTTAAGAAGATATATTCCCATAAAAATAGGTAAAATATATGATTCTGCATATCTCCTTCCTTCTAGAAGCTCAGCCCAAAAATATAAGATCACTTTCCAATTTTAAAAGATCTCAGCCAAGAATAAAATATTCTCGCCGCGTCCTAGGTGTTCGCCTCGGTCGAGTCGGCGTCTCTGGATCGCCTCGGTCGAGATGAATCTCTGGGCAACCGAGGTGATCATAACTGAGTGTAGAATCTCTCAAAACTGGTCCAAAGTAAATCTTTAATCCATGGTTGTGCTTCCTGAATGTAGCTCCAAATGACTCTTGACTCCTTTTGCTCCTTTTTGATGCAAAACGTACCATATTACCTGCAATTACAACGAAACTAGGTGTAGACCTCGATTCTCGCAAAGGTAGATGAAATGGTAGTAAAATCACATAATGTACATACAAACATGCAGATTATGAAAGATAAAACGTCCAAACAAACCCCAAAATATAGACTATAATTCATGCTATCAGGTGGAGCGGACGTGAGACTTGGACGGCATAAGGTGTCTTTGAGGGGTGGAAGAGCTCCCATCTCGCATACACGTTGGTGCGGGTCTCAACGCCGGAATGACTATGAAGAGCTCTCTACCATGCTTGATCGATCATCCGCACCACAACTCCACATTAGTGAACCAAAATACCGAAAACACTACATTTTTACATTCTGAGGACTCTCTTTCACTTCTTTATTTAATTTGCACACTGGGGACAATGTGGTTTTAAGTACGGGGTGGGGTTTTCATGATTCTTAGCATGGCATGATCGCATCTAGGATAGTTTTGTTTTATTGTCACACGTTTCTTTTCATGTTTTGCACTGTACATATATATTTCAAAAATTCCAAAAAATCGAAAAATTTTAAAATTGTTGTGCTTCTAGGATTGGACATGAACCTTTTGATGATTATGTTTTGTGAATTGGCTTCTGGATGAGCTTGTGTGTTGAATGAATTTATGCATATGTGGACTTGAAATACTTCTCTTGAATTCTACGCATGAATTGTGATTATGATGCTTGTCTTGATTGGATTGAGAATTGATAGTCAAAATTACATGCTAGTTCTTCCACATCAGCTAGGAATGATTAAGGCAATTCATCTCTCTTCTTTTCATCTTGATCATGTTGTTTGAGCACCTCACTTGATATGAAATTTGACCTCTTTTGACCCATCCGGGAATAGGAGCATGCTAGTGTGTTGAGTGTGTGAAAAGCAAGTATGGGGTGGTGAAGTTGGTGTATGAATGTTGCGAATGAAGTTGTTGAAAATGTGTTATGAAAAGTGTAGAAAAAAATATAGGTTTGGGGACTTTGGTTTTGATGACGAGTAACTCGGCACCATTCACATAATCGGGTGTTTGTGTCTTGCCAAAGTCGGATAAACCGAATGTCCTAACAAGCCTTGGTATGTGTGCCCGGTGTGAGGCACCTCGAAAAATTCCCGAGGTCCGCTAATCACCAAGGTTTCGGCTTTTGTACACCAATTCCATTGTCTCAAAAATAAGTGAAAGAAAATGAAAAAGAAAAAGAAAAGAAAAGAAAGAAAAGAAGGAGAAAAATACACTTTGGTGGATGAAGTATAAATGTTAAGTTGTGGTTGTTTAGTTCCTTTCCCGGATTTGCACCACATGACCTTAGAATATTCTCACCTTATCATCACGTTTCTTGGCCTCTTCTTTCCTAAGTCCTTGTGACCTATTTGCATGTGTATGACTTAGTGATCTAGATTGGATATTCTCATGATCATCTTGACTTCATCATTTTTACCTTTCATGCATGCTTTCGAGTTAAGTATAATTGTCTTTCAGTGCCTTCATTCATTTAATACATGATTGCTTGTCCATTGCCATGAAACGTGACTATGAAGGTGATCCATCTTTAGAAGCACAATTCCAAAAATATTTTCAGTTTTTCTGCATTCATAAATCATGCCATCTCGTAGCCTATAGTTGGACCTTGCTCGGGGACGAGCAAGTGGCAAGTATGGGGTATTTTGATGACATGATTTATGACACTAGTTTAGGCATTCTTTTAGATAGTTTTCCTTTCCATTCATACATGTTTCCGCATTAGTTCGTGACGTTTACGCTTAATTCATCCACATTGTCGAAATAGACGTCTACACGAGTTTTTGTCGGTTTTGTAGGTATTTTGGGGAGCTTTTGGACTTAGTCGATAAATTCGAGGATCATTCCTTGTGGTGGCACACATCCGGAGTATTTAAGGAACAAGCTAGGTGCAAAGGAGAACACAAAAAACCTTATTGGTGCATGTCTTGCACCAATTCGTGACTAGGTGATTCAAGGAGGGCTTCTGGTGTGAAACCACGGCCCAGAGGCCATAACCACACCCGTGGTTTTGCCCGTGGTTTATGTCTGGATAGCTTTGAACCTTGTCACACGATTCCCTTGCCCGACCTTTGCTTTCTTTTGGTGGAGTACTTGAGCTGCTTTTGCAAGCTGGCCTTGGGGACAGCTAGGAGGACTCTCTCTCCTCTTGTTCCTCTCTTCCAAGCCCCTTGTGGGTGTTAATGGGGGAGATTATATTAGAACATTATCAATCTTAAGATCAAGAGTGAGTTAGAGTGGTTTTAAGTGAGATTCTTGTGGAAGCTTGTAAGATATGACTTGGAGTTGCCTGATAGGTGATGAAATCCCTATCATTTAGGTTAGTTTTTAGAGTCATTTTATGCTACTAACTCCTTGGTCTAGTAGAAGAAGACTAAAAGAAGATAAAAGAGGAGTTATAAGCACTTGGGAGTTGAAGACCATTCACGAAGCAAAGCTTCTGGTGCCTCACCGCCCCCGCGGAGCATTGTCACCGCCCCAGCGGGTGACACTGCACTCCGGAACGCAGCCTGCGCCTTCACCAGCGCCCGGAACCAAGACTGTCACCGCCCCTGCGCCCCTCCTTGGCGCCCCTCCGGTGACTTATCCTGAAGAAGCGAAGACCGGCGCCCCTGCGCCTCTGCCTGAGTCTCACCCTGCGGAGTTGTGAAGCCAAAGAGTTAGTGTCACCGCCCCTGCGTTGACACTGGCCGCCCCTGCGGCTCGACATCCGAAGCGACAGAAAGATGAAGAGTCAGGCGGTTGAAGAACATTAAAGATCCGCCCCTGCGGAATTGCCAGGCCGCCCCTACAGCCATGAAGAACTTCAAACGTTTATGCCTAAACCGCCCCTGCGGTCCTGAAGGCAGCCCCTGCGGTTCAATGACAGAGACTTTACTCCGGCTATTTGCACCACCTTTATGGCATTAAAGGTGGCTATTTTGGCCGGCTATTTACTCCCATTTAGTGTCATTTGTAGTATAAATAGACCCATGGCTGATTGCTAGAATCATCGATCTTTTTCCCATTTTTATTCTCTCTTTTCTCTTGCTTCCTTTGTAATGAACTTCTAGTTTCCTTGCTACATTGGGTTGGTTTGAAGCTGCTTTATTACTTTGGTTGTAAGTACCTTTCTAATATAAGTTTTATTCAGTAATGCTTTGTGTTTCTTGATCTTTATTTGTCTAAATTGCATGTTTTATTATCACTTAAGATTGATCACCTTAGGTTCTAAAGTACATGCAAAGAACTAGGATTAATAGATTCCGAGTTCGGGTCTTTAATCTAGTAGTAATCTTTGAGTAATAACGGGTTGTAATTGCTTAAAGGAAAAGAAACACAAATATAAAGATTAGTTTAATGGTTTTAACCTTCTCTTTATATCCCTTAGTCTTTGTTTGAAAGCTAACTTGTGACTTGTTCTTGTAGGTTTACGGAACACTAACTTGTTAAGTTGTGTTGATGCCGGTTGGCTCAACACATACATATGATCAAGACGGGAACATTACTTGAAAACTTGTAAAAAGGAACTCACCAAAGTAGTAATAGCATGCTAAGAATCAGCCTAGTGTAGATTCACTCATCATCATCATATTCATCTTATTACTTGCTTCCTAGTTTTGTGTGCATCAATTCACCCAAACCCCCCTGTTACTTTGTTCTAAAATCAATAATTAAATTTAATAAAAATATCACAAACTCTCTTGGGTTCGACCCTCACTTAACCGCTATACTTGTTCTAGTGTTAAGTTGGGATTTATTTTGATAAGATAAAAACGACCTAGGGAAAAGTTCTTGTCAAATTTTGGCGCCGTTGCCGGGGAGTTTAGTTTTATTTTTATTTCTTTTTTATTATTGATTATTGATTTGGACCGTTTTTATGGTTCAAATCCGTGCTACTAACTCCGGCTTTGTTCCCTTTGATCCAGAAATTGAGAGGACACACATCCGACGACGTAGACAACAACAACTCCAACAAGAAATGGTTGATCGTACTCTTCGTCAACTCACTCAACTGACTTTGGTTCAACACCCTCTTGCGGTTATTATACCGGCATTAGGGGAAGGAATCAACTTCGAGCTCAAGCCGGGTCTCATTCACTTGGTCCCATCTTTCCATGGGTTAAGTGGTGAAGACCCCATCAAACACCTTGGAAAGTTTCATACCGTGTGTATGAGCATGAAGCCGGCCAATATTACCGAAGAGAAAATCAAAATGAGGGCATTCGGCTTCACACTCAAAGATGCAGCGGATGATTGGTATTACCACATTCCATCCGGGAGCATCGACACTTGGGAGAATCTCCATAAGGTGTTTCTGGAGAAATACTTCCCAGCCAAGAAGGCCAATAGCTTGAAGAAAGCTATAAGCAACATCGAGCAAGAGGCGGACGAGACTCTCTATGAGTACTTTGAGCGGTTTGCGCGCCTCCGATCAGCTGTCCTTTCCATGGATATTCAACTCAGGATCTAGTCTTGTACTTGTACAATGGCTTGCTTGACAACGAAAGGAGGATCGTCGATGCGGCTTGTGGAGGTAACATTCTTAACTCTACCCCTGACCTTGCTTTGGAAAAGATGCAGGAACTAGCATAAGGAACCCAGAACTTTGAAAGGACTTCTTCCAAAAGAGGTGTTCAGGTTGTGAATTCCGGGAAGAGTGAGATCTCCAATGAGCTTGCTGAACTGAAGGAGATGGTGAAGAGATTAACGCTTATGGGAACCTAACAACAACTAAAGGCATGTGGAGTCTGTGCTGACCCATATCACCCAACGAACATGTGTCCCCAAGTGCAGGATGACGATGTAGAGGTGAATGCAGTAGGTTACGGACAGCCACAACAACAAAGGCCTAGGAATGATCCTTATGCGCAAAATTTCATGCCAAACTAGCGTGATCAACAGAACTTTCGTTGGAGGGATCAACAAAACCAACAACAGCAACCCCGACAAGGTAAGTATCAATCAACTGAGGATATGTTGCAGGTTTTGACTAAGCATTTTGCTACTCATGTCCAAACAACACAATCCAGCATCAAGAACCTTGAAAAACAGGTTGGGCAAATGGCGGAAGCCATAACAAGGATCGAAACTAGATCCTCCTGAGGATTGCCTTCCCAGACGGTTATAAACCCCAAGGAGAATGTTAGTGCCCTAACATTAAGGAGTGGGAAGCAAATCCAACAGAAACCAGCAAAAGAATTACAAGACAAACCCTCTGACGAGTTTTCCGCACCCACAGCCGCCCCTGCGGCTGCAACTGCGTCCAGCTCTGAGTAGACGTCACCCCTGCGGCTGGATGTCCCCGCCCATGCGGTGACAGTCCATGAGCCGCCCCTGCGCTTGCAATCTGGCGCCCTTGCGGAAAACTCGGCAGAGAGTTCTATTGAGAAGGATTCTTACATCCGACTTGAGTTTTCACCACTGTACTCTGAGAAACCTCCAACTCCTTTTCCTGAGGCACTAAAGGAGAGAAGAATCATTGAGGACAAGGATCTCTTTGAGACCTTCTCCAAATGCGAGGTAAACATCCCTCTCCTTAAGTTAGTGAAGAGTATTCCTAAATATGCTCGTTTCTTGAAGGAACTTTGCACTATCAAGAGAAATCAGAAGCTGAAGGGGAAACAAAAAGTACAAGTAAGTGAGCATGTCTCCGCCGTTTTCCAACGTAGGATGCCCAAGAAATGCAGCGATCCGGGCATGGTAAGTATCCCTTGTGTCATAAGGGAAACCCGTTTTGACAAAGCCATGCTTGACCTTGGTGCTTCTATAAATGTTTTGCCATATTCTATTAACAAATCAATCGGCTTTAGGCCATTAACGGAAACTAGGATTGTAGTACAACTTGCTGATAGATCTAATGTGTACCCGAAAGGGATAATTGAAGATATATTAGTAATGGTAGACAACCTAATTTTCCCTGCTGATTTCTTTGTAATGAATATGGAAAATGACTGGCATGCTGCACCGATATTGTTAGGTAGACCATTCCTGAAAACTGCTAGAACTAAAATTGATTATGTTAGTGGCAAACTAACCATGGAGTGTGATGGTGAAGTAGTGGAATTTGACATCTATGATCCAATGAAATTTCCTAGTGATGATCACTCTTTATGTGCTATTGACATTGTTGAACCTTTTGTGCAAGATGTGTTTGATATTTTTGACGTTGATAAATTAAAAAATATAATTGAACATGACATTGATTATCACAATTCAGAATATGCACTAACATTCAACATGAAAGAGGTCCTAGCCCAGTTAGATGGGTATAAGAAGTTGCCTATCTCCACTTTGGCCATTGGGCCCACTTTACTAACCCCAAGCGAGAAGCTTGTTCCATCTATAGTGCAGGCACCGGAAATAGAGTTGAAAGACCTTCCATCCCACCTCAAGTACGTTTTCCTTGGAGACAACAATACCTTGCCGGTGATCATCTCCAACAAATTGACTATCGGTCAAGAGGGCAATTTGGTAAAAGTGTTAAAAGAACACAAGACGGCCCTTGGATGGACAATTGCGGACATCAAGGGGATAAGCCCATCCACTTGCATGGATAGGATCTTACTTGAGGAGGATGCTAAACCATCTAGGCAACCGCAACGAAGGCTGAATCCACCGATAATGGATGTGGTCAAGAAGGAGGTGTTGAAGCTCCTCCAAGCGGATATGATCTTTCCTATTTCGGATAGCACTTGGGTTAGTCCAACCCAAGTAGTCCCAAAGAAAGGAGGTATCACAATGGTGAAAAATCAACATGGAGAGATGGTCCCAAGTAAAACGCAAACCGGATGGAGAGTTTGCATTGACTACCGCAAACTCAACAAGGTAACACGTAAAGACCATTTCCCATTGCCTTTTATTGACCAAATGTTGGAACGTCTTGCAGGTCATCCATACTACTATTTCCTTGATGGATATCCGGGATACTTCCAAATAGCCATTGCGCTGGAAGATCAAGAAAAGACGACGTTCACTTGCCCATTTGGCACTTTTGCATACGCAGAATGCCATTTGGACTTTGCAACACCCCGGCACCTTCCAACGATGCATGATAAGTATTTTCTCCGAGTACATAGAAAATTTTATTGAAGTCTTCATGTATGATTTTACCGTCCATTGAGACAATTTTGATGCATGTCTAGGACATTTGAAACTAGTTCTTGAAAAATGTGTTAAAACCAATTTAGTTCTTAATTCGGAAAAATGCCATTTCATGGTAAAACAAGGAATTGTGCTAGGACATGTAATATCCTCAAAAGGGATAGAGGTAGATAAGACTGTAATAGCTAAGATTTCCGAATTCTAATTAATGTTGATTAACTTAATCATTGATAGTAATTGACATATAACTCGCGAAGATTTCGCAAGTGATGAGTAAGAGTCCCACCGTTATGTTCCTCGCGTAATTTTGGACGTTTGGGGAAATTTTTACTTTTTCCCCCGGGTAATTATTTTTACCCTCCGGTGTTATTTGGAGCATTTGGGAGCTCCAATTAATAAAAATGCAGTTGAGAGAAATGATCAGGACATCGGATATGTCCTAGATATGAAATAACATGAAGAGGCAAAACGGCCAAAAGAGTCGCTATTTCGTTTCTTAACGGCTAAGAAAGACGGCTTAGGAATACACGTTTTCCGAGGCAGCTGTGGAATAATTATCCCTACAATATTCCAGATTTAATGTTCCAATCTCGAGAAGTTTGGAGAAAGAGGTTCGACCCACCTTTGGATCGGTTAAAGGATTATTATCGTCTTTGCTAAAGGATAATTATCGTCTTCACTATAAATAGCGGAAAATCCTTTATTAATTCATTTTCTTTCATGTTTCCTCGTAAAAGCTCTGATTTCTCTCAACCTTCAAACTCAGATCTACTCTCCGTTTCTAATCCGATTTCAATTCCGTTTGAGTTTCTGGATTCCTCTCTTCATTCTCTTCATAACGGTACCGAGTTTCTGCATTTACGAGTACATGGAGGGCTGGTCGAGCATATGTGTCACCAGGACGGGTCCGTCGCTCAGATTCCGATGAATTTGATGTTGTTCATGCGTAGCCTGCGTCGTTGTGATTCCGAATCTTCTTTCAGATCGTCAATCGGGTTAGTAACAAATAAGTTATGAATTTATTCGTTTTCCGTACTGCGATTTGGCCTAAATTGACTTTAGGCTTGTCAAATAGGACAATTCGAAATTCCATTATGGTCGTTATATTATTCTGGTGATTATGGGTTGTTTGTTTGATGAAATCTGATGATAGGTGGGTTTAGAAATTGCCTGCGGGCAAAAGGTTATTCTGGCAAAATCTAATTAATTTAATTAAAGGTTAATTAATTAAATTAGGATTAGAATTGAGATTGAGGAATGTTGATTAGATACTACCTTGAGATTTGAGGAATTGTGAGTTATGCTGAGATATTGAGGTTTAGTTGGTTGTGAGGCTCATAGATTGAGTATGATCCTTATGGATCCCTTTGGGTCTAGATGTGACCCCTTTGATGAATAGAGGTTGATATATCTCTTTATGCCTTTTTATAGGCCGTGTTGTCCCTCCAGTGTAGAGGTGATCGTGGTTGAGTTTGTACGAGGTTGAGGTAAGTCCGTAGGACTTACTTAGCTACCATCCTTATATTGGGTGTTTGCATGAGTGGTGTGTGCTTTATATGTTTGCTATGATAGCATGAGTTGTCATTTTTATCGACCTATGTTCTATTGACTGCCCCACTGCGTGGCTGTGATAACCTTTCCCTTTCATCCCGCCGTGGAGTCTGGGAGGTTCTCTGATGTCAGGCCAGACTGGTTTACAGGAAGGGCGCAATCCACTCCCATAGGGTACACGGATTGTGTGACCGATACTCGTACAGCTGGACATTGTACTCAGAGGCGGGGATGTATCGGTCCTCGTGTCACATACTTTCATCTATCTATATACATATACGGTTTTTGAGTGAATGGTCATTATATAAAGATAATATATGGGTAAATGTGTGATAGCATGCTGATGTGTTTATCTTTCATGATTGTGCTTGTGCTTATGCATTACCTCATATATGTATGGTTAGTTAACGGTTTCATACCGTGTTGTAGATGTTTACAGGTTAGGCGCTACTGGGTGATCTGGCAGGGTGACAGGCCGAGGACTCTCGTACATTAGGTGGTTGGTTTGGGGTTGTTATGTTTCCCCTCCTGCGTGAGGATGATCTTTTGTACCTCCTATGTGAGGATGTCGTTTTATATACTCGGCTATGTTGTTTTTTTTCTTTGGGTCGTACAGTTTATACTGTTTTATGTATTTGTTTTATATCTGTCAGTGCCATGTTGTAAGGTCCAGTGAACTTGTTGTCAGGCTAGGGTCAGGATCCATTGTGAGATCCTAGCCCAATGTGACATCCCGAGTCCCGCGGATTCGGGGTGTCACAGAGTTGGTATCAGAGCCCAGGTTGACAACAATGACACTTGCTACCTGCAATGGGGTTTAATAGGTAAAATAAACAGAGCCCACATGGGATCTGACGTTTTCAAAGGTTTTGGTTTTAAGTGTGGTTTTGGGATAGAATGTACGAGAAGTCGTCACCTCTTCCATGGATCTCTGCAGCGTAGATATGTATATATTTGTGTGTACTATGGATTATGTGGATGTATTATATACATATCGATACCTATGGCATATATATAGCCTTATAAGATTAGGTGCGTATATCCTACAGATGACTCAGACTAGAGTAGTATCTGTAGTGGGATGAGGTAGGGGTACACCCCCTCTTCCTCCAGTGGTGATAAGTTAGGGACCAGTTTCCGCTGTTGTTTTGCCTATGGCAAGGAACGAGTTTGAAGAGGCTGATCGTGTCTCCATGAGTAGATCCGAGTTTCAAGAATATATGTAACAAGTATATGAAGCGGTGATAGCGGGTAGATCCACACCGGATTTACCAACAATTGTGAGATCAACTGAAACTTATGGATCTGGAAAGAAGTAGTGCACTGAATCAGTTACTAGAGAAGCAAATATGATGAATGGTGAACCAAGTCAGATACCAGGACAACCAAGTGGTCCTTTGGCCATGAAGACGACTGGCACAGAACTACAGTGTTTTAATTGCGGGAAGTTTGGACACCGGCGAGGTGTGTGTCCAAAGGCGCCCATCATATGCTTTACGTGTGGTAAAGCAAGGCATAGAGCGAAGTTTTGTCGACAGGGCAAGGCGTTGCCTTTACAAGTTCCCTCTCGGAATAAGATCATTCCAAGTGGACGACGAAGATCGAGTTACCCTTCAGTTGCACAGGTTGCAAGAATGAGACAATTATGATACAATTGTGGCTATCCAGATCATTTGCCTGAGTGCCCTTTGGAGCCCATTACTTGTTTCATCTGTGGTGAACTAGGCCATCTGGCCCCTTTTTGTCAGCAAGGTAGTGTTTGTTCCCAGCAAGACCTTCCTCTTTCCGGTGTTGAAAGAGTGGAAGTGGAGGCTATAGTGAGGACCTCAGTGATACTTGAGGAGCATAGATCCGAGATCGAGTGATGATATGTAGTGGAGCTACGGGGGTTAGCTGTTACAAGTACCATTCTTGTTAATGGTTTACCTAGTGGAGTTTTGTTTATTATGAGTGCTATGCACTTCTTGTCTTTCGATGCATGCGTTAATGGTTGATCTTTGATATATAGTAGAAGGTGGACTTTCCTTTACAGGATTACCAGTTAGGGGTTTGAGGTACCCGCGAGATATGTGGTTGTTCCCTTATTCCGGGACTTGTGTATGGCTTGTAGACTTCTTTGTCATGCCGTAGGTGCATGAGGAAGTCATTATGTGTATGGACTGGATGAATAGATATCATGCGGTGTTAGATATTAACAGTAAGGCTATTATAGTCTTTACTGAGATAGTAAATAGAGGTCTTCTAAGGTTAAGACCTTTGAAGAGACGGGTTTGTCATCAGGACTGTACGAGCAGCGAGCTGATAGCACAGGGTTGTGACGCCTTCTAGTGTTATACCATGAAGGAGCGAGATAGTCCAACATCGGAAGGTATTCCAGTTGTTTATGAGTTTATAGACATGTTACTGAACCGTCTAGCTGCCACCTTAGCAGAGTGTGGACATTGTTATCGAGTTGAAGTATGATACAAGATTGAATGAGAAAGCCACACTGTGCTTGTTGAGATATTGTACTGATAACTTGAAAAGTTGATCGAAACGGGTTTAACCTAGTGGGTTCCATGTTCCGTATTGATGACCTGATGAGTTAGCTTCAAGAAGCAATTGTGTTTTCAGGATTCCTTTGTGCTCAATATATCCCTAGTCATGGATGAGAGAGCAACATGTGTATGAGATAGCATCCCATACCCGTTATGGACGCTACGAGTTTGTAGTGATTTCATTTGGGTTGACGAATGTTTTAGTAGTTTTTATGGAGTTGATGAACAGTATCTTCATCGACTTCCTTGATTAGTTGATGGTGGACTTCATTGATGACATGTCGGTATACTCTCATAGCAGAGAATAGTAGACCGATCGTCTGAGGACCGTTCTACAGATTTCGAGAGATAGAGAGTTGTATGCTACACTCTCTAAGTGTAAGTTGAGATGCCAGTGGTAGCCTTTTTAGTCCATGTTGTCTCCTCCAGTGGGATCATGGTTGACCTGGCGAGAATTAAGTATGTTGTAACATGGGAGATACTGATGAACATTAAGGAATACGTAGTTTTCTCGGCTCAGCCGATTGCTACGAATGCTTTGAGGAAGGATTTTATATGATTACGTATTCATTTGCGAGTCTTTTGAGAAGACCGTACCGGTGTGATCTTCATGTCAGATTTCTATAGATCATGGAAATCTGAAGTATATTTTATGCAACAAGGGGTTGAATAACCGCCAGTGTTAAGAGCTTAAGTTGATCAAGACTTTGACTTGAAGTTTCCATATCATTCAGAGAAGTTGAATGTTGTCGCCGATAACTTGAATGGAAAGACGCTCCAAGAGAAGATGATTGTGAGACTGATAGTTCAACCTCAACTTCAGAGAGATCTAGCTTGGCTAGAGTTGGACAATGAGTTCCTTGATAAGGATACCCAGTTATACCTCAGAGGTTCTACCTGGTCTGTTGGATGAGGTCCAACAGAAGTAGGAGACCTGCCCGGCCTTAAGGTTTAGAGAAAGGATGTCTCGTACTGAGGCACCATAGTTCTCCATGGGAGTAGATGGATTGATGAAGAGTCATGACCACTTTTGTGTACCTGCTGATGCAGATGGAGACAGAGAATATCACGGTACACCCACTGTACGCCTTATTCAGTACATTCAGGTACGAGTAAGATGTACCACGAGATGAGACGATTATATTGTATGAAGCCGATATAACCAGATTTGTGATACAGTGTGTGACCTGTTAGCAGGTCTAGATAGAGTTTTTTTCGATCTAGAGATAAGCCTCACCCACTACCAGTGCAGTAGTAGAATTTGGGAGGACATCTCTATGGACTTTTTTATGGGATTGTGACCTAGTAGAAGATTTATGTTATCTGGATTGTTGGTAACAAATTAATGAAACCGGCACGTTTCATTTCTATCAGAAGGACGTGGCTAGTGAATGAATTGGCTGAGGAGTACACTAGACAAATAGTGAGACTCCATGGTATACCAAGAACGATCATTTCTGATCAAGATGGATGTTTTTACTTTGAGATTTTAGGCAGCAAATTCAGACTACTTTGGGGACGAGTCTGTACCTCATGACTACACTTCACCCCCTAACAGATGGTCAGTTAGAGAGGATCATCTAGATCTTAAAGGTCTATTATAAGTTGTAAGTTGAATGGGAAACGTGGATGGTTATATTACCTTCCGTTAATGAGTTTATTATATAACAATGAAGGACGTGCATCTTTCTGGGATGGCCCTATGAGGCAATAAATAGACATAGATGTCGTATATCCTTATGCTAGAAGTGATCTAGCAGTAGTAGTGGAATAACACCTGACCAGATTCAGGATTTTATAGTTCAAGTAACGTTGATTGAAGGAAGAATGCTGGTTGTACAGAGTCGCCAGATATTATATGTAGACAAGAGGTGTTAACCTCTAAAGTTCAAGTGAGATTTCATGTCCGGCTGGAGGTATCTCAACTGTGAGACGTTAGTTGTGTATTATGGAAAGGGGAACTGAGTTTCAATATGTCGGTTACTTGAGATCTTGATCAGTTTTGTGAAGGCAACATGATGTTTAGCTTTCACTCTGAAGTTGGTGGATGTTCACCCAGTGTTCCTGTGTCTCAACTGAGGAAGTATATACCAGGTTGGAAACACTTTGTGAGTTATAATGATCTAGTGGTTAAGTTGAACCACATCGTTGTTGAGCATCTGATTACATTCTTGGAATGAGATATGAAACGCTTGCATTCAAAAGACATTCCCATATTGAGGATATTATGGTCGAGATGAAGACCTGAAGAGGCTATGTGAGAGACTGAGGATAGTGTCCTGAGGAACTATCCAGAGTATATGTTGGGACAGACCCATATGTGGGAGCACGAGTAGATCTTAGTACTATCTTGATGAATGTTGTGCTTATGTGCTTATATGCCTTGATGTGTTATTCCATGCTAGTTGTGATGTGATTTATGATCTTAGTAGATCTTGATGTGCTAGCGTGATGTATGTTATAGCTGGAGATGATTACTTCCTCCACGCTACCCGACTATGATTATATTTATAGCTGGAGATGGTTCTTTCCTCCATGCTATTTGAGTGGGATTAGGATTCAGCTGGAGATGGTTCTTTCCTCCATGCTACCTTGATGGGCATAGTTCAGTGGAGATGTGATTCCTCCATGCGATATATATGTTTATGGGTTGGCTAGAGACGTATTTCCTCTATGCATGTGATATGTTTTGGCTAGAGATGTGCTTCCTCTATGCCTTGTGATGTGGTATGGCGAGAGACGTGATTCCTCTACGCCTTTGGGTAGCGCTATGGCCCTTTTTCCTGGAGATGATGATTCCTCCATGTTTATACTTGAGGTTATAGATTGTTATAGGTTGTGATCTTTTGAACGGAGATGTGATACCTCCGATAGAAAGAGTGAGAGTTATACCTCGGCATATGGGTCCGAGAGGATTTGGGAATTGTTCAAGTTTCGGGACGAAACTTTTTTTTTAAGGGTGTGTGATGTAATAGCTAGGATTTCCGAATTCTAATTAATGTTGATTAACTTAATCATTGATAGTAATTGACATATAACTCGCGAAGATTTCGCAAGTGATGAGTAAGAGTCCCACCGTTATGTTCCTCGCGTAATTTTGGACGTTTGGGGAAATTTTTACTTTTTCCCCCGGGTAATTATTTTTACCCTCCGGTGTTATTTGGAGCATTTGGGAGCTCCAATTAATAAAAATGCAGTTGAGAGAAATGATCAGGACATCGGATATGTCCTAGATATGAAATAACATGAAGAGGCAAAACGGCCAA
The DNA here is from genome assembly GCA_033239045.1 of Fagopyrum esculentum. Lineage (NCBI taxonomy): Eukaryota > Viridiplantae > Streptophyta > Magnoliopsida > Caryophyllales > Polygonaceae > Fagopyrum > Fagopyrum esculentum. The sequence continues at coordinate 40,435,372 of BSUD01000007.1, read as the reverse complement.
AAGAGTCGCTATTTCGTTTCTTAACGGCTAAGAAAGACGGCTTAGGAATACACGTTTTCCGAGGCAGCTGTGGAATAATTATCCCTACAATATTCCAGATTTAATATTCCAATCTCGAGAAGTTTGGAGAAGGAGGTTCGACCACCCTTTGGATCGGTTAAAGGATAATTATCGACTTCGCTAAAGGATAATTATCGTCTTCACTATATATAGCGGAAAATCTTTTATTAATTCATTTCCTTTCACGTTTCCTCGTAAAAGCTATGATTTCTCTCAACCTTCAAACTCATATCTACTCTCCGTTTCTAATCCGATTTCAATTCCGTTTGAGTTTCTGGATTCCTCTCTTCATTCTCTTCATATCGGTACCGAGTTTCTGCATTTCCGAGCAGATGAAGGTTTGGTCGAGCATATATGTCACTAGGCAGGTTCCGTCGCTCAGATTCCGGTGAATTTGATGTTGTTCATGCGTAGCCTGCGTCGTTGTGATTCCGAATCTTCTTTCAGATCGTCAATCGGGTTAGTAACAAATAAGTTATGAATTTATTCGTTTTCCGTACTGCGATTTGGCCTAAATTGACTTTAGGCTTGTCAAATAGGACAATTCGAAATTCCATTATGGTCGTTATATTATTCTGGTGATTATGGGTTGTTTGTTTGATGAAATCTGATGATAGGTGGGTTTAGAAATTGCCTACGGGCAAAAGGTTATTCTGGCGAAATCTAATTAATTTAATTAAAGGTTAATTAATTAAATTAGGATTAGAATTGAGATTGAGGAATGTTGATTAGATACTACCTTGAGATTTGAGGAATTGTGAGTTATGCTGAGATATTGAGGTTTAGTTGGTTGTGAGGCTCATAGATTGAGTATGATCCTTATGGATCCCTTTGGGTCTAGGTGTGACCCCTTTGATGAATAGAGGTTGATATATCTCTTTATGCCTTTTTATAGGCCGTGTTGTCCCTCCAGTGTAGAGGTGATCGTGGTTGAGTTTGTACGAGGTTGAGGTAAGTCCGTAGGACTTACTTAGCTACCATCCTTATATTGGGTGTTTGCATGAGTGGTGTGTGCTTTATATGTTTGCTATGATAGCATGAGTTGTCGTTTTTATCGACCTATGTTCTATTGACTGCCCCACTGCGTGGCTGTGATAACCTTTCCCTTTCATCCCGCCGTGGAGTCTGGGAGGTTCTCTGATGTCAGGCCAGACTGGTTTACAGGAAGGGCCCAATCCACTCCCATAGGGTACACGGATTGTGTGACCGATACTCGTACAGCTGGACATTGTACTCAGAGGCGGGGATGTATCGGTCCTCGTGTCACATACTTTCATCTATCTATATACATATACGGTTTTTGAGTGAATGGTCATTATATAAAGATAATAAATGGGTAAATGTGTGATAGCATGCTGATGTGTTTATCTTTCATGATTGTACTTGTGCTTATGCATTACCTCATATATGTATGGTTAGTTAACGGTTTCATACCGTGTTGTAGATGTTTACAGGTTAGGCGCTACTGGGTGATCTGGCAGGGTGACAGGCCGAGGACTCTCGTACATTAGGTGGTTGGTTTGGGTTTGTTATGTTTCCCCTCCTGCGTGAGGATGATCTTTTGTACCTCCTATGTGAGGATGTCGTTTTATATACTCGGCTATGTTGTTTTTTTTCTTTGGGTCGTACAGTTTATACTGTTTTATGTATTTGTTTTATATCTGCCAGTGCCATGTTGTAAGGTCCAGTGAACTTGTTGTCAGGCTAGGGTCAGGATCCATTGTGAGATCCTAGCCCAATGTGACATCCCGAGTCCCGCGGATTCGGGGTGTTACAAAGACAAAGGTTGATGTAATTCAAAGTTTACCTTATCCTACTAACATTCGGGAAATTTGATATTTTCTTGGTCATGCAGGTTTCTACCGACGGTTTATCAAAGACTTCTCAAAGATCGCGGCACCTTTATGTGAATTGCTCAAGAAAGACGTCACCTTCATAGTGGATGAAAGTTGCAAGAAAGCTTTCGACACTTTGAAGGCTTGTCTCACTAGCGCACCAATCATCCGTTCTCCGGATTGGGAGAAACCCTTCGAAATCATGTGTGACGTCAGCGACTACGCAGTAGGAGCTGTCTTATGACAGAAGGATGGGCGAGTCTCACACGTGATCCATTATGCGTCTATGACACTCAATGGAGCGCAAAGGAATTACTCTACCACCGAGAAGGAGATGCTAGCGATGGTTTTCGCCCTTGAGAAATTCAGACAGTACCTTCTTGGAGTAAAGGTAATTATTTTTATTGACCATGAAGCTCTTAGGTACCTCATGGCGAAGAAGGAGGCAAAGCCACGATTAAATCGGTGGGTGCTCCTTCTAAGTGAGTTCAACCTAGAGATACGGGACAAGAAAGGGGCTGAGAACCTGGTGGCCGATCATTTGAGCAGGCTAGTGAAGGAAGAGGAAGATCCAACCAAAGGAAAGGAGATAGATGGAAGTTTTCCAGACGACACCTTCCACACAACCCTCTATTGTGTAACCGCCCCCGCGCCTCAAACGTCCCGCCCCTGCGGCCAGCCGCCCTTGCGGCTCAACCTAGGCGCCCCTGCGGAATTGACGACAGAGGTTTATCTTAAACTCCAATCTTTTAGACCTTGGTTTGCTGACATTGTGAACTTCATTGTTAGGAATGAGTACCCTCCAGACTTCACCAAGGCACAACGAGAGAAGGTGAAGGCGGAATCTCGACACTACGTTTGGGACGACCCCTACCTTTGGAAGCATTGTAGTGACCAAGTAATCCGCCGTTGCATTTCAGATAATGAGGTACAATCTGTCTTAACTTTCTGTCATTCCGAAGCATGTGGGAGGCACTTTGGGGCAAACAAAACTGCAAGAAAAGTTTTGGATGTCGGTTTCTTTTGGCCACACGTTTTTAGAGACGCTTTTGCGTTTTGCAAAGTGTGTGATAGATGCCAAAGGATAGGAAACATTTCAAGGAGACATGAAATGCCCCAAACCTCTCTTATATTCTGCGAAATATTTGATGTTTGGGGAATTGATTTCATGGGGCCTTTCCCTACCTCATTTAGGCATACATATATATTACTTGCGGTGGACTATGTTTCCAAGTGGGTGGAAGCAAAGGCCACCAAAACTGATGATTCAAAAGTGGTTGCAGCCTTCCTTAAGGAAAATATTTTTGCAAGATTTGGAATTCCGAAAGCCTTAATCAGTGATAGGGGTACCCATTTCTGCAACAAGACAATCACGGCCCTCCTTAAGAAGTACCACGTCCACCAACGAGTGTCAACAGCTTATCATCCACAAACAAATGGCCAAGCTGAGGTATCCAACCGGGAAATTAAGAGCATCCTCGAAAAGACGGTCTCTCCCGGAAGGAAGGATTGGAGTGTAAGGTTAAACGACGCTCTATGGGCATATATCGGACAGCCTACAAGACTCCTATAGGGATGTCTCCCTTCAGGCTCGTGTTTGGAGCTTGCCACCTTCCGGTGGAGCTAGAGCACAAAGCTTGGTGGACGGTAAAGAACTGCAATATGAACATAGAGGAAGTGGGAGAATTTCGGAAACTCCAATTGCAAGAGTTGGAGGAATTGAGATTAGATGCGTATGACCATGCCATTACATACAAAGAAAAAACCAAAGCATGGCATGACCGAAATATTCTCTGGAAGGACTTCAAGGGAGGTAATAAGGTACTCCTCTTTCAATCACGTTTGAAACTTTTTGCAGGTAAGCTGCGTTCAAGGTAGACGGGGCCGTTCGTGATAGCCGAAGTATACCCTCACGGCGTTGTGGATCTCTATGATCCAAAACGCACAAGGTGTTCAAGGTAAACGGACAAAGGCTAAAGCCCTACCTTGAAGGAGTAAAGAACGATCCGATTGACGAGATGGTGCTGGAGGAGGCCCAATCAGAGAGGTAGAGTCCTTACGTCGAGCCAACGACGTTAAACAAAGGCGCAGCTCGGGAGGCAACCCGAAGGAATAAGAAGAGGAGCCTCAGTCAAGCCAACCGCCCCTGCAGCTAAGTGTCTCCGTCCCTTCGGTGACACACTTGTCCAACGCCGCCCCCGGCGCTGGGTCTGTGCCTACAAAACCCTTGCCACCGCCCCCGCGGTGACATCCATGCGCCCTTGCGGCGGCCACCCTTGACACGCATCCTCAGCGCCGCCCCCGGCGCTGAGTCTGCGCCCCCTCTCCCTTGTCACCGCCCCCGCGGTGACAAGCCCCCGCCCTTGCGGTTTTACCTAGAAAAGAAAAAAATAGAAATCCCAAAAGTATTCCCTACACCTACCCCACCCACCCATCTCTCTCCTCACCTACCACAACTCTCTCCCGAACCTTCACTCTCTCAAACTCACGCCCCCTATGCCCCAAGCTCACACCCTGTCCAACCCAACTCCGACACCCCTGCGCCACCTCGTCAGCACCACCACAACTAGCCCCGACGCCCATGGGCCACTCTCTCCCGCTCCTTACCAACACCTCCCTCAATCTCTCAAATCCATAAACACTTTCCCCCTCACACTCTCTTCCCTCCACTACTCACCACCTCCGGCGACGTCTCCACCAGCAAGAAGCCACTAAAACGCTCCCCAGCTCCACCATCTCCGTCACTGTCAGAAATCGCCCTCAAGAATTCTCCCACCCCTGCGCCTGCAAGCTCACGCCCCTGCACCTGCAAGTGTCGCCCCTGCGGAAATAGCAACAGAGGGTTCGTTTCTTTCTCCAATTTCTGAAATTTCTAATTCCTTTACATGATCAATTGCAAGAAATGGAACCCCAGAGAAAATACAAGATGTCGGAGGCTGAGAAGACCCGTTATAAAATTGTGCAGGATCGGGTTGTGTATGCAACTCGGTTTTTGCACGTTCCTACATTGGAAAAATTGGGCATGTTGGAGAGCATGCAGTCATTTCTCACCAATGCTGGGCTCAGTGAATTTCTGGACATGAGTGCTCCAACGTACCCCGAGCTCAGCCGCCAATTCATCGTCACCTTCACCATGGAGAAGGAGGACCATGTTTGTGTTGGACTTTCATTCAAGTTCAACAAGAAGAAGTACACACTAGATTACACCCAACTACAGGAGGCATTTGGGGTAACTATTTGCGCCTCCGAGAACTGGTGGGAACCCGTCCCGACTCCCGACCTTTGCGAGTTTTGGCAGGCCGCCACCGGATCCGAGTTTCATGCAGGGGGTGAGTATTCCAACAAACTCACTCACCCCTGCTTGAGGCTCATCTCCAAGATCTTCATGAGTGTCTTCTGTGGACACAAGGAGGAGAACAAGGTCGCTCTCAAGGACCTCCCACTGTTGCACGCCTGCGTTCCCATGAACGAGAAGGTGCCGGATTGGCCATTCCTCTTCCTTACCGCTTTGAAGCGGATTAGGAAGAACGAGCCACGTGACATTGTGGGTGGTGGGGTGACCTCCTTGATCGCTTCACAGGTGATGCACCTTTCCGACTTAGAGGATGGGTTGGAGGCCCCACTATACAGGGAGGGGATGCTGAGGAGGTGCAAACTCCTCAAGAAGGACGGGGATAACCTTTTTTTTTTGCTCTCATTAGCAGATGGGAACCACATCACATACCTCCCCCGGCCGCTTCCACTTGAAGACGAGCTCTCCGAGCTATACATCCCGGCTGACCCCTTCGTGCCGAGACGGCCTCAGGTGGCCATTGTTGAGAGACATGCTGCGAGCCCCATCCGGGCTCATTTTGATGACCACATGCCCATACCGGATGATGAGGAGATGCCTACTACAGCACCGGATGACGGTCCGGCCATGGAGAGCCTCCAGGCTCAGATTAGCGGCACCGAGTGTAGCTTTCGCCTCCTCTATGACCAACAACAAGCGTGGCAGACCGAGTAACAACGGACCATGCTTGAGCAGCAGCAGGCGTGGCAGTCCAGTTTCGCCTCCTCTATGACCACTCATTTTGACCACCGGCAGTATGCTTGGCAGGCGGCTTAGCAGCAGCAGCTCGAGGCTCAGCAGTTGGCTTGACAAGCCAACTTTGAGACCTCCTTTGGCAGCCGGATGGATGCTCAGCAGGCCCGCATCGACACACTCTACCGTCGGCAGGAGCACTTCTTCAGCCACTTTCTGTACCCACCGGAGGAGGGTCCGGATGGTCCAGCCGGACCATCCCACTAGTGGTATCATCATTTCTCTCTTTCCCACATTTATCTTTGCTTCATTTTCCACTTTGAGGACAAAGTGTGCTTCAAGTATGGGGGAGGGAATTATCATTGCTTGTGTAGTTGCTTAAGTTATTTTGGAGTGTGTTTGCTTTTAGTTCTTATGAGTTGTAATTCAGTTTGATATTCATAAAAAAAAAAAAAGAAAAATCCAAAGAAAATGGAAAAAGGCATGAAAATCCTTGGATAAACCGAAAACCCGAAAGGGCGGTTTAGGCAAAAAGAAGGTAGTCCGACCAACCTTAGGTTGGTGCAAAATTGGACTTGAGGGATGTGAGTTCCAAGTGAGATCATCAAAGAAGAGAAGAAGAGTGGCAAGGTGAAAACCCGAAAGGGCACCTTGGCAAAATGAGCGGTACCAAGTGTAGGTTTTCCTTCCGACGTTTGGAGGCATAAGAAGGGGAGTCATAAGGAGGTTGTCCGGGTAGGTCACTCTTGGAGCAATAAGGATGGTAGCTTTCTCACCTTTTTCTCACATTCTCTCTCTTTTTCCTTCTTTCTTTCTTGGTTTTTCTTTTCCATTGTCTATGCCTCTTACCCATGCTTCCTGAGGCCTTTGAGTCTAAAAACTGTTGTCATGTGTTTTACTCGGGACGAGTAAAAAGTCTAAGTATGGGGAAATTTGATAGGTGATGGAATCACTATTATTTATGCTACTAACTCCTTGGTCCAGAAGAAGAAGACTAAAGAAGATAAAAGAGGAGTTATAAGCACTTGGGAGTTGAAGACCATTCACGAAGCAAAGCTTCTGGTGCCTCACCGCCCCCGCGGAGCATTGTCACCGCCCCAGCGGGTGACACTGCACTCCGGAACGCAGCCTGCGCCTTCACCAGCGCCCGGAACCAAGACTGTCACCGCCCCTGCGCCCCTCCTTGGCGCCCCTGCGGTGACTTATCCTGAAGAAGCGAAGACCGGCGCCCCTGCGCCTATGCCTGCGTCTCACCATGTGGAGCTGTGAAGCCAAAGAGTCAGTGTCTATAACACCCCGAATCCGCGGGACTCAGAGTGCCACATTGGGTTAGGATCTCACAATGGATCCTGACTCTAGCCTGACAACAAGTTCACTGGACCTTACAACATGGCACTGACAGATATAAAACAAATACATAAAACAATGTAAACTGTATGACCCAAAGTAAACAATAACATAGCCGAGTACACAAAACGACATCCTCACACAGGAGGGAAAACAAGACATCATCCTCACGCAGGAGGGGAAGGGTAAACATCCCACACAAACCACCTAATGTACGAGAGTCCTCGGCCTGTCACCCTGCCAGATCACCCAGCAGTGCCTATTGTTAGCATGAAATATTGCGATATTCTAGGCACTTTTTCTAGTTGTTTTTCATCTATTATAGTGTTCATTGATGAGGCATTGCAGTATTTGTTAGCTAGTTTATCTATATTGTCGATATGGAGGTCTACATTGGCTTTGTGTTGATTATAGGTGAATAAGAGCTAAAACCGAACCAATTGAGAGAGATAGGAGAAGATTTGAGCAAATCCAAGGATTAAGGACACATCAAAGAAGTTAAAGGAGATGCTAGGATGAGGAATGGCACGACACAAAGGAAACCACAAGCAATTTACACTTCCACGCTCTAAAATACGGTCGTAGAGAAGTCCACGCCCAAAACCACGGCCGTAGATCTTGGCAACATGAACGTGGAGTATTCCAGAGAGTTACACGGTATAAAGTACGGTCGTGGAAATCATATATAACCGTAATCCACTTCCACGCTCTAAACCACGGCCGTGGAACTCCATGAAACCGTGATTTAGGCGATCTTTTGTCGAATTAATTATTGCCACATCATTTACGCACATGGGCCGGACGGTTATTTTATCCTTCCTTATAAAAAGGCTGGAGAGGAGAGAATTTGACACACGTGCTTAGGGCTGCATTAGACGTCCGGAGATTTTGCACTTGAAAACGGTGATTCACGAGGGTTTGAAGATCTTCTGGCGGAAGTTACGCCTTTTGTCCTTAGGTTTGATTAGAAGACGGATTGACATCCCGTTATTCGTTCTTATCAAGGATTATTATTAGTTTGTGTTTATTCCAAATCTGATATACATTATTCCCTTGTGTGTGGATTTGAGATTGATTTGAGTTCTATTGAAGGTTTTCGAAGGTTTTCATCTTTTATTCTTCTTAAACTTGATTTTGATATTATAATGGCAGTTATTGGCTAAAACCCTTTAGCAATTCTAAGGTGAAGGGTTAATAGTTGTGGCTTAGGTGATGATAGATCGATCGTAAACAGATTGGACCCTGAGAGTTAGAGAGATTTCGCCGACGCCCAAAATCACGGTTTGTTCTTGAGGTTCCACGGCCGTGGAATTCAAGATCTGCCCGTAATTTATACCAGTTTACGAACTTTGCTTTTACTTTGATCCAAAGTTAAAGATTAACTTTAATCTAGTCTAGGCTTACCCTTTTCTAGGTAGTAGTGAAGCCTCAACAACCTCTACTTCGATTTCGAGTGTGACAACCTTAATCGGTTTAGTTAGTTTTGATCCTTGGGTTATAGGTTTGGGTATTTGAGATTAATTCTTATTCATAGATCCTTTCTATACTGAAGCCTCAACAACCTTTATAGAGAGTGTCTTTAGCTAAGTCATATAAAGCCTTGGAACTTCACCGTACATTGCTTTACCTTAGCATACCTTTGCAACTCTTAACTCTGTCCTTAGTTCTTTAGTATATCTTGAATCGATTGCCACAATTATACACCTGGATCTTTAGGGTTGCTGTTTTCCCAATATATTTGCAAAGCTTTACCCTTTTACTTGCTTGACAACTTTACAACTGAATTTGTTCCCCCCAAATCCCTGTGTTCGATACTATGGAATTCTTGCTTTACTACGCCGATCCGTACACTGCGGGTTCGCTTGCTTGATTCTAGTTTTATAAATTTAAAGCTTATTTGCACGCACGCTAAGTGGCGAACACCTATCCTGCAAACTTCTACAACACCGTACACTGCGGAATCACAGCGACGCAGGCTGCGCATGGACAACATCAAATTCACCGGAATCTGAGCGACGGAACCTACCTAGTGACATATATGCTCGACCAACCCTTCATCTGCTCAGAAATGCAGAAACTCGGTACCGATATGAAGAGAATGAAGAGAGGAATCCAGAAACTCAAACGGAATTGAAATCGGATGAGAAACGGAGAGTAGATCTGAGTTTGAAGGTTGAGAGAAATTAGAGCTTTTACGAGGAAACGTGAAAGGAAATGAATTAATAAAAGATTTTCCGCTATTTATAGTGAAGACGATAATTATCCTTTAGCGAAGTCGATAATTATCCTTTAACCGATCCAAAGGCGGGTCGAACCTCCTTCTCCAAACTTCTCGAGATTGGAATATTAAATCTGGAATATTGTAGGGATAATTATTCCACAACTATCTCGGAAAACGTGTATTCCTAAGCCGTCTTTCTTAGCCATTAAGAAACAAAATAGCGACTCTTTTGTCCGCTTTGCCTCTCCATATTATTTCATATCTAGGACATATCCGATGTCCTGATCATTTCTCTCAACTGAATTTTTATTAATTGGAGCTCCCAAATGCTCCAAATAACACCGGAGGGTAAAAATAATTACCCGGGGGAAAAAGTAAAAATTTCCCCAAGCATCCAAAATTACGCTAGGAACATAACGGTGGGACTCATACTCATCACTTGCGAAATCTTCGCGAGTTATATGTCATTTACTATAAACGATTAAGTTAATCAACAATAATTAGAATTCGGAAATCCTACCTATTATATCACACACCCCTTAAAAAAAGTTCGTCCCAAAATTTGCAAAATCCCAAAGTTATCGGACCCATAAGCCGAGGTATAACTCTCACTCTCTCTATCGGAGGTATCACATCTCCGTTCAGAAGGTCATTACCTATAACAATCTATAACTTCAATGTCACCATGGAGGAATCATCAACTCTAGAAAATAGGGCAATAACGCTACCCAAAGGCGTAGAGGAGTCACGTCTCTCGTCATACCACATCACAAGGCATAGAGGAAGCACATCTCCAGCCAAAACATAAGCATAAATATCGCATGGAGGAATCACATCTCCACTGAAACTATGTCCATCAAGGTAGCATGGGGGAAAGAACCATCTCTAGCTGAATCCTAATCACACTCAAATAGCATGGAGGAAAGAACCATCTCCAACTATAAATATAAATCATGCTCAGATAGCGTGGAGGAAATAATCATCTCCAGCTATGACATACATTACGCTAGCACAACAAGATCTACTAAGATCATAAATCACATCACAGCTAGTATGGAATAAACACATCAAGGCATATAAGCACATAAGCACATCATTCATCAAGATAGCACTAAGATCTACTCGTGCTCCCACAGATGGACCTGTCTCGACATAAACTCTGGATAGTTCCTCAGGATACTATCCTCAGTCTCTCATGTGGTCTCTTTAGGTCCTCACCTCGACCACTACGTCCTTCAAAATGGAAAAGTCTTTCGAATGCAAGCGTCTCATATCTCATTCCAGGGATGTAACCAAATGCTCAACAAGGATGTGGTTCGGCTTAACCACTAGATCATCATAACTCACCAGGTGTCTCGAACCTGGTATATACTCCCTCAGTTGTGACATATGAACACTGGGTAAACACCCTCTAACCTCAAAGGCAAAGCTAAACATCATGCTGCCTTCACAATTCTAGTCAAGATCCCAAGTAAACCGGCATATTGGAAACTCGATTTCCCTTTTATGCCAACACATCTAACCTTTCACAGCAGAGATACTCTCAGCCGGTCATGAACTCTCACTTGAACTTTAGAGGTCGACGCCTCTCGTCTACATATGATATATGGCGACTATGTACACCCAACATTCTTCCTCTAATCAGCGTTACTTGAAGTATAAAATCCTGAATTGGATCAGGTGTTATTCTACTAATACTGCTAGGTCAATTCTAGCATAAAGGTATATGGCGTCTACATATGTATAATGCCTCATAGGGGGCATCCCAAAAGATGCGCGTCAATCATTATCACATAATAAATCCATTAATGGAGGTAATCTAACCATCCATGTTTCCAGTTCAATACATAAGCTCATAACATATCTCAAGGGTTTGGATGGTCCTCTCTAGCTGACCATCTATTTGGGGGTGAAACGCAGTCATAAAGTGTAAACTCATCCCTCAAAGCAGTCTGTATCTGCTGCCCAAAATCTCAAGGTAAAACGTCCATCTCGATCAAAGATGATCCTTCTCGGTAAACCATGGAGTCTCACTATCTGTCTAGTGTACTCCTCAACCAATGCATTCGCTGGCCACGTCTCTCTAATAGGAACGAAACGTGCCGGCTCCGTTAATCTGTCACCAACAATCCGGATACATCAAAATTCCCACTGGGCCTCAATCCGATCACAAAGTCCATAAAGATGTCCTACCACTTCCACTACTGCACTGGTAGTGGATGGAGCTCATCTCTAGGTCGGAAATGTTCTATCTTGACTTGCTGACAGGTCACACACTGTGTCACAAATCTGATTACATCAGTTTCCATCTTCTCCATCAATATAATCGTCTCACCTCGTGGTACCTCGTACTCGTACATGAATGTACTGAGTAAGGTATACAGTGAATGTACTGTAAAATTGTTTGTCTCACTCTGCATCAGCAGGTACACAAAAGCGGTCATGACTCTTCATCATTCCATCTACTCTCATGGAGAACTGTGGTGCCTCATTACGAGACATCTTCTCTCCCATCTTCAACAAGGTCGGGCATGTCCCCTGCTTCTGTTGGACCTCATCCAACAGACCAGGTAGAACCTTTAAGGCATAATTGGATATCCTCATCAAGGAACTGATTGTCCAACTCTAGCCAAGCTGGATCTCTCTAAAGTTGAGGCTGAACTGTCAGCCTCGTAGTTATCTTCTCTTGAGGCGTCTTTCTGTTCAAGTTGTTGGCGACAACGTTCAACTTCTCTGAATAGTATGGAATCTCTAGGTTAAAATCTTGATCAACTCGAGTCCTTAACGCTGGTGGTTATTCAACTCCGCTGTTAACTCTAAATCAGGCGTTAGGCAGTTCTCCTCACACGTCTTCAACTGTAGACCCACATATCCATAACTCCACTCCTCTGTATTAATAAGCGTCTTAAACTTAGCTGGGATATATCGCCGTATATTTTGGAATCCCCAAAACCTTCGGACTATAACAAAATCGAAGCAGAGGTCAAATGTCTCCTCCACTCTTCAACGTTCTGGCATATTGCTTTGACCACGCAATTCTGAGGGTATTCCTCAGAAGACTCGTAAAGGGATACATATTCACAAAACCCTTCCACAAGTGTGGGTAGTAATCGGCTAAGCTGAGAAAACTACGCATTCCCTTAATGTTCATCAGTATCGTCCATGTTGCAACATACTCAATCCTCGTCAGATCAACCAAGATCCCACTAGCAGAGTCAACATAGCCTAAGAAGGCTACCACTGGCATCCCACTCGTACTTAGAGAGCGTAGTATATAACCCTCTATCTCTCGACATCCGCAAGATTGTCATCAAATGATCGGTCTGCTTTTCTCTACTACGAGAGTATATCGAAATGTCATCAATGAAGACCACCACAGACTGTTCAAAGAAGTGGACGAAAATACTATTCATCAACTCCATAAAGACTGCTAAGGCATTCGTCAACCCAAATGACATCACTACATACTTGTCGTGTCCATAACGGGTATGAACAGCTATCCTATGCACATCCTGCTCTCTCACCCTCAATTGGTGGTAATCTGAGCGCAAGGAAATCCTGAAAAACACAATTGCTCCTTGAAGTTGATTCATCAGGTCGTCAATACGAGACATTGGATACACTAGGGCGAAGGAAGCTCGTCTCAGCCCACTCTTCAATCCTTCAGTTACAACATCTCAACAAGCACCATATGATATAGGCCTTCCCAATCAGTGTCGTATCCCACTTCAACTTGATAACAATGTCCGCACTCCGCTGAGGTGGCAACTAGACGGTTCAGTAACACGTCTATAAGCTCATAAACCACTAGAATATCCTCCAACGTGGAACTATCTTCTTCATATCATAACATCAGAAAACATCACCTCCTTGTGTTATCAACTTCGTTGCTCATACGGCACTAATGACAAGACTCATCTCTTCAAAGGTCGTAACCTCGGAAGACCTCTGTCTAATCGGTCTCAGTAGAGATTGTAACAACCTTCCAACTGATATCTAATATGACATCATATTTATTCATCCAAACCATACACATAGTGACTTCCTCATGCACCTAAGGCATGACAAAAAAGTATATAAACCATACACAAGTCCTTGAATGAAGGGGACAATCACAATCTCGTGGGTACCTCAGACCCCTAACTAGTAATCATGTAAAGGAAAGTCTATATTTTACTGTTTCCACAGTCAACTATTAACGCATGCATCGAAAGACATGAAGTGCATAGCACTCACAACAAACAAAACTCCACTAGGTAAACCATTAACAAGAATGGTACTTGTACAACTAACACCAGAAGCTCCACTGCATATCATCACTAAATCTCATGTATATGCTCCTCATGTATCACTGAGGTCATCGCCATAGCCTCCACTTCCACTCTTTCTGCACCGGAAAGAGGAAGGTCTTACGGAGAAGAAACACCACCTTGCTGACAGAAAGGGGCCAGATGGCCTAGTTCACCACAAGTGAAGCAAGCTATCGGTGCCAAGGGACACTAAGAGCGCAAATGATCTGGATAGCCATAGATGAGACATAAATGTCCCATAACTGTAACTGGTACGGATGACTCCTCTACACTTCTCAGCTCCAAGGCTCTACCCTGAGCTCTTCTAGTGTCTATGACACTCCCACCACGACATCTATCTCTACTCGGTCTGGGAACGGATCCTTGAGTTGGCTGACGATCTGGGATTCTCTGTGTCCCTGTCTCTACTGCTAAGGGGTCTTCTGACCACCTCTCGTCATATTGGCAGAAGTAGAACCCTGTCGTGATACAACTCCACATTGTCTACAAAAGGCAGCTTTATGACCTGGTCTACCACAGGTGAAGCAAATCACCGGCGGTTTTGGACAGCGTGGTCTTATGTGTTCAGGCTTCCCACAATTATAACAAGTTATCTTCTCACCAAAAGTCCGTTTAGAACGGGGACTACTCAAACGTCCACAAGCCGGATTCTGCTTACCACTTGGAAGGCCTACCTCATCTTTTGCTAATTCGACTCGTTGTTTCTTCTTTGATCCAAAAGCTTCAGTTGGTCCCACAGATGTTGGTAGATCCGGTGTAGGTCTACCTGCTATTACAGACTCATATACTTGGCGCATATATTCTTGAAACTCGGATCTGCTCATGGAGACATGATCATTCTCTTCAAACTCGTTCTCTACCATAGGCAAAACAACAGCGGAAACTGGTCCCTGACTTGACGTTACCGGAGGAAGAGGGGGTGTACCCCTACCTCATACCACTACAGATAATGCTCTAGTCTGAGCCATCTGTAGGATATACGCAACTAAGCTTACAAGGCTATATATATGCCATATGTATCGATATATATATAATACATCCACACAATCCATAATATACACACATATATATATATATATATATATACATATCTACGCTGCAGAGATCCATGGCAAAGGTGACGACTTCTCGTACATTCTAACCCAAAACCACACTTAAAACCAAAAACGTTTTAAAACATCAGACCCCTTTCGGGTTCTGTTTATTTTACCTATCAAACCTTATTGCAGGTAGCAAGTGCCATTGTTGTAAATCTGGGCTCTGATACCAACTCTGTAACACCCCGAATCCGCGGGACTCGGAGTGCCACATTGGGTTAGGATCTCACATTGGATCCTGACCCTAGCCTGACAACAAGTTCACTGGACCTTACAACATGGCATTGACAAATATAAAACAAATACATAAAACAGTGTAAACTGTACGACCCAAAGGAAACAACAACATAGCCGAGTACACAAAACGACATCCTCACACAGGAGGGAAAACAAGACATCATCCTCACGCAGGAGGGGAAGGGTAAACATCCTAAACCAACCACCTAATGTACGAGAGTCCTCGGCCTGTCACCCTGCTAGATCACCCAGCAGCGCCTATCCTGCAAACTTCTACAACACGGTATGAAACCGTTAGCTGACCATACATATATAAGGTAATGCATAAGCACAAGCACAATCATGAAAGATAAACACATCAGCATGTTAGCACACATTTACCCATTTTATCATCTTTATATAATAGTCATTCACTCAAATCGTATATATATAGATAGATGAAAGTATGTGACACGAGGACCGATACATCCTCGCCTCTGAGTGCTATATCCAGTTGTACGAGTATCGGTCACACAACCCGTGTACCCTATGGGAGTGGATTGCACCCTTTCTGTAAACCAGTCTGGTCTGACGTCAAAGAACCTCCCAGACTCCATGGCAGGATGAAAGGGAAGGGTTATCACAGCCACGCAACGGGGAAGTCAATAAACATAGGTCAGTATAAACGATATCTCATGCTATCATAGCAAACATATAACGCACACACCACTCATGCAAACACCCAATATAGGGATGGTAGCTAAGTAAGTCCTACAGACTTACCTCAACCTCGTACTCAGCTCAACCACAATAACTTCCAATCTTGAGAGAGGGACACTGCCTAATAACAAGGCACAAAGATATATCAAACTCTATTCATCAAAGGGGTCACACCTAGACCCAAAGGGATCCATGAGGATCATACTCAATCTATAAGTCTCACAACCAACTAAACCTCAATATCTCAGCATAACTCACAATTCCTCAAATCTCAAGGTAGTATCTAATCGACATTCCTCAATCTCAATTCTAATCCTAATTTAATTCATTAACCTTTGATTAATTAATTAAATTTTGCCAGAATAACGTTTTGCCCGCATGCAATTTCTAAACCCCCTATCATCAGATTTCATCAAACAAACAACCCATAATCACCAGAATAATATAACAACCATAATGAAATTTCTAATTATCCATTTTGACAAGCCTAAAGTCAATTTAGGCCAAATCGCAGTACGGAAAACGAATAAATTCATAACTTATTCGTTACTAACCCGATTGACGATATGAAAGAAGATTCGGAATCACAGCGACGCAGGTTGCACATGGACAACATCAAATTCACCGGAATCTGAGCGACGGAACCTGCCTAGTGACATATATGCTCGACCAAACCTTCATCTGCTCGGAAATGCAGAAACTCGGTACCGATATGAAGAGAATGAAGAGAGGAATTCAGAAATTCGAATGGAATTTAAATCGGATTAGAAACGGAGAGTAGATCTGAGTTTGAAGGTTGAGAGAAATCAGAGCTTTTACGAGGAAACGTGAAAGGAAATGAATTAATAAAAGATTTTCCGCTATATATAGTGAAGACGATAATTATCCTTTAGCGAAGTCGATAATTATCCTTTAACCGATCCAAAGGGGGGTCGAACCTCCTTCTCCAAACTTCTCGAGATTGGAATATTAAATCTGGAATATTGTAGGGATAATTATTCCACAACTGCCTCGAAAAACGTGTATTCCTAAGCCGTCTTTCTTAGCCGTTAAGAAACGAAATAGCGACTCTTTTGTCCGTTTTGCCTCTCCATGTTATTTCATATCTAGAACATATCCGATATCCTGATCATTTCTCCTAACTGAATTTTTATTAATTGGAGCTCCCAAATGCTCCAAATAACACCGGAGGGTAAAAATAATTACCCGGGGGAAAAAGTAAAAATTTCCCCAAATGTCCAAAATTACGTTAGAAACATAACGGTGGGACTCATACTCATCACTTGCAAAATCTTCGCGAGTTATATGTCATTTACTATAAACGATTAAGTTAATCAACATTAATTAGAATTCGGAAATCCTAGCTATTACAGTCTCACCGCCCCTGCGTTGACACTGGGCCGCCTTTGCGGCTCGACATCCGAAGCGACAGAAAGATGAAGAGTCAGGCGGTTGAAGAACATTAAAGATTCGCCCCTGCGGAATTGCTAGGCCGCCCCTGCGGCCACGAAGAACTTCAAACGTTTCTGCCTAAACCGCCCCTGCGGTCCTGAAGGCCGCCCCTGCGGTTCGACGATAGAGACTTTACTCCGGTTGTTTGCACCACCTTTATGGAATTAAAGGTGGTTGTTTTGGCCAGCCATTTACTCTCATTTAGTGCCATTTGTAGTATAAATAGACTCATGGCTAATTGCTAGAATCATCGATCATTTTCCCATTTTTATTCTCTCTTTTCTCTTGCTTCCTTTGTAATGAGCTTCTAGTTTCCTTGCTACATTGGGTTGGTTTGAAGCTGCTTTATTAGTTTGGTTGTAAGTACCTTTCTAATATAAGTTTTATTCAGTAATGCTTTGTGTTTCTTGATCTTTATTTGTCTAAATTGCATGTTGTATTATCACTTAAGATTGATAACCTTAGGTTCTAAAGTACATGCAAAGAACTAGGATTAATAGATTCCGGGTTCGGGTCTTTAATCTAGTAGTAACCTTTGAGTAATAACGGTTTGTAATTGATTAAAGGAAAAGAAACACAAATATAAAGATTAGTTTAATGGTTTTAACCTTCTCTTTGTATCCCTTAGTCTTTGTTTGAAAGCTAACTTGTGACTTGTTCTTGTAGGTTTACGGAACACTAACTTGTTAAGTTGTGTTGATGCCGGTTGGCTCAACACATACATATGATCAAGACGGGAACATTACTTGAAAACTTGTAAAAAGGAACCCACAAAGTAGTAATAGCATGCTAAGAATCAACCTAGTGTAGATTCACTCATCATCATATTCATCTTATTACTTGCTTCCTAGTTTTGTGTGCATCAATTCACCCAACCCCCCCCCCCCCGTTACTTTGTTCTAAAATCAATAATTAAATTTAATAAAAATATCACAAACTCTCTTGGGTTGGACCCTTACTTAACCGCTATACTTGTTCTAGTGTTAAGTTGGGATTTATTTTGATAAGATAAAAACGACCTAAGGAAAAGTTCTTGTCACTGCCCTTGAAGCTTTGTAAGATTGTTCTAACCTTCTATTTCAGCTTAGTTCATTCACTTTCATTGTTCTTATCTTCATTTTCTTGCCATGGAATGCATGCATGCTTGTAATATGATGTTTGATCTTGAAATGAATGTTATTGGCTAAGTAGTTGTGATTCTAGGGTGAAGGAATGATGTTTATGCTTTGGACTATGATTGTATGGACTTGCATGTCAGCTTAGGATGAATTTGTGTTCGAAACCCTAACTTAGTATAAAATCACGGCATGTTCTTCATGCTTCCACGGCCGTGGTTTCCATGATCCACCCGTTGTTTTGTTCTTTTGCACTTATATTGATAAATCTTGATGTTAGGACGTAGATGTGTTGAAATCCTAGTGTTTGTTGAGCCTAATATAGTTTAGGGTGACCTAATGTTAGCAACCTTTTTGAGGAATGAGACTTACCCGGTGATTTCCTCTTTTAGATACATATGATGATGAACTCTAGGTAGTAGTGAGCCAAAAAAGCCGCTATTGGATTGAGTGTGCTAGGATCATTGCCTAAGACTTACCCGGTAAGGAGGGGTTTGACCCTTAGGTAGTGGCCGGTTTGTTTAGAATTCCCGTCCTTAGGTTCCTTGAGACTTACCCCGTAATAGGACCTTAGGTGCGAGACTAGTGGAGCATGAAACTTACCCGGTAATTGCTCCCATTAGAGAAACACCCAACTCCGAGCAACCGCAACTTTCCTTTGATGTTTAGATGCACGAGTCCATTGTCATAATCGGAATTCCAAATCTCTATAATCCGCATTTCTTACCTCTTATCACCTATCCTTGTTTTTGTGTGTTTGTTTGCTTGTTTGTGTTGATATATTTGTGATCCTTGTTGATCACCCAAAACAAACCAAAAATATTGTCTTTTGCACTTTCTTTATTCCATGTCTCATCTTAGTTTAGATTTGCACTATACATGATCATTGAATGATTTAATTTCACCTCAGTCCTTGTGTTCGACCTCAGAATACTTTCCTCCCTACATAACGATCCGTACACTGCGGGTTTCGCTAGGTAGTTTAGGAGATTAGATCGAGTTATAAATTTAAGACTTTGTGTGTGCATGTTTTGGGCGAACAAGTCTTGGCACTCTTGCCTTGAATTTTTGTTGTACATCTCTAGCGTAACACCTCCCTTCCGGTTTCCTATTGGCCCCATGCCTTGGAAACATCATGCTATCTTCTAAACATCTTACCCTCCACCACAATTCAAAATCGGTCACCCACTCAATTGTTGTACTTCACAACCCCTTCGTACAATCATCTTCAAGTTTTTGGTTATCTTTGTTACCCAAACAAAATCGCCGCAATCTCACATAAGCTTCAACCCCGCTCCTCTTCTTGTGTCTTCTTAGGATATACATCTCATCATCGGGGTTATAAATGTTAAGATATAAGCACCAACAAAATTATTCTCTCTCGTCATGTCACCTTCGACGAGTCCATTTTTCCTTTTGCATCCTCCTCCATTACATCTTCCCTCCTTTCTTTTCCGGGTGACACGGATTCGTCCCCATATCACACCGAAATGGCTTCTCAGGCTGCCGGTCTACGTGAGCAACCTCCATCCCCAACCGGAAACTCTCCTGGACCGCAATCTACCCCTGTTGCGCATGACACCAGCCCAATGTCTACCCGGCCTGGCCCACAACCTGCCAGCCCAGCGTCTGCCAACCCAATCCCCCTGCCCCGTCCCTGCTTCCCCCTCTGACACATTCCCCTGCGCTTCATCCCTCCCACGGCCCAACTGTTTCTGGCTCATCCGTCCAAACCCATCCTGGGCAGCTCCCATGTCCAGCGTATCCCCTCCCTTATCCATTTCTGGGCCGCCACATTCTCCCAGCCCATCTTCTTAGCCCACTCCCCCTATCCCACATCTGTCGGATACCTTCCCACCTCTCCTCCGTAATTCTTCAAATACGGAGATGTCCAAGCCCGGCCTCGCACAAGACCGATCCCGCACCCGTAGCTAGTCCGGCATCGTCAAACCCAAACCCGTGTTTGACCTTTCTGTTTCCACCACAATATTATCCATTCCAAAATCCCACAATGTAGCCCTCCAAGACCCGCAGTAGAACGCTGCCATGGTCGACGAATATCGAGTCCTTATGCGGAATAAGACTTGGGTTCTGGTACCTCGCCCCATTCAGGCTAACATTGTGCGATGTATGTGGATTTTTTGTCATAAGTACAAGTTTGATGGTTCTCTTGAACGCTATAAGGCTCGCCTAGTTGCCAACGGATGTTCCCAGCAGGTTGGCTTTGATTGTGATGAAACCTTCAGTCCAGTTGTGAAACCGGCCACTATCCGGACAATTCTCAGCATTGTAGTTTCTCGTTCGTGGTCCATTCATCAACTTGATGTTCAAAATGCCTTCTTACATGGGCATTTGAATGAAACAGTTTATATGTTCCAACCTCCTGGCTTTCGTGACTCATCATGACCTAATCATGTATGTTTACTACAAAAGTCTTTATATGGCCTTAAGCAGACACCCAAAGCCTGGTTTTAGCGTTTTGCAGGCTTTTTGCTTCAAATCGGATTCATCGTACTTCTTGGACATTTCGTGACTCATCTAGACCTAATCATGTATGTTTACTATCCCTCTTAATTTATCGTCATGCAACATTGCTTACCTATTTCCTTATGTTGATGACATCATTCTTACTGCATCTTCTGATGAGCTGCGTACCCATCTGATCATGCTTCTGGGTAAGGAGGTTGCCCTTAAGGATCTCGGGGCTTTATCGTACTTCTTGGGTATTTCAGTTCGTCGGAGTTCCTCTGATTTATTCTTATCACAGGATAAGTACGCCAGGGAGATTGTTGAATGCGCCAAAATGACCACATGTAAACCATCTGCTACACCTGCTGAGCCTTTTGTGAAGCTGAGTGCCTCATCTGGTCCGGCAGTTAGTGATCCGACCCTATACATAAGTTTAGATGGAGCACTTCAGTACCTGGCTTTCACACGCCCTGATATCAGTTATGCAGTACAGCAAGTTTGCCTTTTCATGCATGATCCCAGAGAAGCTCACTTTGCTGCCCTCAAGTGCATCATCCACTACATTTCAGGCACATCTTCGTTAGGTATCACCATTTCTCCTTCCCCGAAGTCAGATCTTATTGCTTATACAGATGCTGATTGGGATGGATGTCTTGATACCCGCCGCTCTACCTCCGGTTATTGTGTCTTCTTCAACGGCACTTTAATCTTGTGGTCTGCCAAACGTCAATCTGTAGTTTCAAGATCTAGCGTTGAGGCAGAATACAGAGGGGTTGCCAATGTTGTTTCAGAATGTTCATGGCTTCGTAATTTACTACTTGAGCTTCATTGCCCCCTTACCAAGGCATATGTAGTCACTAATAACATCCCAGCAACGTATCTTGCCAACAACCCGGTTCAACACCAACAAACCAAGCATATCGAGATTGACAATCACTTTGTCCGAGATAAGGTTGCCCGCAGTCACGTTCGAGTTCTCCACGTCCCATTGGCTTTCCAGTATGCAAGCATATTTACAAAGGGCCTTCCAAGACAATTATTTCTAGATTTTAGATCCCGTCTTACTGTAATGCCTCCTCCGTTTTCGACTGCGGGGTATGATAGAACGCATATGTAAATAGAGTATAATTGTGGGCTCTCTTTGTAATTATTGTAAATACGTTGGTTATTAATATGATTCATCGGTCGATGGAAACCCTAAGGGAAATTTATCATATTCTCACACCTTTCCTTCAAATCAGATTGCTGAAGCTTTTGGTTGCACTAGGGGAAGGAGTTGTAGATGCTAGTGATGCTATGATTGATATTCTTACACAAGTTAGCTGCCAATTTCATGAATTTAGCTCTTTGGGTGTGCACATGTTCTTAATTTTTGTTCCATAAATATTAGTTCAAAACAGTAAAAAAAAAATATGAATTGAGAGCCCGTTTGGTTCAAACTCTGGAAACAGAAACGGAATAGAAACGAATTTGGTTCATATGTATATCCTTATTCATGAAATTTTATGGAATCATTCTTCTTGGTTTGATGCAAAATGCACTTGCCTCCCCACATTTTGTTTCCCTATAGGATATCAAAAGTAATCAAATTCAACTCCAATTACTTCAAACCACAAGGAATGATTCCAAAAACTTTCATGGACAAGAGTATACATATGGACTAGATTCGTTTTCGATTCCGAAGTTAAAACCAAACGGGTCCTGATAGTTTAAAATTAATGAATTAAACTAACAAAGAATCCGAAGAAGATTGTTTGCACCACATTGCTTAACTAGGAACAATAAGACTTCATTTGGTTCAAGTTGTTCTTACATGAAAGTGAAACTTTCTATACAAGTACCTTTAATTATCATGTTTATTTTGTTTTTAAAACACAACAGTTAACTTCAATTAACTTGCTGAAAAATTCAACTTATCACATTCTCTACTATCGAATGGACCCTTCAAAGAAGAGCGATCGGAACGAAGATAATTTGATTGTTGTTGATTTCATATGCACGTTCGTCCGTAGTAACGGTACATATAAGGGCTCCAAAGAGAACCCTATTCAATATAAGTACTACTAGAAATGATTCTTATCTAATAATGGCCTGTGAATTATTATCTAATATTGGTAAGGTAACATAGATTTGTGAATACAATTAAAATTCCTACAAAATACCGATTTTGAAGAAAAAAAATAGGTTACCTTTTTTTTAGCAATTGTGGTTACGAGACTCATTTCATTGTCATTGTCGATTGTGATGGCTAAACATACACAACCTCTGCACATCGAAGCAAACTGTAACCTTCAATTCAAGCTTATGGTATTCATACACTATCAAGGCGAAAGCATGGCTCGTACCATGTAATGACACCACCTACGCCTAAAGGACAAAACAATGGACATCAAATTAGAATGCGGAACTGGATCTTGATTAGCTTAAGGTAAGGATAATTAGGTCTAGAAATGAACCTTATTACACGTTCGATGATTCATGTGGCAAGATAGATTCTTATGTAGTTGGTCGAGTCATGGTTGACAGGCCATGTCCTGTGGGAGGAAGGCCTTGATGCTTGTCATACGATTCTTCCTCATCCACATATGCTATTTATTCAACAAAATGTCCATTAGAAAGTTCTCCGCTAGGTCAGGAACTTTCTTCATAATCCTTATGACCATGGAGAAAACTACGTTATACCGTTTCTTAACATATTTTTTTCACTTTTTGTTAGATAAAAATAAATTGTCCAGTTTAGCTCTTAATGGATAACATTATCTACTTTTTATTTTGATTCCTGCACTAAATCTAACATATTTAACATTTTGATATTTCTTAAAAGTTGAAAATTTCATAGTATATGGGATGAAGATGCTTCAAAGTTCAAAGAACTCTCTCTAGGTTGTTCGCAAAGACGTTATAGATTGATCCACTTCCCACAAGTGACATTCCCTAATTTATTTCAGGTTCATCAAAAAAGGTTTGTACAAGCAACAAGAAAGGCAACACGAAAGAAAAATAAAATTAGTCGTAGATCATCTTAGGAGAGCACTTAGTAGGTACAAATGACAGTTCTACCTGCATGCGGTGGATACCCAAATCACCCGAACAACAAAAGTTGGTGAAAACCCAAAAAGTTGAGTGATGAACGGATGAAGGGTAAAGAACCTTCACTCATCGACCGCCGTGTTGTGCACGGCTAATTCTGAAAAAAAATATCAATGAGATATGAAAAATGGAAAAAAAAATACTTATCGTGAATAAATATCAACAAACTTGTTGATAAGGGTTGAAATGTGACCCTCAAATCTCGCAAATAATTACAAGACCCGATTCTAGTAAATGTGTTAAAATCGAATACATGAAAAAACAATGTTTTGATCTGACAAATTAATAATGAAACAAAAAATAAACTAAATTATTTACAAAAATAGAAACAGAAATAATGACGAAAATAAGTGTCACTCGATCGATCGGTCTCAAATACACAAGACTTAGCCAACTAATTAAAATACAAAACATAAGCAAAGGGAAAAGAAAACATAGAGGTGGTCGATCGGCCTTTATACAAAAATTGCTTAAAACTATAGCACTAAGAGAGCGAAAGATTGTGTATTATTGTATTCAGGATAACTCGACAAGAACAAGTAATCAACAATTAGTAAAGAATTCCAGGATCAAGATCACCGCAACATGTATGTATGTATGTATGTATGTATGTATGTATGTATGTATGTATGTATGTATGTATGTATGTATGTATGTATGTATGTATGTATGTATGTATGTATGTATGTATGTATGTATGTATGTATGTATGTATGTATGTATGTATGTATGTATGTATATATATATATATATATAGAGAGAGAGAGAGAGAGAGAGAAAGAGAGAGAGAGAGAGAGAGAGAGAGAGAGAGAGAGAGAGAGATTTTAGTTCAAGTAAGGAGATAGCTTATAGATAGGAATTAGGAGGGCTGCAAGCCATTAGATGGATTTTAAATCAAGGGCTCTCACATGCTCATCATTAATGACATTTTTGTAAATTAACTTAAAATTTGGAAAAATACCCTTACGTTCAAAATAGTCATCGGTGTTCATACTTTTGTTTGTCATTGTTCATGTTTTTATACATCGGTGTTCATAGTATTTTTATTCATCAAAGTGTCATGTCCATTTATTCTTTTGTGTTTATTTTATAATGCATAGATGTTCATTTACAGTATGTAACCATAAAAAATAAAAAAAACTCATCACAAAACGTTAAAAGATAATCATAATATGTTATGTATGTGTCAAAGTTATAGATAAGTCATCGGTGTTCATACTTTTATATGTTATTGTTCATATTTTTATTCGTCAGTGTTCATACTTTTTATGTCATTGTTCCTGTAAATATTATAAACTATTTTTCTATAAGGTATTTTGCCGAACAGTTTGCGTGCACACTAAAATGAGCATATAGATTATTCAATTGGAGCTATTAGACCAACTCAACATATGTATATACATCTATTTTCTCAATCAAACTTATCAAACACAAAAATGATTCAAACAAATTTGATTTCGAACACAAACATCAATCATAATGAAACATAAACCTTAAGAATGAAAATCTAAACAGTGAGAGTAGAAATTCGAAGAAACAAAATCTGAATCGTCTTGTATTCTCTTTGATTTCACAATTTTTTATGTAATCGATATCTGAATATTATAAACACGATTTGAAAGAAAAGTATAATTTTCAAAAAAATGAACATCATATTATAAACACCATAACTGTAAAAAAAATGAATACATACTTGTAAAAAAATGAACATCATATTTTATTAACACGATTTGAAAGAATAGTATAATTTTCAAAAAACAATGTTTAAAAAAACAAAAATGAACAATTAATGTTAAAAAATGAACAATTAGTGTTGGGAAAAAATGAACATTTATTGATAAAATATGAACAATGACTCTTTTAAAAATTAACACATACTTATAAAAATATGAACAACGATTTTTATTTACAAAAAGAAAATCTGAAGAAAAAAAAAAAAAAGAAGTGACGTGGCATGCCACATCTCACCACCCCGACTCTCCTCATTCCTATCTGTAAGGGTCCTCCTCACCGGAACCAGACCCTATATATATAGATATTAGATAGATCTTAATTGATATATTCAAAATAAAATATAAATCATTTTATGTGACGAACGACCTTGCTTGATTGTCACGTGCATAAGACATTTGTTGGTCATACATCGAACGGGGTTGTAAGTCCTATTGATTGTCAAGTACACAAGACTTCCGCTTATCATGCATCTAACAAAGTTTTCTTGGTATGAGTGACTCAACTCTCACATTTGTCATCAACACCTTGAAGCACATATAACAAAGGAAAATTCCAACCCCGACTCTCGCATTTTACAAGAAACAATCCAGCTACCATAGTTCTCATAGATAAACATTCGAACAGTTAACAAAATCATATCAATATCATAGATCAACACAATCGGACTCTTAAAACTCTAGAACATAATGAATTTAGTCAGCCATATCTTGAATATACTTAAAAACTTTATAAATCGAAGACGGGAAAACCGGTTGATCGGCCTAGGTGGCGTATGTCGATCAGCCTATGCTACAACAACGTCGTCGCGAATCTCGAATTGAAAGACCAAGTAATGAATAAAGGATGATAAACACTACGACTGGATATAATGTTTTATTTATATGGTGAACCTACCAAATCATATCTACTAAGATTTTTCCATAATGGATAACTGCTCGAATTCCTTCCCATTGAGTCTCACCGTTAAAACATACTTTTCACGTTGAGTCTTACCGTAAAAGCGATGTTTTCACATTGACTTTCAACACACGTAAAAACCCTTGCCCTTTAATAATGTGATGTTTTAAAATTTACATGTTTGTGTATTTTACTTTTACCAATACACCACATGTAATGCCAAATTGAAGAACCGTATAGGTGAATATTATCATGATTGGGAATTTGTGATTGTAGAATGAACTTGAATATGAACAAAGAAGATGGAGAGAAAGATGACTTTCATTGTATTAAAATTGCTTTTTGTCTGTTACAACACTTCCCCTTTATATTGCAAAGCAATATTGGAATGTGTGGTGTTTAGATTGCCATGTGTACTCTATTACAACATCATTAGAATAAGCCAACACGTGTACTCTAATACAACAGAATTTGGTTTTGACTTCTATTAGACCTTGATACATCAATAGCCCCCCTTAAGCTGGTGCAGGTGAAGACTTTGTGAACATGCCCAGTTTGACCAAAAACTCCCGATGATGTTGACTAGGTAAATTTTTGGTTAAAACATCAGCCAATTGATTGGAGGTTGGTAAATATGAGAGTTGTAGAAGACCATCCATAACCTTTTCCCTTGTAAAATGACAGTCTATCTCTATATGTTTGGTTCTTTCATGAAAAACTAGGTTTTTGGCAATGTGAAGAGCAAATTTGTTGTCACAATGTAGAATGACTGGAGCTAAGTTGTGTTCACCAAACTCTTGTAATAAGCCAACTAGCAGGTGACCTCTGCAGCAGCATGAGACAAAGAACGATATTCAGCCTCTGAAGAACTTTTGGAAACAGTAGCTTGCTTCTTTGACTTCCATGAGATTGGATTTTGACCATAGAGAACAATGTAACCAGTAACAGATCTTCTAGAAATCGGACAACTCGCCCAGTTTGAATCTGAGAAAGCTTGAAGAGTGACATTTGAACCTGGTCTGAAAATAAGACCATAATGCAAGGTGCCCTTGAAATATCTTAGGAGATGGAGTAATGTAGAAAAATGCTCAGTGGTTGGCTGTTGAAGAAATTGACTTAGCAATTGAACAGCAAATGAGAGATCTGGTCTTGTGTTTATGAGGTAGTTCAATTTTCCCACGAAGCTGCGATACAAAGATGGATCTGAGTGAGTTGGACTGTCACAAATACTGCCAATTTTGAAATTCAAAGGAAGAGGTGTGACACAGGGTTTGAGATCTTCAATGGCAGATTCCTGAAGTAATTCTTGAGCAAACTTTTGTTGGGTAAGAATAAGATGATCATTGTAATGCTTAACTTCAATGCCCAAGAAATAGTTGATGACACCAATGATGAATACTGCATGAAGAGCTGATTTCATATGCTGAATAATAGACAAGTCTGATCCAGTAACTAAGATGTCATCTACAAAGACTGCAACCACAATTAGATGACCATTTTTCTGTTGTAGAAACAGTGAAGAATCATACCTAGACTGTTCAAAATTAAGATGACTTTCATTGTATTAGAATTGTTTTATGTCTGCTACAACTCTTCCCCTTTATATTGCAAAGCAATATTAGAATGTGTGGTGTTTAGATTGCTAAAAGTATCCCAACCTTTGTGCAAAGCCATGGAGATAAGAATTCGAATTGTAGTCATCTTCACCACAGGGGAAAAAATATCATCAAAATCAACTCCATATTCTTGTGTATATCATTTTGCCACAAGCCTGTTTTTGTACCTTTTCAGAGATCCATCAGCTTTGAGCTTAGTTTTATAGACCCATTTACAGCCTATTGTTCTCTTTCCCTTAGGCAAATCAACAAGATCCCATGTGTGGTTAGTTTGCAAAGCAAAAAATTCCTTATTCATGGCCTCTATCCATTCTAGATGCTTGAATAAAAGTTTTTGGTTCAGAAAGTAAAGGTAATGAAAAGGTGAAGAAATGGAGGTATGAAATGAAGCAATGAAACCATTGAATAGCGGAAATTGGTTTGAATGAGCAGTAAAAGTGCAAATGAAATCCTTCAAGTAAGTAGGTGGCTTAATGATTCTATCTGATTTTCTTATTGGAGGATTGTTGGCTGTTTGGTTTGTGGAGGATGAAGCTGGACTTTCAGAAGGTGAAAAATATATGGTGGTAGAATTTTATGGGTGAATTACATTATCAAGAGAATTGGGAAGTAAATGGGTAAGATCATGTGGTGGGTCACTTTTTGGGGAAATGATAGGGTTATGATGATGTGTAGATGGATAGAAAAAGGGTAAGAAATATCTATAGATGACGGTATAGGTAGCATAGCATTAGACTGTGGAGATTGAATATGGAAAGGAAATGTCATTTCATGAAAAATGACATTTTTGGAGATAGAAATCTGATTGGTTTTGAGATCAAGTATCTTGTATCCCTTTTGCCTATGTGGATAGCCTAAGAAAACACAAGGTAAGCTACGAGGCAAAAATTTAGTCCTTCCTTGTTTAAGTGTTGTTGCAAAGCACAAACAACCAAAAGGTTTGAGATGATTATAGTTAGGTAGATGGTTGTAAAGAATTTCATGTGGTGTTTTGAAATTTATGCTAGAAAGGGGAAACCTGTTGATATGGTATGTGGCAATAAGGATGCACTCACCCTAGTATTTGATGGGAACATTGGATTGAAAAAGAAGAGCTCTAGTTGTCTCAAGCAAATGCTTGTGTTTTCTCTCCACTACTCCATTTTGTTGAGGGGTTTCTACACAAGATTTTTTATGGAAAATTACTTTGGCTTGGTAGAATTTTGTGGCTTCTCTACTACAGAATTCTGATCCATTATCAGATCTAATGGTTTGGACAGACTTAGAAAAATGATTTTCAACAAAGGTAATTGTAACACCCCAAGTTCTGGGAACTTGAAGCGCTACGGGCTAGGACCGCACAATGGGTCCCGACCCTCAAAGTAGCAACAGCAAACAGATCTTACAACAAGGCACAGACGAATGAAAACCAAAACTTAATATAAAACCAAAGGTTCAAACAAAAGAAAACACAAAAGTTCCACAGCCGGGTCAAAACAAAAGGGAAACAACAAACGAAACAAACACCCAATCCCGTCCTATAATGTACGGGAACCCCGGCTGACCACACCGTCCGGTCACTCAGCAGCATCATGAACCTGCGGAACATCTACAACGACGGTATATACCGTTAGCTAACATTATAGGTATAAGCAAGAGTGTAAAAGCACAAACACACATAAGGTAAAGAAAACACATAACATGCTCACACATCAACCGGTTATTATCTTTCATTAAGGTTATCCATTTCTAATTCAACTTCTTTTGTCACACGAGAATCTCCTGAAACTCGCCTCCGCTTCCGTCTACCAATAGGAATAGACCATTACTATCCGTTACCTACGGATCTGGGTCGCAAGAGCACATTCTAGTCTCCTGTAGAACTAGACAAGTGGTCACCGTCCGGTTATAATACACTTGGGCCAATTAAGGTTATAAGGGTGAATCCTATTTCCAATTATCCGTTATAAACATGATAACAATGCAAACAAGCCAAAACAATCCAACTAATACGCGGAATGAAGCTAAGTAAGTCCAAGGGACTTACCTCACGCGAAGGTAACACAAAAGATCAGCGAACAACTCAGAAACACACAAGGAAGCTCAGTTTTCCTCAGGAAAGGAGCAAGGAAAGCCTGTACGGGCAAGCAACACGAATCAGGAATGAAACGGTTGCTAGAAGTCTATGACTTCTAGTCTCAAAGATCTCTAAGAGATCAACACATGCTAAGGGCTCAACCTTAGTCTTACAACAACTCATGGGAACAAGGAACAACCATAAGGAACCAAGGAAGGAATGAGGAAAGGAAGGAAGGAAGCAACTCACCAAAGACGTGAGTCACTGCAGAGAAACCGCAGGGGCGGTTGGACTGAGGCGCAGGGGCGGCTGAACAGAGGCGCAGGGGAGGCTCTGTGCAGGCGCAGGGGCAGATCTTCGTCAGAACCTACTGTCGGGCTTTTCTTCGACAGATCTCACAACAGGGGCAACCAAAGCTCGAACCTTTGATTCCAACACGTCAAGACTCAACTCCAGAGAGCCTGAGAACAACGAAGGGTCAACAACGGAACACTCCACACGAATCAAGGCTCAAGCTTGATCCTTGGAGAAGAAGAAAAGAAAGAAACTCAAGGGAGAAACCAAAACAGAACGAGAAGACATGCAGCACTGTAAGAACGTGAGAAAGAACCAGGAAGGAATGAACTTACACGTTCAACGAAGTTGCATGAAGCAGAGGATGGTTGCAGCTCTCTAGGGTTTGAAGACGATAGCAAGGAACGGGAAAAAGGAGAGAAGGAAGAGAATATATAGGGGGGGCTGAAACGCTAGACGGAAAGGGCGTCTAGGGTTAGAAAGAAAACAAGGAAACCGGCCCATAAGATAGAATATAGGGTATTCTATCTATGGAAGAAAGATAAAACGGCGAAAACAGATCGGCGTGATCTGTCGCACGATCCATAGGGGCGGATCTCACAGCCGCAAGGGCGGCTGGCCGCGGGGGCGGCCCTCTTCACCGCAGGGGCGGTGAAGGCAAAAACCTAGGATCTTACATCAGCTCTCCCTAAAAAGAAGTTTCGTCCCGAAACTTGCAAAAGTCAAACGGTCAAAACAACACACAGAAATGGAACTGAACTCATATATTCCCACTCGGGGCACGTAACACAAAACGTCACACAAAAGCGTTCACTACGCAACAAAGGAAAAACCAAAAAACATACTAAGCTAACGGTGCAACAAGCTCAACGTAAAACTCCGGATAGTTCCTCTGGACACTATCCTCTGTCTCCCAAGTTGCCTCATCAGCTCCTCGCATCGACCACTGAATCTTCAACATCGGAATGTCCTTCGAACGGAAACGTCTCGTACTACGCTCTAAGACAGCCATCGGGTGCTCTACGAACGTGTGGTCTGGCTCGATCACTAGATCCTCATGACTGACGATGTGTCTCGGGTCAGGTATGTACTCCCGTAGTTGAGACACATGGAAAACTGGGTGAACACCCTCGAGTCTCGGTGGCAACGCAAGTCTGTATGTTGCCTCTCCAACTCGCTCAAGAATCTCGAACGGTCCAACATATTTGGGACTCAACTTCCCTTTGACACCGAACCGTCTGACGCCTCGTGTCGGGGATACTCTCAACCAAACCTGAGCTCCAACTCTGAACTCCAGAGGTTTGCGCCTCTTATCAACATAAGACTTTTGTCTACTCTGTACTGCTAACATCCGCTATCGGATCACTGCTACTCGAGCCATGTCATCCTGAATCTGCTCGGGTGCTACTCCGCTGGCACTACTAGGCTCGTCCCAACACAGCGGTGTACGACATCTCTGTCCATATAAAGCCTCATAAGGATCCATCCTGATCGATGCATGCCAACTATTGTTGTATGAAAACTCCACTAAGGGAAGGTGATCTGGCCACACCTGTCCCTAGTCTAACACACAAGCTGGAAACATGTCCTCCAAAGTCTGGGTGGTCCGCTCAGACTGACCATCGGTCTGAGGATGATAAGCAGTAGTGAACTGTAGACTCGTGCCTAGAGCGGCATGAACCTGCTGCCAGAACCTCGAAGTGAAACGTCCGTCTCTGTCAGAGACTATGGTCCTAGGTACTCCATGAAGTCTCACTATCTGTCTCGTAAACTCCTCTGCTAATCGACTCACCGGCCACGTTTCCTTGATCGGAATGAAACATGCGGTCTTCGTCAGTCGATCTACAATGACCCAGATAGCATCAAAACCACGACTCAGTCTCAAACCAATCACAAAATCCATAGAGATGTCTTCTCACTTCCACTGAGGGACGGGAAGTGGGTGTAGCTCGCCTCCTGGTCTATGATGCTCGATCTTGACCTGCTGATAGGTCGCACACTGAGCTACATATCTCTTCACATCTGGCTTCAGACCTCCCCACCAGAAAGAGCGTTTGACATCCTGATACATCTTACTTGCACCAGGGTGTACTGAGTAAGGTGAAGATTGAGCCTCCTGAAGGATCCTCTGTCTCAACTCCCGATCTGACGGCACACAAACACGCTACTGGCATCTCAAAACTCCATCAACACCAACTGTAAATTGTGGTGCCTCTCCTCGAGACATCCGGTCTCGGGTCTGTGTCAAAGTTGGGCAACTCTCTTGCTTTTGTCGGATTTTGGCCAACAGATCAAGTACTATCTCTAAGGTGGACAACTGGTTGTCGAAATCTGGAAAGTAGATATCCATCTCTAGCCATGTCAAATCTCCCCGTAATTGTGGTTGAGCTGTCAGCCTAGCGATCGCCATCTCCCGTGAAGTCTTCCTACTAAGGGCATTTGCTACCACATTAGCCTTTCCCGGGTGGTATAAGATCTCAAGATCAAAGTCCTTGATCAACTCTAACCATCTGTGCTGACGGTTATTCAACTCCCGCTGAGTGAATATGTACTTCAGACTCTTATGGTTTGTGAAAATCTGGCACGTGGCTCCGTACAGATAATGTCTCCAAATCTTCAAAGCATGAACAACAACAGCTAACTCAAGATCGTGGGTAGGGTAATTCTCCTCATACGTCTTCAACTGTCGAGACGCATAAGCAATCACCTTTCCC
The DNA here is from genome assembly GCA_033239045.1 of Fagopyrum esculentum. Taxonomy (NCBI): domain Eukaryota; kingdom Viridiplantae; phylum Streptophyta; class Magnoliopsida; order Caryophyllales; family Polygonaceae; genus Fagopyrum; species Fagopyrum esculentum. The sequence goes on along the minus strand of BSUD01000007.1, from coordinate 40,402,105 downwards.
CTCTGCATCAAAACACATCCCAAGCCCAGCTTGGATGCGTCGCTGTAAACCACAAAATCCTCAATGCCCTCCTGGCTGAGCTAGGATAGGAGCAGAGGTCAATCTCTTTTTCAGCTCCTCGAAGCTCTGCAGGTACGACTCAGACCATACGAACCACGTAGACTTCCGCAGCAAGGAAGTGAGTGGTCGGGCTATAACTGAAAAGCCCTCAACAAAATGCATGTAGTAGCCTGCCAATCCTAAGAAGCTGCGAACCTCCTTAACGTTCTTAGGTGGCAGCCAAGAAGCTACTGACTCGATCTTCGCCGGATCTACCTTGATCCCTTCAGCTGAAACAATGTGACCAAGGAATGCTACCTCGGACATCCAAAACTCGCACTTAGATAGCTTGGCGTAGAGCTCTCTATCCTGTAAGACCTGAAGAACGATCCTCAAGTGTCCAGCATGCTCATCTCTACTGCGGGAGTACACCAGAATGTCGTCAATGAAGACAACTACAAACTGGTCTAGAAAGTCGATGAAGATGTTGGTCATCGACTCCATGAAGACTGCGGGCGCATTCGTGAGCCCGAATGGCATCACTACAAACTCGTAGTATCCATATCTAGTGCGAAATGCCGTCTTGGCTACATCCTGCTCTCTCACCCTCAGCTGGTGATATCCTAATCTCATATCGATCCTCGAAAACACTGAAGCTCCATGTAGCTGATCCAAAAGATCATCGATATGGGGCAATGGGTACTTGTTCTTGATCGTCACCTTGTTCAGCTCTCTGTAGTCGATACATAACCTCATTGACCCATCCTTCTTCCTGATGAAGAGAACTGGTGCACCCCAAGGAGATACACTAGGGCGGATGAAGCCCTTCTTTGATAACTCCTCAAGCTGTTTCTTCAACTCAAGCATCTCGATAGGCGCCATGCGGTAACGAGCCTTAGAGATCGGTCTCATACCGGGCTCTAGATTAATGCCAAAGTCTACACTTTGTTGTGGAGGTAAACCTGATGGCTCTCCAAAGACGTCAGCAAACTCGCAAGCTACTAGAATCTCCTCCAAAGCTGGACTAGTACTATCCTTCATGGCATAGTACCAAAAAGCCTCGCATCCTTGACTGATAAGTCTCGCAGCTCGTACTACACTGATGACTGTACCAGTCTTCCCGAGATCCCATCCTCGGAAGATCTCAACATGGCCTACATCTGTAGTTACTGTCACTGTTCTCTTGCCGATGTCCAGAACTGCTCGATGTCGATCCATCCAATCCATACCCAGAATAACTTCTTCATGTACTAAGTACATGACGAAGAAGTTAGCTGGCCAATCGCGACTTCCCAATCTAATAGGGCAATCGCGAACCTCTCGCGTACCTCGTATCTTACCCCCATCGGGTAATCCTATAAAGAAGGGCCTACCTTCTACAGTAACTAAGGCCAATCTATCTACACATGCATCAGATATAAAAGAATGCGTAGCACCAATATCGAAAAGAACTCTGACAGGAAAACCATTAATGTGAATGGTACCTGTAGTTGCTGGCATTGTCGGCTCTACAGCACTCCTCAACTCATAAACTCTGGCTGGTGCATCTCTGGTGTCTGCAGATCTACCAACACGTCCTCTACCTCTCCCCTGTTCTGGAGTGGAACCTTGAGGAGCGGTAGAACCAGAAACTCTCTGCTGCTGCTGCTGGTACTGCGATCTCTGTCCTCCTTCAGCAACACTAGCAGGTGAAGAACCCTGCTGGGATAGCGCTTTGCCTTGACGGCAAAACGCAGCTCTGTGTCCGGGCTTGCCACAAGAAAATCAAGTCACTGCTGGCTTCTTGCAGTCAGCTCGGATGTGTCCAGCTACTCCGTAGTTATGACACTGTCGTCCTCTATCAGAACTCTACTGAAAACTTGAACGTCCAGGCGTCTGACTACGCCCAAAACCAGTTGCTCCAGCTCCAGTACTGGTTGATCCCGTCTTCTGTCTCTTCTCAGGACCTCCTGTTTGAGAAGCTCTCCTCTGACCCGGACGGTCTCTCTCATAAGCAGAAGCTCTATTGATGCGTCCTTGGAGGTAACCAAGGATAACTCCGGATCTAGATCAAGCAAAACTCCAACTACTCCTTGATTCTTTATGCAACATTGTATCATTTCAGATCCAAAGGGGGAGGAAGCGATGAAGAAACAAAGGTTAGTTGGATCTAGAGAGATCGAATAAGCCTTGTTGTGGGGATCAAAGGTTGATTCTTAAGAAGAATCCTCGAATATTGATTTCTTGGATCAAAGACGGATCCAAGGAAGAAATTTGAGAGATAGAAGAGAGGTTTTGATGCCCAAGCTAAGTAGGAGGAAATTCTTCTCAAAACTTAGTAATATTGAACATGGAAAATAATAAGTGAGGCAAGATATCCCTTATATAGAGAGTCTTGCCTACCTATGGGTCAACGGGCCAAACAAACATACATGAAGAAAAGCCCAAAAGGAAAAAACCTAAAAGGATAAGATCAAAAGGGAATATTCTTATACGAAATATCCCTTTTATTACATAAAAAGGAAAACATGAAAATATAGACCGAAAATAAGCTAGCTTCATGCCATGGAGTCGGAAAGACGAGACATGCCGCTAACGGAACCGGTAGCCTATGTCATGGTGGTGTAGAGACACGGCATGCCGGTAATGGAACCAAGTGAAGAAGTAATGCGGGCGATGATGGAGCCGGTTGCTCGAGCAATGGCCTTAGCTCGGGATCGGGTGAGCGGTCCATCTGAACGAACTCTAAGAGCCTCGTCCTCCTTGTCTATGGTCAACGTAAAAGGGACATCCAAGGGCGCATCAGTCCCTTGATAGCATGAATTATAGTCTAGTTTTTGAGGTTAGTTTGGACGTTTTATCTTTCATAATCTGCATGTTTGTATGTACATTATGTGATTTTACTACCATTTCATCTACCTTTGCGTGAATCGAGGTCTACACCTAGTTTCGTTGTAATTGCAGGTAATATGGTACGTTTTGCATCAAAAAGGAGCAAAATGAGTCATGAGTCATTTGGAGCTACATCCAGGGAGCATAGCCATGGATTAAAGATTCACTTTGGAGCAGATTCGAGAGATTTCACATTCTGATTGTGAGTCACCTCGGTTGACCATTGATTTACCTCGACCGAGGTGATCCAGAGACGCCGACTCGACCGAGGCGAACACCTAGGACGCGGCGAGAATATTTTATTCTTGGAAGAGATCTTTTAAATTTGGAAAGTGATCTTATATTTTTGGGCTTGGCTTCTGGAAGGAAGGAGATATGCAGAATATATATTTTACCTATATTTATGGGATAATATCTTCTTAAGATTTATTATCTTTGGAGATTTATTTTCCTATAAAAAGGGTTGGATTTCCACAAATCCGAGGAGGCTGCATACGATCCGCTTACAGCTGGACATCTCGCATACAATTACGCAGCCGCAGTATACTCCAATTTGGGAGTTTTCGAAGAACCTTTTTGAAGGTTGAAGGAAGATTGAAGACCATAGCTTTTATAGCTTTTTGAAGGGTTTTGTAAGATTGTCTTCAATTCCCTCAATTGTTGTCTTGTCTTTTTGGATTATTATCCAAGGAACGCTTTGTTGTGATATTTGATTCATTTATTGAAGTCTTTTCATTAAATTCTTCTTTGTTCAAATATTCACCTTCTTCCCATATATTTTAATACTTTCATTATGATGATGAGTGGCTAATTTCTTTGTGTGATTCTAGGGTGATTAGCTGAAGGTTGTGGGAAAAACAATGATAGAATAATCTTAGATTCCAGTAGGATCCTGAAAGTTCGAGTCTTTAACCTTAACCCTAAGCATCTCGTTCGGTTGATGAACATCTCGGCCGGGGTGGAATTCTTCTGACCGAGGTGACTTATTCGACCTAAAACAGAAAGTTAAGTGTTAGAGTTTGCTAAATCCTATTCTTATTTCACCTTCCTGGTTCAATGCAAGCTTAGGATGAGACTTACCCGGTAATTCCTTAGTTTGTTTACCAACGATCATAAGTGTAGGTAATAAAGGTTTATCCTTTATTGGGGTTTGAGTGTGCTTCCATCCCATCTTTGTGAGTTAGCCTGAGACTTACCCGGTAAAGGTTGATTCTATTCCCTTAGATGGTGTGTTAGTTTGAGGCTATAGTTCTTTATCTTGATTCCTTGAGACTTACCCGGTAATAGGAGTTACGGTTTAGGATTAGTGTGTAGTGAGACTTACCCGGTGATCTACTCCACTTTAGCAACACCTTCCCCACGCAAAAATCTCAGCTTTGTCCGCTTATCTATAGATCTTGAGTTGGAACCACAACTTGATGCTTTAATCCCTAGAATTGCATGTTTGCTTTATTGACTTCTTATTCATCTTTGATTGTGTTAAATTGCTCTTGTGGTTAGCTTTGACATTAGCATACCGTATTGACTCCGTTTCACCGAGTCCCTGTGATCGACCCTTGGAATTTTCTTGCTTTTACTACGATTGACCCGTACACTGCGGGTTCGCATCCTTGTTTTAAGCTTAAGTCTAGGGTTATAAATTTAAAGCTTGCACACACCGTTTGGAGCGAACAAGTTTTTGGCGCCGTTGTCGGGGACTTGGTCTAGACCGAGCCGGTACGGTTTGCTCTTGGGGGCGCTTGCCCCGTTTCATCTAACTACTCTTTCTATGAGTTTTGTAGTTTTCAGGATTTCCGATGACTACATTTGATCCAGCCTGGATAGCAAGGCAAAGTGCTAGGGCGGACCATTATGAATACTTGGAGGAGAAGTACTCCTTCTATTGGTTCAGCAATGAATGGGAAAGAGAAGAGGTCATTCAGCGTGAACTTGCGATATGGGATGAGAAGAATGTCCCTAAAAACATTTATGAGCAACCTTTTGAAGACTCTCTCGAATCAAGATTGGAGAAGTTGATGAAGAAGGTGGAGGAGCTCAAGGAAAGCACCCTATCCTATGCTAAGCCGAAAGAGGAGCATAAGGAAGTGTTGCACGTTCCAAGCATTCCTCTTGTTGAACCGGAAGTTTCTCCTGAAGCTTTTGTGGAAGCGGAGGATATGGAAGATCTCGATCCAACTGCCGAGACCTCGGCCGAGGTGTCAGAGATCTCGACCGAGATGGAAGAAGAATTTGTAGAACTGCAAGATGCAGCAAACCCTGACCAAATTACTGAGACTGTGGTCAAGGTGGAGGAAAGGAATGCACCGGAAAGTTGGAGGTCTCTTCCGAAAGAACCTCCTAAAATCAAGATGAAGTCTTCCTTGAAATTGTTGGAAGAAGAAGCTCCTTGGATTATAAGGAGTGGAGTTAGCAAGCACTTCACCGTTAAGGCAATGAAGTGTCTTTTGTTCAAGTATGGGGTCCCTCGCATGCTAAGGACCTTGTACCATCCCCAAGCTATAGAAGGGGAAGCTACTAGGATTCTCGAGAAGCTGTTTTCTCGATCAAGGAAAGGATGGGATGAAAGACTGAGTTATGTCCCATGGACAAAGAGGAAGACCGGTAGGATTCCGGTGAGAACCAAATCGTACAAGCTTGTACGTAGGAAATCCTACCATTTGCCGGTGAAATTAGGAACCGGAACCTTTTTGGAAGAATTTTATGATGGATGTGATGAGCACTCCATGGTGTTCAAGGTACATTGAGTAATTCTATGGAGAAGGGTCCAGCTAGCGACCTTAAACCAAGCGCTTCTTGGGAGGCAACCCAAGGTATTGCTTTCTTCTCCCCTTTCTAGTTTAGTTTAGATAGTTGCTTTGTTTTTGTTTTCCTCTAGACAACAACCAGGTATTCCAAAAGGAAGGATCACAGTTCAGGAGCTACACTAGAAGAACGAAGTTTCGAGAAGTTGAGGAAACGAGCTTTACTGAGATACATCTCGGGGACTGTCAGAACACCTCGACCGAGATGTACTTCGCCAACCGAGATGGTCTTATCTGGGAGCTGTTTCTTACTTCTTCATGCAGTTTAGCTATGTTCGGTGCGTATCCTGTCCTTAGACTTATTTCGACCCACTGGGACAGTGTGTCCCAAGTGTGGGGTGTTTATGTAATATTTGATATTTTATGCTTCAGTTGCTTCTACATGTTTATCTGAGATTTCATGCATACTTACAGGTTATTTGATTGAGAAAAACGTCGAAACCGAAAAAAAAAAGGGTTTTAAAAAAAAAAAAAAAAAATTTTCGACCTCGACCGGGACAGTTCTGGCAAAACGAGGTGTTTCACCTCGGTTGAACCAAGAACATCTCGACCGAGGTGGGTTAACTGAGAGTTTTCGAAAACGATTTTTGTGTTACTTATCTGGATATGATCTCAGTGAAGATCTTGTTTACCTACTGTTTTTAAATTCTTTGTGTGTTTGAAAGGTTTTATAATATGTTTAAGTTGCTAAATGCTTTGTTTGAAATTATTGGCATGTTTAATACTTTGTTTTTATCCAAATTATGTTGAATTTGAAGGTTGACACCGCAGGATAAGTTCTCTCACTTTCTTCTTGGAAAGACCAAGGCAATTCATTCTCTTCTTCTTCTTCTTCTTCTTGATCATGCTTAGCCCCTCATATACATTTTGCCTCCCTTTACCTATCCGGGAATTTGGAAGCAAGCGAAGTGGTGAAAGCAAGTTAAAGTTGAAGAGTGGGCTGGAAGTGAAGTGTTAGAAAGCAATAATAGGTTTGGGGAAGTCAATCTTGATGATGAGTAACTCGGCACCATTCACATAGCCGGGTGTTTGTGTCTTGCCAAAGTCGGATTGAGCGATATTCCTAACGGGTCATGGTATGTGCATCAAGGGTTTGATGCATCTCGAGAAATTGATGATTGCAGATTTCCTAGGCTTCGGTTATTGTGCACCTCTATCCATGCATCCCAAAAAGTAAAGTAAAAGGAAAATGCGAAATAAGCAAAGCTTATTGGTGGAAGGTGTTGCAAGTCAAAGTGGAAGTGAAGTTCATCCTTTTCCCGGATTCTAGCACCACATTACCTTACATACATCCCTACCCTACACGTTTCTTGACCTTTTCTTTTGGGAAGCCCTTGAGACCTTGAGCTTGTTGATTGACTTAGCGGTTTAAACTGGATTATACATGATTAATTTTGATGATTATGATTTATTATGCATTCTATGATTTTATGCAAAGATGAACAACTTTCCTATATTTATAAAATGTTTTGATCATATTGAGTTTTTAATTCCAGGAAGTATTCTCTTAGAGTGATCTATGATAGTTGCACACCATAAAATGTTTTTGAAAGACTTTTTCATTGATTTTCTTGACTATTAATCCATTCTATCTTGTGTCTAAGATTTGGAACTTGCTTGGGGACAAGCAAGGGCTAAGTATGGGGTATTTTGATAGCATGAATTATAGTCTATATTTTGGGGTTTGTTTGGACGTTTTATCTTTCATAATCTGCATGTTTGTATGTACATTATGTGATTTTACTACCATTTCATCTACCTTTGCGAGAATCGAGGTCTACACCTAGTTTCGTTGTAATTGCAGGTAATATGGTACGTTTTGCATCAAAAAGGAGCAAAAGGAGTCAAGAGTCATTTGGAGCTACATTCAGGAAGCATAGCCATGGATTAAAGATTTACTTTGGACCAGTTTTGAGAGATTCTACATTCAGTTATGATCACCTCGGTTGACCAGAGATTCATCTCGACCGAGGCGATCCAGAGACGCCGACTCGACCGAGGCGAATACCTAGGACGCGGCGAGAATATTTTATTCTTGGAAGAGATCTTTTAAATTTGGAAAGTGATCTTATATTTTTGGGCTGAGCTTCTAGAAGGAAGGAGATATGCAGAATCATATATTTTACCTATTTTTATGGGAAGATATCTTTTTAAGATTTATTATCTTTGGAGGTTTATTTTTCCTATAAAAAGGGTTGGATTTCCACAAATCCAAGATCACGCTATACCCGCTATCAGCGCAAGCAATCTCGCATAGGACGCAGCAGCCGCAGCCTATTCCGATTTGGGAGAGATTTGAAGAACCTTTTTGAAGGTTGAAGGAAGATTGAAGATCATAGCTTTATAGCTTTTTGAAGGGTTTTGTAAGATTGTCTTCAATTCCCTCATTGATTGTCTTGTCTTGTTGGATTGCTATCCAAGGAACGCTTTTTGTTGTGATATTTGATTCAGTTATTGAAGTGTTTTCATTAAATTCTTCTTTGTTCAAATATTCACCTTCTTCCCATATATTTAATACTTTCATTATGATGATGAGTGGCTAATTTCCTTGTGTGATTCTAGGGTGATTGGCTGAAGGTTGTGGGAAAAACAATGATAGAATAATCTTAGATTCCAGTAGGATCCTGAAAGTTCGAGTCTTTAACCTTAACCCTAAGCATCTCGTTCGGTTGATGAACATCTCGGCCGGGGTGGAATTCTTCTGACCGAGGTGACTTATTCGACCTAAAACAGAAAGTTAAGTGTTAGAGTTTGCTAAATCCTATTCTTATTTCACCTTCCTGGTTCAATGCAAGCTTAGGATGAGACTTACCCGGTAATTCCTTAGTTTGTTTACCAACGATCATAAGTGTAGGTAATAAAGGTTTATCCTTTATTGGGGTTTGAGTGTGCTTCCATCCCATCTTTGTGAGTTAGCCTGAGATTTACCCGGTAAAGGTTGATTCTATTCCCTTAGATGGTGTGTTAGTTTGAGGTTATAGTTCTTTATCTTGATTCCTTGAGACTTACCCGGTAATAGGAGTTACGGTTTAGGATTAGTGTGTAGTGAGACTTACCCGGTGATCTACTCCACTTTAGTAACACCTTCCCCATGCAAAAATCTCAGCTTTGTCCGCTTATCTATAGATCTTGAGTTGGAACCACAACTAGACGCTTTAATCCCTAGAATTGCATGTTTGCTTTATTTGACATCTTATTCATCTTGATTGTGTTAATTGCTCTTGTGGTTAGCATTGACATTAGCATACCGTATTGACTCTGTTTCACCGAGTCCCTGAGATCGACCCCTGGAATTTTCTTGCTTTTACTACGATTGACCCGTACACTGCGGGTTCGCATCCTTGTTTTAAGCTTAAGTCTAGGGTTATAAATTTAAAGCTTGCACACACCGTTTGGAGCGAACATATATAAAGCCTTTTCTTTCTTCTTTTGTAGTTAGACAAGTTTTGTAAAAGTTTTGCTGAGAGCATTTCAGAATTGAATCCAAGAGAATTCTGATAGCATGAATTATAGTCTATATTTTGGGGTTTGTTTGGACGTTTTATCTTTCATAATCTGCATGTTTGTATGTACATTATGTGATTTTACTACCATTTCATCTACCTTTGCGAGAATCGAGGTCTACACCTAGTTTCGTTGTAATTGCAGGTTATATGGTACGTTTTGCATCAAAAAGGAGCAAAAGAAGTCAAGAGTCATTTGGAGCTACATCCAGGAAGCACAGCCATGGATTGAAGATTTACTTTGGACCAGTTTTGAGAGATTCTACATTCAGTTGTGAGTCACCTCGGTTGACCAGAGATTCATCTCGACCGAGGCGATCCAGAGACGCCGACTCGACCGAGGCGAATACCTAGGACGCGGCGAGAATATTTTATTCTTGGCTGAGATCTTTTAAATTTGGAAAGTGATCTTATATTTTTGGGCTTGGCTTCTGGAAGGAAGGAGATATGCAGAATATATATTTTACCTATATTTATGGGATAATATCTTCTTAAGATTTATTATCTTTGGAGGGTTATTTTCCTATAAAAAGGGTTGGTTTTCCACAATTTGAACATGACGCTATACCGTCGATCAGGGGTTTACACACGCAGCAGCAGCAGCATACTCCAAGGTGGGAGTTCTTGAAGAACCTTTTTGAAGGTTGAAGGAAGATTGAAGACCATAGCTTTTATAGCTTTTTGAAGGGTTTTGTAAGATTGTCTTCAATTCCCTCAATTGTTGTCTTGTCTTTTTGGATTATTATCCAAGGAACGCTTGTTTGTGATATTTGATTCAGTTATTGAAGTCTTTTCATTAAATTCTTCTTTGTTCAAATATTCACCTTCTTCCCTTACATTTAATACTTTCATAATGATGATGAGTGGCTAATTTCCTTGTGTGATTCTAGGGTGATTGGCTGAAGGTTGTGGGAAAAACAATGATAGAATAATCTTAGATTCCAGTAGGATCCTGAAAGTTTGAGTCTTTAACCTTAACCCTAAGCATCTCGTTCAGTCGATGAACATCTCGGCCAGGGTGGAATTCTTCTGACCGAGGTGACTTATCTGATCCTAAACTGAAAGTTAAGTGTTAGAGTTTGCCAAATCCTATTCTTATTACACCTTCCTGGTTCAATGCAAGCTTAGGATGAGACTTACCCGGTAATTCCTTAGTTTGTGTATTAACGATCATAAGTGTAGGTAATAAAGGTTCATCCTTTATTGGGGTTTGAGTGTGCTTCCATCCCATCTTTGTGAGTTAGCCTGAGACTTACCCGGTAAAGGTTGATTCTATTCCCTTAGATGGTGTGTTAGTTTGAGGCTATAGTTCTTTATCTTGATTCCTTGAGACTTACCCGGTAATAGGAGTTACGGTTTAGGATTAGTGTGTAGTGAGACTTACCCGGTGATCTACTCCACTTTAGCAACACCTTCCCCACGCAAAAATCTCAGCTTTGTCCGCTTATCTATAGATCTTGAGTTGGAACCACAACTTGATGCTTTAATCCCTAGAATTGCATGTTTGCTTTATTGACTTCTTATTCATCTTTGATTGTGTTAAATTGCTCTTGTGGTTAGCTTTGACATTAGCATACCGTATTGACTCCGTTTCACCGAGTCCCTGTGATCGACCCTTGGAATTTTCTTGCTTTTACTACGATTGACCCGTACACTGCGGGTTCGCATCCTTGTTTTAAGCTTAAGTCTAGGGTTATAAATTTAAAGCTTGCACACACCGTTTGGAGCGAACAAGTTTTTGGCGCCGTTGTCGGGGACTTGGTCTAGACCGAGCCGGTACGGTTTGCTCTTGGGGGCGCTTGCCCCGTTTCATCTAACCACTCTACTTGAGTGACGATCTTTGCAGGTTCTTTCTTAGGTACATGCGAAGAACCCGCGCTGGGAAGGAAATCGTTCCTTACGATCCCGAACCAGAAAAGACATACAAGTGACGCTTAAGAGAAGCGAAGATGGCCCAACAAGACGATCACGATCTTGCGGCCCAATTGAGAGAGACGTAGGAGCTGCTACGTCTCAGTAAAGAAGAGCTAAGGCAAGAGAAAGAAGAGAATCGTGCCAAGACTGCAGCAATCGAAGCTGAGATTGCAGCCATACGAGATCAGATTCTACTTCGACCGAGGGAAGATCCTCCTGTTGATCCTCGACCGATGCAGGATCCAGTAGCTGATCCTCGACCGAGGCAGATTCCAGTACCCGACGCCCCGGTCGATGTACTTCCACCTCGGATACCAGTCCGAGATGTTCTTCTTGCAGGAATCCCGCGAACCCTAGGTCAAAGGATGGACCCTAACCAACAGTTGAGGCGTCCAGGGGTGAACCTAGGAGATCCAGCGGATCATGACTACGAACTTCGACCGCAAGTTCTGGCCATGATTCGCCAATGTCAATTCGGAGGGCTAGAGAAGGAGTCGCCGCATCAACATCTTCAAAACTACGAGATCTTGATGGAGACCTTGCGACCTTCCAGAATTGAGAATAACAACTACAAGCTAAGACCTTTTTACTTTTCTTTAAAAGATAGAGCTCTTACTTGGTATCAATCTCTTCCTCCAGGAAAAATTAGCACATGGGAGGAGATGACTACGGAATTCCTAACCAAATTCTTTCCCCCCTCAAAGACTGCTGAAATGAGAGGGAAGATCAATGCTTTCATCATGAAGGACAAGGAGAGCTTGTCCAAATCTTGGGAGCGGTTCAAGGATATCCTTTTGGATTGCCCACATCATGGGATTCCAAAGATCGAATTGTTGGAGATCTACTTCAAAGGGCTGGACGGAAGCACCCAGTTCAATCTCCAACTACTCTCCGCCGGTACCTTCATGGACATGGCGATTGATGATGCATGGGACTTCATTGAGAAGCAAGCCTTGCACATGGAGAAGTATACCCACCAAGGAGCCGAAGGTGGAGTAAAAAGAGTCAACTTTCAAGAGACTCAACCCAACAACAATCAACTCACATCATTGAAGAATGACGTGAAGCAATTGAAGGAGCTCTTGATGGCTCAAACTAAGAAGGAAGAGCAAGGGCAAAGGAACAACAACAACAACAATAACGGGTACCGTAACAACAACAACGGACCCCGAAACAACAACTACAACAACAACAATAGAGGATCCAATAGCAACAACTGGAGGGCGAATAATCAAAACCACGGTAACAATTATTCAAACTCCAACTCTAATGATTCCTCTAATCCTTTCCTCTCTTCTCCTTCTTCTTCTTCTACTCCATTGAAAAGCCAAGGGCAAGGATCAAGTTCGTCTCAGCCAGAAAAGAAAGACGCAGTTCTGGAGGCAATCTTGATCAAGCTTAACGCTATGGAGAATTCTATGACTTCATTTTCGAGGGCCCAAAAGTCCCTTGAACAACAACTTGCTAATAGGGCGAATGAAGCGCCAAGAGATCCAGGGAAGCTTCCAGCAAAGACGGAAACTAACCCTAAGGGCCAGTGCATGGCCATAACGACGAGGAGTGGACTCAAAACTGCTGATCCAGTACCTCGCTCGACGCAGACCACCTCGGTCCAGATCCAGTCGAAGAACACCTCGACCGAGATGCCAACCGAGGCGGAGCAACAGAAAGTGGGAGGAACGACAGAAACTTATGTTCCACCTCCTGCATATAAGCCACCACTTCCATTCCCTCAATCCAGAGCCAGAGCACATCTAGACAAGCACTTCGGTAAGTTTCTTGACTTGATGAATAAGCTACATATTAATATTCCTTTCCTTGATGCTATTTTAGGTATGCCCGCCTATGGGAAGTTCTTAAAAGAGATCTTATCAAGGAAGAGGAAGCTGGAGGATGTTGGTGAAGTTAGGATGACGTCTAAGTCTTCGGAGCTAATCAAAATCATGAAGGAGAAGATGCCACCTAAATTGAGAGATCCCGGCTCATTTTGCATTCCCATTCAAGTTGGGGATGTCACTTGTGAAGCCCTTTGTGATCTAGGAGCCAGCGTGAGCATCATCCCGCTGGAGCTATGCACTAAGATCGGTCTTGGAGAGCCCAAGCCGGTCAAGATTCGACTTTACATGGCGGATCGCTCCATCACCCATCCCGTGGGCATTTTGGAGGACGTTCCGGTCAAGTTAGGTAACTTCTATCTACCTATAGATTTTGTCGTACTTGACATTCCCGCAGATTATCCTGTTCCTATCATTCTCGGGAGGCCATTTCTAGCAACTTCGGGTTGCAATGTGGATTGCAAGAACGCCAAGTTGAAATTCAACGTTGGTGGCGATGAGGTGGAGTTCGCACTACTTGCAGCCATGAAAGGGGAGCAACTAACTGATGATATCTTCAACATCTACGATGAAGAAGAATCAAGGGAATTGGTGAGCTCTATCCTTATTAACGATCCACTCGAAAGAGTTATTAGCTTCAGTTTAATGGAGGAAGGTATAGATGCTTCTTGTGATGCAGATATACGGAGCTTGAAGGCACTGGAAGAGGATCCAGGAGCTAAAACTGAGAAGCTGGTCCAGGAGACGAAGATCTCCAGTCTCGGTTCCAGTAGCAGTACCTCGACCGAGGCACTTTCTGGACGGAGCGAGGCGTTTGAAGAACACCTCGGTCAACGCCTTTGCGCCTCGACCGAGGTCGACAGCGAGACGATTCAAACTGAGATTGCATCCAATCCAGTTTCTGACACCACTCCACTGGAAAGAGGAAGCGGGGATCCCTCTCAGAAAGCACCCCCAGTTGTGGAGCTTAAACAACTCCCTAGTCACTTGAGGTATATCTTTCTTGGGCCGGATTCTACTTATCCCGTTATTGCTAGTGCTTCCCTCTCCGATTCTGAATTATCTAAGCTAATGCATGTCCTGAGAAAGCATCGAAAAGCCATAGGTTACACCACGGATGATCTTATCGGCATTAAACCTTCTTTCTGCATGCATAGAATTCTAATGGAAGATAATCATAAGACTTCACGGGAACCTCAAAGACGGTTAAATCCGATCATGAAAGAGGTTGTGAAGAAGGAAGTTCTTAAGTTGTTGGATGCAGGTATTATTTATCCTATCTCGGACAGCAAGTGGGTTAGCCCGGTGCATGTCGTTCCGAAGAAAGGAGGGATGACCGTTGTGACGAATAAGAACAACGAGTTGATCCCAACAAGGACCGTTACGGGCTGGAGAGTTTGCATCGACTATAGGAAGCTGAACACGGCGACTCGGAAGGATCATTTTCCGCTTCCCTTCATTGATCAAATGCTCGAACGGTTGGCCCAGCATTCACACTTTTGCTACTTGGACGGCTATAGTGGATTCTTCCAGATTCCTATCCATCCGGATGATCAGGAGAAGACCACTTTCACTTGTCCATGGGGAACGTTTGCCTATCGGAGGATGCCATTTGGACTGTGCAATGCACCAGCTACCTTCCAGCGATGCATGATGGCTATCTTTTCCGAGTACATAGAGGAGATCATGGAGGTATTCATGGATGATTTTTCTGTATATGGTTCCTCTTTTGATGATTGCCTATCTAACCTTTCTCTAGTGCTTAAAAGATGTGAAGACACTAACCTTGTTTTGAATTGGGAGAAGTGTCATTTTATGGTTAATGAAGGCATTGTGCTAGGACACCTCGTTTCCAATCGAGGTATTGAGGTCGATCGAGCTAAGATCGAGACTATTGAGAAACTCCCTCCTCCTTGTTCTGTCAAAGGTGTGAGGAGTTTTCTCGGGCATGCAGGTTTCTACAGGAGATTCATCAAGGACTTCTCCAAGATTTCTAAACCTCTAACTAACCTCTTGAATAAAGATGTTGTTTTTGAGTTTTCGCAGGAGTGCCTTGATGCTTTTTACAGGATTAAGGAAGCGTTGATCTCCGCTCCCATTATTCAACCTCCTGATTGGACCTTACCCTTTGAGGTCATGTGTGACGCTAGTGATGTAGCCGTAGGAGCGGTGCTTGGACAGAAGAAGGATGGACGGACCACCGCCATCTACTATGCTAGCAAGACGCTAGATGAAGCACAACGCAACTACGCTACCACCGAGAAGGAGCTATTGGCGGTTGTATATGCTTTCGAGAAGTTTCGTTCCTATCTAGTAGGGGCGAAGGTCATTGTCTACACCGACCATGCGGCCATTCGTTACTTGTTGGCGAAGAAGGATGCCAAGCCGCGCCTTATTCGATGGATTCTCTTGCTTCAAGAGTTTGATCTAGAAATCCGCGATAAGAAGGGATCCGAGAACTCCGTTGCGGATCACCTCAGCCGGCTACCGGAATCTTCCCGCGAGACGGATAACCCACCCATAGACGATTCATTCCCCGATGAGCACTTACACTTGTTGGAGCGTTTGATGGAGCTACTTACTTCACCCCACGATGGAGGTGAAGTATGGGGTGAGGGAACCTCCCACCTCCTTTGAGATGCATCATGGTCCAGCTAGCGACCTTAAATCAAGCGCTTCTTGGGAGGCAACCCAAGGTATTGCCTTCTTTCCCGTTTTCTAGTCTAGCTTAGATAGTTTTTGTTTTTGCTTTGCTTTGCTTTGTTTTTGGCGTTCTGGACAGACAACAGGAAGAAGCATATCTGGAAGGACAGAAGTTCGAGATTCTGAGAAGACAGAAGCACCTCGGTCACTGTCAGAGCACCTCGACCGAGTTGATTCTTGAAGCAACCGAGGCGACTAGGGTTTCTGCAGAACCGCCTCGGTCCATACCACCTCGGTCCAGTCGAGACCATCTCGACCGAGGTGACAGCAGATCCAGTAACAGTATAAAAGGGGGAAAAATTACATTTTCACTTTTTTTTACCCTCCTCGACCGCGGCGAACAGAAGCACCTCGCTCACCTCGTTCTTGCTCGTTTTCAACAATTTCTGCTTCCAAACCGAGATTGAAGGATAGAGGAGTCGATTGCAACTACAGATCTGCAAGAAATTTGAGTGTTTCGACCGAAACGAGGTAAAAATGTTCGAAAACCTAAACTCGTTCGTTTACTGATATTTGGGCTTTGGTTGCCCTTGATTCTGTTGAGGAAACCTTTAAGTACCCCTTAGGAAGCATCGGTAGTGATTATTGGGGGAAAAGAACTGGATTTTTGAGAGTTGAAATCGCAACTGCCTTCGCCTCGGTCCAGTCGTTCTGCACCTCGGTCGAGGTGATTCTTGGAGTTTGTCAGTCGACCGAGGTAGTCTGACAGAGTAGTTTGAAGATGAGTTCTGACAGATTGCTAGCCCTTAGAGATAGATCCTCTCCTTCCCCTTCTTCTTCCTCCTCCCGACCTTCTATCACGGTGATCCACGAGAGACACCGGGTAGATTATGATCGTATTGCTAGTCGTCCAGTTATCGCTCCTAGATTTCTGGACATTTCTGCCTTTGATTGTCTCCACGTAGATGGAGATCTTAGGAGGATGATCACCACCGTAGGGCTGGATCAGTTTACAGAGATCCGAGCCCCAGCCTACCTAGAGCCGACCCTCGAGTTTGTCAGCTCCTTCACTTACCTCCCCACAAAGAGGGCTGTGAAGTACCGGTTGATGAACCGGAACTACTTAGTACATCTAGACCATTGGAGAGACATTTTTGGTTTCCCTGCCCCCACTGCTGTAGACTTCCCGACCCGAGCTGTAGCTAGAGAGTTCTAGGGTCAGATCGCCCACATTACAGAGCACGCAGATAGGTGGCGCCCTGGTGATTCCAGGGCGAAGCTTATTTTTCATCTAGCCTTTCGATTGGTACACAGGATCTTCAGCGAGACGCTTCTGGCGCGTACTGAGACGCCCCAGAAGGTCCGACAGGGGGAGCTGTTTGCTCTGTACTGCATGGTCACAGGTGGATACCCTGACTTTGGATTGATGCTGGCAGAGGACCTGTACAGGATCAAGGCCAAAGGGAAGGGAGATATATGCTGCGGAGGGATAGTGACCCATATCGCTATGTATCAGGATATGGATCTGAGTAGGTGTACCATGGTGGCGGCTGCCAAGCCGCTCGGACTTCAGGAGATGATTACACGGAGGATTCTAGTTCCCCGTGGACTGACTACACCCTACGTTGCTATGCCATGGGAGTTGACTGCACCTCAGGGCATCAGATGGTCTGCACAGTTCTCTGTCTTCGATCCACATTTCTGGCAGACCGCTTGGGGTCCACTTATGGAGGATTACAGAGAGGGAGCAGCTGCCCCTGCTGAGGCTGAGGATGAGGATGACGATGATGACGAGACAGTGGATGAGAGAGGAGGTGGCGTCCCGATGGACACAGGGACAGATACAGCTGGGATGAGCGCGCCACCTATTATTGATTTAGATGATGAGGAGGACACTGAGCCGGCGCCAGCTGAGACTTCTCCGGTCCGACCTGCTAGACGCAGGAGGCGGGGAGTGAGAGATAGGGCTGCACACCGACGGATCGATGACCTGACGGATCAGGTTATCGACTCATATGCTGCACTTTCGCTGGATATCCGCGAGATGCAGGAGCGTCAGCATCATCAGCACATGATGGCTCAGCTACAGTTTGAGCGTATCATGGGCCATCCCTATGATCCGACTCAGTTCCCCTACATACCACCACCACCACCGGATCGAGACTACTGAGGAGCTGCAGAGTTTTATTATTATATTTTTATGCAGTTCAGCTTTTATCCGGTGAGTTCTCCTTTTTAGACTTTTATTATACCCACTGGGACAGTGTGTCTCAAGTATGGGGTGTTTGTTATCTGACTATGTGGCTACCTTTGATATATTCGACACTTTTGATGTATTTTATTTATCGGATATTTTCATATTTATGCTTCACTTGCCTTTATATGATTATCTGATATTACATGCATACCTACAGGTTATTTGATTGAGAAAAACGTCGAAACCGAACCGAAAAAAAAAAATAAAAAAATTGGTTTCTTAAAAAAAAAAAAAAAAAAAAATTTTTTTGATCTCGACCGGGGAGATTCTGGCGAAACGAGGTGTTTCACCTCGGTTGAACCAAGAACATCTCGACCGAGGTGGCGTAACAGAAAGTTTTCGAAAAACGATTTTGTGCTACTTATCTGGATATGATCTCAGTGAAGATTTTGTTTACTTACTGTTTTTAAATTCTTTATGTGTTTGAAAGGTTTTATAATATGTTTAAGTTGCTAAATGCTTTGTTTGAAATTATTGGCATGTTTAATACTTTGTTTTTATCCAAATTATGTTGAATTTGAAGGTTGACACCGCAGGATAAGTTCTCTCACTTTCTTCTTGGAAAGACCAAGGCAATTCATTCTCTTCTTCTTCTTCTTCTTGATCATGCTTAGCCCCTCATATACATTTTGCCTCCCTTTACCTATCCGGAAATTTGGAAGCAAGCAAGTGGTGAAAGCAAGTTAAAGTTGAAGAGTGGGCTGGAAGTGAAGTGTTAGAAAGTAATTCTAGGGTTGGGGAAGTCAATCATGAAGATGAGTAACTCGGCACCATTCACATAGCCGGGTGTTTGTGTCTTGCCAAAGTCGGATTGAGCGATATTCCTAACGGGTCATGGTATGTGCATCAAGGGTTTGATGCATCTCGAGAAATTGATGATTGCAGATTTCCTAGGCTTCGGTTATTGTGCACCTCTGTCCATGCATCCCAAAAAGTAAAGTAAAAAAAGAAAAAGTGTGAGATAAGCAAAGCTTATTGGTGGAAGATGTTGCAAGTTGAAGTGAAAGTGAAGTTCATCCTTTTCCCGGATTCTAGCACCACATTACCTTACATACATCCCTACCCTACACGTTTCTTGACCTTTTCTTTTGGGAAGCCCTTGAGACCTTGAGCTTGTTGATTGACTTAGCGGTTTAAACTGGATTATACATGATTAATTTTGATAATTATGATTTATTATGCATTCTATGATTTTATGCAAAGATGAACAACTTTCTTATATTTATAAAATGTTTTGAGCATATTAAGTTTTTAAATTCCAGGAAGTATTCTCTTAGAGTGATCTATGATAGTTGCACACCATAAAATATTTTTGAAAGACTTTTTCATTGATTTTCTTGACTTATAATCCATTCTATCTTGTCTTCTATATGAGGAACTTGCTTGGGGACAAGCAAGGGCTAAGTATGGGGTATTTTGATAGCATGAATTATAGTCTAGTTTTTTAGGTTAGTTTGGACGTTTTATCTTTCATAATCTGCATGTTTGTATGTACATTATGTGATTTTACTACCATTTCATCTACCTTTGCGTGAATCGAGGTCTACACCTAGTTTCGTTGTAATTGCAGGTAATATGGTACGTTTTGCATCAAAAAGGAGCAAAAGGAGTCATGAGTCATTTGGAGCTACATCCAGGGAGCATAGCCATGGATTGAAGATTCACTTTGGAGCAGATTCGAGAGATTTCACATTCTGATTGTGAGTCACCTCGGTTGACCATTGATTTACCTCGACCGAGGTGATCCAGAGACGCCGACTCGACCGAGGCGAACACCTAGGACGCGGCGAGAATATTTTATTCTTGGAAGAGATCTTTTAAATTTGGAAAGTGATCTTATATTTTTGGGCTTGGCTTCTGGAAGGAAGGAGATATGCAGAATATATATTTTACCTATATTTATGGGATAATATCTTCTTAAGATTTATTATCTTTGGAGATTTATTTTCCTATAAAAAGGGTTGGATTTCCACAAATCCGAGGAGGCTGCATACGATCCGCTTACAGCTGGACATCTCGCATACACTTACGCAGCCGCAGTATACTCCAATTTGGGAGTTTTCGAAGAACCTTTTTGAAGGTTGAAGGAAGATTGAAGACCATAGCTTTTATAGCTTTTTGAAGGGTTTTGTAAGATTGTCTTCAATTCCCTCAATTGTTGTCTTGTCTTTTTGGATTATTATCCAAGGAACGCTTTGTTGTGATATTTGATTCATTTATTGAAGTCTTTTCATTAAATTCTTCTTTGTTCAAATATTCACCTTCTTCCCATATATTTTAATACTTTCATTATGATGATGAGTGGCTAATTTCTTTGTGTGATTCTAGGGTGATTAGCTGAAGGTTGTGGGAAAAACAATGATAGAATAATCTTAGATTCCAGTAGGATCCTGAAAGTTCGAGTCTTTAACCTTAACCCTAAGCATCTCGTTCGGTTGATGAACATCTCGGCCGGGGTGGAATTCTTCTGACCGAGGTGACTTATTCGACCTAAAACAGAAAGTTAAGTGTTAGAGTTTGCTAAATCCTATTCTTATTTCACCTTCCTGGTTCAATGCAAGCTTAGGATGAGACTTACCCGGTAATTCCTTAGTTTGTTTACCAACGATCATAAGTGTAGGTAATAAAGGTTTATCCTTTATTGGGGTTTGAGTGTGCTTCCATCCCATCTTTGTGAGTTAGCCTGAGACTTACCCGGTAAAGGTTGATTCTATTCCCTTAGATGGTGTGTTAGTTTGAGGCTATAGTTCTTTATCTTGATTCCTTGAGACTTACCCGGTAATAGGAGTTACGGTTTAGGATTAGTGTGTAGTGAGACTTACCCGGTGAGCTACTCCACTTTAGCAACACCTTCCCCACGCAAAAATCTCAGCTTTGTCCGCTTATCTATAGATCTTGAGTTGGAACCACAACTTGATGCTTTAATCCCTAGAATTGCATGTTTGCTTTATTGACTTCTTATTCATCTTTGATTGTGTTAAATTGCTCTTGTGGTTAGCTTTGACATTAGCATACCGTATTGACTCCGTTTCACCGAGTCCCTGTGATCGACCCTTGGAATTTTCTTGCTTTTACTACGATTGACCCGTACACTGCGGGTTCGCATCCTTGTTTTAAGCTTAAGTCTAGGGTTATAAATTTAAAGCTTGCACACACCGTTTGGAGCGAACATCCCCCCATCTTGGCTGTGAAACGTCCCCGTTTCACCATCGTTAAAGAGGGGCTCAACATAAGGGAAAAGGTCCTTGACGTTGAACGTCGGGTGTACTCCATAGGAATCCGGGAGCTCTAACTTGTATGCATTCGGGCCATGACGGGATAAGATGTGGAATGGGCCATCACCACGGTCCGAGAGCTTGCTCATGCGGCGAGTTGGAAAAAGCTCCTTCCTTAGATGGAGCCAAACAAGATCACCAGGCGCAAAAGAGACGTCGCGGCGGCCCTTGTTGCGTTGTCCAGCAAGTTGGGCGGCACGACGTTCGATTTGTGTCCTAGTCCGCTCATGAAGCTCAATGATTTGGGCGGCTCGGTTCCCGGCGATGATGTGTTCTCCGTCCTTGAGCGGGCGGGGAGTGAAGTCCAACGGTGTGTGTGGATTAAGGCCGTAGACAACTTCAAATGGGGACAATTTAGTTGCCGTGTGTCTAGACTTGTTATATGAAAACTCCACAATAGAAAGTAAGTCCTCCTACCTACGTGGGTTGGTCCTAGTGGTGGCTCGAAGTAGAGCACCAAGAGTCCGATTGGTCACCTCCGTTTGACCATCGGTTTGGGGGTGATAACTACTTGAAAACAACAAGTTGGTTCCAAGTTTGCCCCATAACGTTCTCCAAAAGTGACTTACGAATTTCACGTCCCGATCACTAACGATGGAACGTGGTATCCCATGTAAACGCACCACATTGTCAAAGAACAAGGTGGCAACTTCACTAGCATTTTGGGTGCTTTTACATGCAATGAAATGAGCCATTTTGGAGAAGCGATCGACTACCACGAAAATGGAGTCTTTGCCTCGTTTTGACATAGGCAACCCTACCACAAAGCCCATGGATAGATCCTCCCAAGGTCCTATTAGTATAGGCAAAGGAGAGTACATTCCATCCGGACCTTGGCGTAACTTTGCATGATGACATGTGATACAACCCTTGCAAAACCGTGTCACATGCATACGCATCCGGGGCCAAAAGAATGCTCTTGGAGAGCGGAAAGGGTCTTGGTAGCACCGAAATGACCACGGCCCTCATGAGCTTCATTGACCAAGAAATGGCGTATAGAAGAGCGCGGAATGCAAAGTTTTCCCGCTCGGAAAAGATAGCCATCGTTAATAAAGAAGGACTCGTGCTCTCGGAGGTCGAGGCATTGTGCCCATATGTCCTTGAAGTCAAGATCCGTGGCATATAACTCTTTGATAAGAGCAAATCCATGTATCTTGGCATCCATATATACAAGGAGGGCATAGCAGCGAGAAAGGGCATCGCCTACCACATTCTCCTTGCCTTTCTTATGCCGAATGACATAAGGAAAGGTCTCTAAAAACTCTACCCAACTAGCATGGCGCCAATTGAGATTTGTTTGACTCTTGAGATACGAAAGAGCCGCATGATCCGAATGAATCACGAACTCCTTCGGCCACAAGTAATGTTGCCATGTCTTAAGACAACGAACTAAAGCATATAGTTCCTTGTCATATGTAGGGTAGTTGAGCGAAGGACCGTAAAGTTTTTCACTAAAGTAGGCAATTGGACGAGTCTCTTGTAAGAGAACTCCTCCAATGCCCACATTTGATGCATCACACTACACCTCGAAAGTTTTCGAAAAGTTTGGGAGTTGGAGTAATGTTGCATTACAAAGGCGATCTTTGAGCGCATCAAACGCTCGAGCATGGATATCACGCCACTCAAACGTGACACCCTTGGTAGTGAGTTCATGGAGCGGTGCCGCTACCGTGCTAAAGTCCTTGACAAAGCGTCGGTAGAAACCCGCTGAGCCGAGAAAGGCTCGGACCATGGTGACCGTAGTAGGATTAGGCCACTCCCGAATAGCACGAACTTTAGATTCGTCTACTCGTAGTCCGTCCTTAGACACGACATAGCCAAGAAAGATAGTGGTGTCCGAACAAAAGACGCATTTGTCAAAGTTGACATACAATTGCTCTTGTCTAAGGCACTCGAGCACTTGGCAAAGGTGCCCGATGTGATCCTCCAAAGACGTACTAAACACCAAAATATCATCAAAATAAAAAACAACAAATATACCCAAAAATCGGCGCAAGACATGGTTCATGAGGCGCATGAAGGTGGACAGGGCGTTGGAGAGGCCAAACGGCATGACAAGCAATTCATAGAGTCCATACTTCATTTTGAACGCCGTCTTCCACTCGTCACCTTCGGCCATCCGGATTTGGTGGTAACCGCTCGGGAGATCAATTTTGGAGAAGATGGTGGCGCCATG
This sequence comes from Fagopyrum esculentum, assembly GCA_033239045.1. Lineage (NCBI taxonomy): Eukaryota > Viridiplantae > Streptophyta > Magnoliopsida > Caryophyllales > Polygonaceae > Fagopyrum > Fagopyrum esculentum. The sequence goes on along the minus strand of BSUD01000007.1, from coordinate 40,378,791 downwards.
GAGCTCATCCAACATGTCATCAAGGCACGGGATCGGGTGAAAGTATTTGACGGTAATTTGGTTGATGGCACGACAATCAACACACATCCGCCATGATCCATCTTTCTTTGGTACTAAGATTACCAGGACCGCACATGGTGATAAGGATTCACGCACATATCCCCGGTCTAGGAGCTCTTGCACTTGACGTTGTAGCTCCTTCGTCTCTTCCGGACTAGCTCGGTACGCGGCACGGTTTGGCAAGGAAGCACCGGGCACAAAGTCAATTTGGTGTTCAATCCCTCGGATTGGTGGTAAGCCGGGTGGAAGGTCTTTGGGCATAATATCCTGAAATTCGGACAACAACAAAGACACCTCGTGTGGCACATTACTCGGGTCATGAGAAGTAGATAAACAGAATGGGACAAGTAAGAAACATGGGAACTTGCCTTCCATGACCGGTTGTAAATCATGTCGGCGAGTTATGAGTATCCTCGGCTCACACCGTCCTTGAATTACGGGGTCCGAAGATGGTAAAGGTGCGCTTGGGGGAATGATGCGACCTTTACTACCTTTGGACTCGGTAGCATGGACAAGAGGGGCGGTGTTCCGGGATTTGGAAGTACTAGCATCGACAACATCGGGACTCCGGGGGTCCAATTTTGCCGGTGCTTAGCGGACTCATCTATAGTTTGTTGCCTCTTCCGTTCCGCATAGTCAACCAAAATTTCGTGCGGAGTCATAGGCAAAAGTGTGACCCGTTTTCCATTATATTGGAACATGTACCGGTTAAGATAACCATCATGATATGTTCGGCGATCGAACTGCCATGGTCGTCCTAATAGGACATGTGTGGCGTCCATCTTGATAACATCACAAAGGACCTTATCAACATAGGCGCCAATAGAAAACGTCACCCAAGCTTGTTGTGTGACGGTGTCACAAGCCGTATCAGAAATCCATTGAAGTCCGTAAGGCGTTGGGTGGGGGGTCGTAGGCAACTTGAAGTGTTTTACCACTCGTTCGTTGACAATATTGCAACAAGAACCCCCGTCAACGATGAGAGAAAGGCTCCTATTATTAACCAAGCAACGAGAGTGGAAGAGATTCTCGCGTTGATCAATAGGAATATGCTCTTTAATAGCCAAAATACGACGAGAAACAAGAGCAAATTTACCGGTTTGTGTCGGAGCGCAAGCAAGCTCGTCGTCACATGGTTCCATGCCAAAATGTAGGTCGGTGGCATGGTCATCCTCAATAATGATATCGCCGTCTTGTTGACCTTCTTCGTCCTCGAAATATGATGGGTCGGCAAACAAGACACGTTTGGTGTTTGGGCAATCACGTTGCACATGGCCAAAACCGCTACACTTGTAGCACACGGGCTCCCTTGGGCGAGCCGCCGGTGAGGGTCCTTGTTGACCTCGAGAGGGAGGCGCTGGTGCCGGGCCACAGTTTGGTGCCTTCTCGGTACCGGCTTGCCTATTGGAGGGACCCGTCCGTTGGGCTCCTTTGGAAGCGTCGGTATCTGGAGAACTAGGCGTATCTCGAGAACGTGTGTTAGACGGATAAAGATATGGACTCGAGGAAGAGGTATACCAAGAAAACTGCGGTGTTTCGAGTTGTTGCTTATATAGCTTCATGGCGGCATGGCATAATGCTCCCAAATCCTTGAATGGGACAATCTTGAGAGGCCACCGGATTGAGGCATTAAGTCCACTCATAAATTTTGCGCGGAGGGCGGATGGGAGGCCGAGACGCCGGCCTTAATATGCATGTCCTCAAGTTTAGCCAAGTAAGCCACCGGAGTGAGGCTGCCTTGCTTGAACTCGGCAATTTGCAACCGCATATCATTCTTAAAGTCCTCGGGTACGTACTTCTTGGTCATGCAATAGATCAATTGCTCAAAGGTCTCAATCGGTGCCCATCCTCGCCTCTCACGTGTGAACTCATACCGGTTCCACCAAGACTTGGCATCTCCTTCAAAGTATAGAGTTGCCGCCTCGATTTGCTCATATTCCTCCTCATAATTGCAATGTTTTAATGCTCGTTTCATATCCTGCACCCAATCAAGAAAAACACACGGATCATACTCACCATGAAAGGTAGGAAACTTAATCTTACCTTCCCTACGAGCTCGGTAGGGGTCCGGGCGGGGCGGTGGAATGTAGGCATCATCGGCACGGGCTCGCCGGTGGCCGCCTTGAGGCCGTTGGCGCCCATGAACGGGTGGTGCATGCCTAGGTGGATTTGGGGGAGGCAACCAATCTTCACCTCGATCTTGGTTCTCATAAGGGTCTATGACGGGTGGGTGTCACGGACAGTCATGTGCCACCCGTTCTAAATCGGATTCATCACCGGAGAACTCGTTGAAGTTGTGTTGCTCATCGTATTCATCAAAGTCAAGGGTCCTCGGTTGCCGGGTTGACCATTGGCGACGGTGTTCGGAACGATCATGCTCATGACCATGATTGGTGGTTGAGTTGGGACGGTACCGGGGCTCTTTCCGGTTTTGACGGTCGGTGCGGGGCACACTAGGTGGAGGTGGAGAAGGGACATACCGTTGATGTTGATGCTCATAATATTGGTGCCGATGTTCCGTATCGAGTATGGGCAAGTCATCTTGAGGCGGGTTGGGGAATTCCTCCTCATCTTCATGGGACTCATTTCCGTCAAGAGGCAAAGGATGGGTGTGTTCAATAACAGACGCAAGCCGGGTAACGTTTGATGGTCCGGCTCCCAAAAGTCTCTTGCCTTTCCGTTGTGCATTGGATGTGGAAGCATTGGCCACGATCTCATTCGGATATGTTAGGGTGGGACGTTGAGCAATCTGAAGGGCCTTAAGAGCTTCTAGCTCTTTTTTCAAGGCAATGTTTTCTCGGGTCAAGGCATTAAACTTTTGTTGTGCCTTCAAGGCTTCCAATTCTCGCCTTATGGAGTCATTTTCGAGGGACAACGAAGCAGTTTCTTGAGCCAAAGGTTCACTGAACTCTTGCGGACCAGAATCTTGAGAAGTTTCCATTTCAACGTTAGTCATTGCTCCAAATCAGCACACAATTGCAAGCAATCAAATGAGCAAAGTGACAAGTTAAGTCAACTTTACCCAAGTTCAAGTGCGTTATCGGGTTCTACTTTGGGAAGGCCGTTTGGCGGTTAGGCAAGGAAGGAAAATCCAACAAAATTGAACCAATTACACACAAATAAACAAGTGATATTTTGCAAACGTATGTAAGAAAATGGAGAGACAGAAGATGGACGGATTGTTCACTCGGCAAGCTTTGCTTGCTTTCGGTCTTTGACCGTTTTGTAAAATGCCGGACGTCTTTTCACTTTGTGTGTTTCGTTTCTTTGAAACGTTTTGAGCAACACTTTCCTTCTTTTTTTTTGAACACAAATCCGTATTGATGAAGAGTTTTTTTTCTTTTCTTGGAATATCAAATGCGAGATATCCGAACTTTTCGTTAACAAAAATACCCCAAGAGATTTGGTGAAATAAATTAACAAAATTGTCGGATTGGGTCGGTTTAAGAAAAAGACGGGTTTGATAAATGGTTTGATGGCAAACCAAATATCTCCTATTTTTGTACTTTTTGTTTAGAATTAAACACGGAAAAGAAAAAAAAATTCAAGAAAAATGGATGAACATGATGAAGAACATGATGAACAACATGAAGATCATGAAGAATAAATGAAGAACATCATGAATAAACGAAGAACATCATGAACAAAAGGTTAAATAGGTTGAAGATAATAACGCACAAAAAACAAGAGTAAAGAGAACTTAGCTTTGATCCCTTTGCTCTGATGCCAATTTGATGCGTCCTTGGAGGTAACCAAGGATAAATTCAGATCTAGATCAAGCAAAAATCCAACTACTCCTTGATTCTTTGTGTAGCATTGTATCGTTTCAGATACAAAGGGGGCGGAAGCGATGAAGAAACAAAGGTTAGTTCGATCTAGAGAGATCGAATAAGTCTTGTTGTGTGGATCGAAGGTTGATTCTTAAGAAGAATCCTCGAATATGGATTTCTTGGATCAAAGACGGGATCCAAGGAAGAAATTTGAGAGATAGAAGAGAGGTTTTGATGCCCAAGCTAAGTAGGAGGAAATTCTTCTCAAAACTTAGTAATATTGAACATGGAAAATAAGTGAGGCAAGATATCCCTTATATAGAGAGTCTTGCCTACCTATGGGCCAACGGGCCAAACAAACATACATGAAGAAAAGCCCAAAAGGGAAAAATCTAAAAAAGAAGATCAAATGGGAATATTCTTATACGGAATATCCCTTTTATTACATAAAAAGGAAAACATGAAAATATAGTCCGAAAATAAGCTAGCTTCATGCCATGGAGTCGAAAAGACGAGACGTGCCGCTAACGGAACCGGTCGCCTATGCCATGGTGGTGTAGAGACACGGCATGCCGGTAATGGAACCAAGTGAAGAAGTAATGCGGGCGATGATGGAGCCGGTGGCTCGAGCAATGGCCTTAGCTCGGGATCGGGTGAGCGGTCCATCTGAACGAACTCTAAGAGCCTCGTCCTCCTCGTCTATGGTCAACGTAAAAGGGACATCCAAGGGCGTATCATCTATCCTGGTATTCCGCCAAAGACTCACAACGGAAACCAGTAAGATAAGAGCGTGTCGATTCTCTCAACCTCCGAGAGAAAAGGTAAACATGCCGATCCTCCGGTGGTGCGGACGGACCTAGCAACGCCAACTCGTCCTGAAACTTGAGGATGATCCCAGCAATAGGCAAATCCTTGAATCCAGCCTCAAGGAAATCCTGAAGACGATCTCTCCTCATGGCTGCAGGGCAATAGTGATCCCTGATCACTGTCTTTATCTACTCATAACTGGTGACCTTGCTACGAATTGTCCTCCATCAAGAATGAGCTTGATCCTTCAGCAGCGTCTATGCTATGTTGACTCGACGTCCCTCAGGGCAACCGATAGCCTCTATGGCAGAATCCACTTGTCCTAGCCACTGTTCCACCTCCAAGCCAATTCTTCCCACAAAGACCGGAACCTTCAGTTGGTCGAAAGCCTTCAACCAACTGTCAGGCTTTGGCTCTTTTGCTTCAGCTGGTGCTCTAACAACCTCAACAACTCCAGCAGGTGGGGCAACAGCTTGTGTAACTCTCTGTGAAACCTCAGCTGATCTCGCAGGAACTGGCGGCACTAGTGCTGGTCCTCCAGTCTTGATAGCCTCCTCAACCCTCTGCACATAGTCGCAAAATGCAGAAGCTCTGATAGACACTCGTGCGGACTTTGTTGATGGCACTCTTTGTGCTCCAGACCTAGCAGCGGTCCCATCTCCAGCCTCAGGAACAATACTCTCAGCAACCTCTTCAGCAAACGCCTCACTGATAGGCGGATCAACAACTGGGGCTTAGCCCCGACCTCTATCTAGTGGAGGTCTTCCTGCACGCCCTCGTCCACGGACGGTAGGTGGAAGTGGTGGTCGACCCCTTCCTCGCCCCATAGCAGATGTAGCTCTAATACGGGCCATCTGCTATAAAAATAGATATATAAGACTACATATATAGATATAAGGCCACGCTACAGCTAAAGCAAAATTCCAGAAAAAGCACATATAAAGGCCAACACGAAAGAAACTACACTGCTGAGATCCGCGGAGGTAGTGGTGGTCGCCCGTACATCTATCCCAGACCAAAAGGTTAAAACAAAACCCCTTTTGAAAACGTTAGACCCCTTGCGGGTTCTATTTATTTATCCATCCGACCTGTAGAAGATTTCGAGTACCATTATTGCCAACCTAGAGCTCTAATACCATATTGTAACACCCCAAGTTCTGGGAACTTGAAGCGCTACGGGCTAGGACCGCACAATGGGTTCCGACCTTCAGAGCAGCAACAACAAACAGATCTTACATCAAGACATAGACGGATGAAAACCAAAACTTAATATAAAACCAAAGGTTCAAACAGAAGAAAACACAAAAGCTCCACAGTCGGGTCAAAACAAAAGGGAAACAACAAACGAAACAAACACCCAATCCCGTCCTATAATGTACGGGAACCCCGGCTGATCAGCAGCATCCTGAACCTACGGAACATCTACAACGACGGTATAAACCGTTAACTAACATTCTAGGTATAAGCAAGAGTGTAAAGGCACAAACACACATAAGGTAAAGAAAACACATAGCATGCTCACACATCAACCGGTTATTATCTTTCATTAAGGTTATCCATTTCTAATTCAACTTCTTTTGTCACACGAGAATCTCCCGAAACTCGCCTCCACTTCCGTCTACCAATAGGAATAGACCATTACTATCCGTTACCTACGGATCTGGGTCGCAAGAGTACATTCTAGTCTCTTGTAGAACTAGACAAGTGGTCACCACCCGGTTATAATACACTTGGGTCAATTAAGGTTATAAGAGTGAATCCTATTTCTAATTATCCGTTATAAACATGATAACAACGCAAACAAGCCAAAATAATCCAACTAATACGCGGAATGAAGCTAAGTAAGTCCAAGGGACTTACCTCACGCGAAGGTAACACAAAATATCAGCGAACAACTCAGAAACACACAAGGAAGCTCAGTTTCCCTCAAGAAAGGAGCAAGGAAAGCCTGTACGAGCAAACAACACGAATCAGGAATGAAACGGTTGCTAGAAGTCTATGACTTCTAGTCTCAAAGATCTCTAAGAGATCAACACATGCTAAGGGCTCAACCTTAGTCTTACAACAACTCATGGGAACAAGGAACAACCATAAGGAACCAAGGAAGGAACGAGGAAAGGAAGGAAGGAAGCAACTCACCAAAGACGTGAGTCACTGCAGAGAAACCGCAGGGGCGGTTGGACTGAGGCGCAGGGGCGGCTCTGTGCAGGCGTAGGGGCGGATCTTCGTCAAAAGCTACTGTCGGGCTTTTCTTCGACAGATCTCACAACAGGGGCAACCAAAGCTCGAACCTTTGGTTCTAACACGTCAAGACTCAACTCCAGAGATCCTGAGAACAACGAAGGGTCAACAACGAAACACTCCACAAGAATCAAGGCTCAAGCTTGATCCTTGGAGAAGAAGAAAAGAAAGAAACTCAAGGGAGAAACCAAAACAGAACGAGAAGACATGCAGCACTGTAAGAACGTGAGGAATAACAAGGAAGGAATGAACTTCCACGTTCAACGAAGTTGCATGAAGCAAAGGACGGCTGCAGCTCTCTAGGGTTTGAAGACGATAGCAAGGAACGGGAAAAAGGAAGAGAATATATAGGGGGCTGGAACGCTAGACGGAATGGGCGTCTAGGGTTAGAAAGAAAATAAGGAAACCGGCCCATAAGATAGAATATCGGGTATTCTATCTATGGAAGAAAGATAAAACGACAAAAACAGATTGGCGTGATCTGTCGCACGATCTGCAAGGGTGGATCTCACAGCCGCAAAGGCGGCTGGCCGCGGGGGCAGCCCTCTTCACCGCAGGGGCGGTGAAGGCAAAAACCTAGGATCTTACAGTAATGAAAGCCTGTAGAATGGGAAATGCAGTGCTTTTATGGGCAAGTAAATGTGTCCAAGTAGCTTGAGAGAAGTCATCAACAATGGTAAGATAATATCTCAATCCATTGTGTGTAGGTTCTTTATAGAGTCCCCAAATATCAATATGCAACAATTGCAAAATGGATACAAACTTTATTGTACTAACAATAAATGATTGTCTGTGTTGCCTAGCTTTAGGACAAACACTACATATATAATGCTTAGATAACAAATTAGCATCTTTGTAGAAAGGAGAATGATGTAATTGGTCAAATGGGACATGCCCTAACCTACAATGCCAAAGTTCAACTGAAATATTACAAACTAGACTAGAAAGTTTGTTGTCAAAAGACTTATTACAAGGACTTTGGCTTGTGATATAGAGGCTTCTTGAGACATTATTAAGAACCTGTGATGTGCTCATTGAAAGGTCCCGGAGAATGCAATGAGAAGGTGTGAACTGTATGTTAGCATTTTGATCAATGACAAGTTTGTGAACTGAAAGAAGATTCAATGTGAATGAAGGGACATGAAGCACATTCTTCAAAATGCAATGCTCATTAGTTTGACAGTTCCTACATGTGTGATCAAGGCTTTATCTCCATTGGGTATGATAATGAATTTTGGTTTAAGTGTGGGCTCAATATGATGGAAAAGGAAATGTCAGGACATATATGGTGTGTAGCACCACTATCAATAATCCATGAATGATTTTGGCCATGAACAGAAATATTTAAACATGTACCTACCATCATGCTTGCTCCATGATCATCTGAAGCATTATGCTTGCTAAGTAGAGCCATTAATCTGTCGTACTGATCCTTAGTGAATGCAGACGTTTTCTCTTGATTTTGGGATCCCTTATCTCCTTTATCACTTCTTCTTCATTTTCAAATGCATTTCTTGCAAACCTTTTGCCTTTGTCATTCCTGGGAGGATATCCATTGACTTTGAAACACTTGATGATGTTGTGACCTTTGATTTTGCAATGATCACAAAAAAACACAGGTTTTTCTTTCTCATTCTTGTTGTTGCTGCTACTGTTTCCAAAGTTTGAAGATAAATTCACATTTTCATTTCCCTTTGATCTTGAATTTCCAGAGTTTGAATTGTTGTTGTTGTTTCCTCCATTGTAACCATTGCTTGAATGGTTTTTTCTATTTCTTGAATAAGCATTGAACACAGCGGAATCATTTGAGACATTATATGCATTATTAAGTTCCCTTTGTTTTTCTTCTTCAAGAACCATATGATAGACCTCAGCTATGGTTGGAGTAGGCTTTATCATCAATATACTTCCTCTGACAGTGTTGTATGAATCATTCAATCCTACCAGGAATTGAATAATTTGTTGCTTGACAAGAAATTGTGGCATAGGATTCAGTGTACCACAAGAATTACACTTAGGTATGTCGACAAGAACCATATACTCATCCCAAAGTTTTTTGAATTTAGTGAAATATTGCGTAATGGATAGATTCTCTTGTGCGACATTGAATAAATCTTTTTGTACTTGATAGATTCTTGAGCTATTAGGATGACCAAATCTTATTTTCAGATCATTCCATATTTCTGCAAATGTATTACAATGCAATAGAGTATTTGCGATGTCCTTCTCGACTGCATGCGTGAGCCATGCGATCACCATGCTGTCGCATCTCTTCCATTGCATTGCAAGTGATGGATCACCTACAGGTTCCTTGCATACACCGGTGACAAATACAAGTTTGTTCTTTGCGTTGAGTGACACCTCCACCGAACGCTTTTATCGATGATAGTTTCTATCATTCAACACATGTGTGGTGAGAACATAGTTAGGGTGATCTGAATGATGTAAGTAGATCGGATTGTTTGGATCCATGCTCTGATTGGCTCGATTTTGTTGTTGCTCAGGATTCCTTGAGTTGCTAGAATCGTCTAGATCATTTGCATTGAATTCCATTGATATCAATCAATGATTTAGGTGCTCTAATACCATATCATGATTGGGAATTTGTGATTGTAGAATGAACTTGAAGATGAACAGAGAAGATGGAGAGAAAGATGACTTTCATTGTATTAGAATTGCTTTCTATCTGTTACAACTCTTCCCCTTTATATTGCAAAGCAATATTGGAATGTGTGATGTTTAGATTGCCACGTGTACTCTATTACAACAACATTAGAATAAGCCAACACGTGTACTTTAATACAACGGAATTTGGTTTTGACTCTATTAGACCTGGATACACCAATAAATATAAAGGATATAAATATTCTAGAAGGGAGGTTGGATAGAGTATGAGAACTTTTCGCAAAAACCTATATCAAGGCTTTGAAACTAATTTAAAAGGCCTTGATGTCGATCCGAGCTCTTTGTGACACAACTTGATTTCAAGGGCTTTGAAAGTGATTTCAAGGGCCTTGACTTTGTAAACCTACAAAGCAACGCTAGTCACAATAAAGCAAGATATGGTGCGGAAATGAAAAGATCAACAAAGTGATATGTTTATGAAGTTCGGCTCTTCGTCCTAGGGTTTACCCGTAGGATCTAACTATCTATTATCAGCTTCAAAGAGTCCTAGATACAACCTAGAAGAAATTCTCTTCTTCTCTCACAATAGCCAATGCTACGATCTAGTTTCAACTCTTAAGCTAGCTATAATAGCATAGTTACTTCGTAGAGTAACACACACTCGAGTATAACACTCTATAGATATTCCAATGAAGCTCTCGTGTTTTTTTCTCTCTAAGGAATAAAGCTTTTGTAAACTAAGAGGAAGAAAAACTTCTTGGATCGAATGAAGATGTTTTGGATCGCTTGAAGATATTAAATATTTCCGTGTAAGCTTCATATCGTTCTCTTCAATCGTCATCTTTATTTATAGTCTTCTATGGAGTACTCTTCTTAGCCGTTGTAAAATAGCCGTTTGTAACGTTCTTCTTTCTCCATAGATCACGCTAATTGGTTGAGGTGAAGTAGCCGTTGTAAGATCTTCTATCCTTTCTCTTCAGTTTCTTCTCTTTGGCGTTCGTTGAAGATCACCGTAATCTTCTCTTTGGAAATGAGCCGTTGAAGATCTTTGTTTGTTGAAGATCCTAGATCTTCTTGTTATCTTCGGTTGTTAAGATCTTTATGAGATCTTGTTGTTGGGGCCAAGATCTTCTAATCAAATTTGTTGAATATCTTCTAGTTGGCTGCCCAAGATCTTCTCTTAAAATCTTGTTGAAAGATCTTCTTTTTATCCTTTGAAGATCTTGTTGTTGGCTGGTCAAAATCTTCCCTTAAAATCTTTTTGGAAGATCTTCTTTTTTATCCTTTGAATATCTTTTATTGGCTGACCAAAATACTATCTTAAAATCTTGTTGGAAGATTTTCTTGTTATCCTTGGTAGAGATCCTTGATTTGGTTGTTTAGATGCATCACTTTTCAAGGCTTCCGTGTTTATTCCTTGAAACGCGTTTCAAGGCTTCTTGTTTGTCCTTTGAATTCTGTTTCAAATCCGCTTGTGCTTTGTAATATGTTTTAAGGCCTGCGTTTTTACTTTGAAATGTTTTTCAAGGCCCGCATAGATTTAACAAACACAAAACAAAACAAGCAATCTAAAAATATGATCGATATTTGTTAATTTATAAAACCGCTCATAAATATTAAGTCGATCAACATTTGTTATTTAGTAAAACCGCTCATAAATGTTAAGTCAATTCATAATCAATGTGGAGTTATCACAAATAACGTATTTTCTTATTAAAATAGTTCAAGCTTTAATTCATTAAAAAATTCATAAAAATAACAATCCATTTGGGAGAATATTTGTGTCATTTTGGAAAATAAAATTGCGCAAAATTCCTCACTTAACTCATATTCATCGTTCTCTGCTGCAAGCTTAATAGTTTCTTGCCTGTATTCAGATCCACTTCCATTCTCTTCTCTCGTCCCCTGAAATTTGTTTCTCCGGATCTTGATTGCCATAAATTACCGTACAATTCCGTTTCCGGTGCTTCCATTCCACTAGGATCTAAATCCAAGCCTTAAGTAGGGCCTCCAACCCGTGCATAGACCCGCAATCATGAATCCCTTCTCATCGGAAACACGTTTGAGGTCACTTTATCCTTTTTTCGATATTTCTTTCTTGCTTGCTAGATCGGTTCTTAGTTTCTTGTCGCATTTACTTTGATGGTTTGCTAGGTTAGTGATTGAATTTCTTAATTAGCCGTAAATTGAATGCTTTTTGTAGTTGAAGTAGAATTCGCATCGTTTTTGCTGGTTTTAGTTTCTCGAGAAGCATTGAGACGCATTATACTTGATCACCAGTTAATTTAGAAGCTCAATTCAACACGTGCTGGTTAATGTTAGTGCTTATTCTCGCTTAAGAATAGACGCGTGAAGTTCAAAGAGATAGTGCTGTTTCATTGAATTCTTAGAACACGTTGCAAATAAAGTATCATCAATAGTTTGAGAGTTGTAATAGTTTACATAAAAATACATGATTTTGAGGTGACAACCAAGCTTGTATGTAAAATATGATCTCTAGCTTCTAGGAGTTCCTACTGATGTAGATTGTTTTGTATAAAATGGTGAGTGTGTGTGTGTGTGTGTGGTGGGGGTGGGGGGGGGAGTCGAAATGCCTTACTTTGTACGAGATGATGCTTTGCGGTAAGTGTGGAATTAAGTGAATTGCAGTCAGGTTAGCTGGAAATGAAGAATTAATGTTAAGCGTTAGATTTCAAATTGGACACTTTGTACACATATGTAGTAGAGGCCAATAAGCATTGCACATACTTTATAATAGTAACTTTAGAACTTGAAGGACTTACTCAATGGTTCAGGTGTAAGACCAATTTAGGTACATTACCATGGATATACCGATCTTCATGAATTGGAGGAAACAGTGAAAGACAAAATATTGTTCATTTGCCTCTGGATGTCTTGGTATCCTAACATTTGAATGCTTTGGGTTTCAAAATAAGCCCCATCTTGTACAGATCAATGCATATACTGTATTTTGTCAGCAGGTTAACTGTTTCTTGATCTTCCATTAAACCATTGCCATTCATGTAATATAAAAATTTGGCTATTGAACTCAAGTTTCATAATATAAGATAAACAGGATATCACTGTTGATGAACTGGAAGATAGGTGTACTTTAAGAGAGTTCAGGAAAATTAAGAAGTTTATCATCTCAAATTTGATTATATAAGAGTAAATTAAGAAGTTTGTCATCTCAAATTCGATTATATAAGAGTAAATAAATTTACTACCTTTTTCACTCCTTTCTCTTTATTACATTTCACAAATTTGAATGAAGCTTCTTATTGGTTTTGATGCGAAATGATAAACTTACCAAATGAAGATCTAGTTGATCCTTCACAGTCACGATGATATGTCTTTTGGTATGGCATGTTATTTTAATGCAGGGACATGATTCGGGCTATTCGGGCTTCTAAAACTGCTGCAGAAGAACGCGGTGTCGTCAGAAAAGAATGTGCAGCTATTCGTGCATCAATTAGTGAAAATGATCCTGGTTATAGACATCGCAACATGGCAAAGCTCATGTTTATTCACATGCTTGGTTACCCAACACATTTTGGTCAGATGGAGTGCCTGAAGCTAATTGCATCTCCTGGCTTTCCAGAAAAGAGAATTGGATATCTCGGTCTTATGTTGCTTCTTGATGAAAGACAAGAAGTTCTAATGTTGGTTACAAATTCCTTGAAGCAGTATCCGTGCCTTGTGATTCTTTTTGTTTTCTTTCTGTTTTGTGTTACACATGTTTCTGGGATTCAAAATATAAACATAAATTACTGAGGAAAAAGTTATGTGATCCTTAATAGATACATAGAGATCTCAATCATTCAAATCAGCATATTGTGGGGCTTGCTCTTTGTGCACTAGGAAATATTTGTTCAGCAGAAATGGCTCGTGATCTTGCACCAGAGTTGGAACGTTTGCTTCAATTCCGAGATCCAAATGTCAGGAAGAAGGTAAGCTACTTTGTACAGTTCACTTTTGATTCATTTAGCTGAGCATATCTGCCTCTTAGGTTATGGACGAGAGGCTAAAAAGTAAATAGTACTTCTTTTTGGGGACTAGTCAAACAATGATAAAAGCGATGAAAAAATTGCCCTTGGCCCCTTTTCCGTGCTTTTTTCATCACTTTTAGATACTTATATTAAGGAAACTTGCTTCACATAGTACAAACTTTTGGTGGTACCCTTACGGCACCAACTTTTCGATAATCTGAATACGACACTACTCTGGACTGATAGTTATTATTGTACGAGTTCTACCAGCGACGTCTTAGCTGGGATAATATATTTGAGTTGCCTCCTTAGATATGGTGTGTTTTACAAACTCATTTACTTGACCGATAATAGAAAATCGAATAGTGGCAGAACTAAATCATCATCAGTAGCACTCGTGCCATTAGTAACTACCACGTCCAAAGTTCATGTTAGTTTTAGAGTATAGTAAAGTTACTGCTAGAAAAGATACCACCCGAAAAATTATATTATTTGAAGCAATTATCCCATATATTATTGGAGTTGCTTAATATCAATCAAATAGGTCAACATTTTTTTCAGGTAAAAATTATTTTCTGTAGCATGCTGCAAAGTTCTTTGTAATTGTTCAGGTTCGGAAAGCAGTTTAAGATTTATTCAATACTGTTATTTATGCTTTTTTCAATCTTCACTCGGGTAAGGTTCTAATTTCTTTCGATTCTTGGAGGGTAACACACTGTTTAGGGATCAGAACCCTCTTCTTGGAATGGGCAGCCAAGGCTTCTCAGCAGCATCCCATGCCAAGGAGAGGATCATAGTCTATTTTTTTGCAGGTTTTCAAAATACTTAAGAAATTCTTATTGCCCAAGCTGGGAATTGTCCAATGACTCAGTTTTTCTCAAAACTGTAAACCTTGAACACTCTTGGATAAGCTTTCATTACTTGGATTTTGGGCATACTTGATGCAATTTTAGTGATATATACTTGATTCAGATGTAGCCTGTCAGATACTGTCAGTTGGTTTATAATGTCTCTCTGCAATAGGCAGCTTTATGCTCCATAAGGATTATAAAGAAAGTTCCTGATCTAGCGGAGAACTTTGTAAATCCTGCTGCTGCTTTGCTCAAGGAAAAGCACCACGGAGTACTGATAACTGGAGTTCAGCTGTGTAACGAATTATGTAAAGTCAACGAAGATGCCCTTGAATACTTCAGAAAGGTTAGTGCCTTGCTTGCATGTAAAGTCAATATTGGACTTGTGACGTTGGGTTGGTTGAGTTAGAGGCATGCTAAATATGTTGTGTTTGGATGCTAATTGAAAGTTTGATAGGGGCTATTTCAACTTTTCATGTTAGCTAAGAATTTCTGAACGATAACCTAGTTTTTTCATGAAGAACTAATTGCGGACTTGCTGTGAGTGATTATGTCTAGTAATTTATTGATAGAGATTCGTGTGTTTCTGTGTATGTAGAAATGCACTGATTCCCTGGTCAGAGTTCTGAAGGACCTCGTGAACAGTTCGTATGCACCAGAGTATGACATTGCAGGAATGGCAGACCCTTTCCTTCAAATCAGATTGCTGAAGCTTTTAGCTGCACTGGGGGAAGGAGATGCAGATGCTAGTGATGCTATGATTGATATTCTTGCACAGGTTAGCTGCCAATTTCAGGAATTTTGCTCTCTGGATGTGCATGTATTTTTGGTATTCCTTGTTATGTTTTCTCCATGGCCATATGTGCTTGTTACAAACACTATGAGTAGTTGCTTTTAAAAATCCACCCATGTGCACACACTTGTGTCTGTATATATGCACTGGAAAATATATAAAAGTATATCATTTAAAGTGCAACTTTTATTGAAAGGTACACCATCAGCAACTAGGGCTAAGCTGAAAAATTGATCACACTACCCTTAGTATGAAGCAAAAGGTGACTGAATATACAATCTAATAAGAAATTATATCTAACCATGCCCCATGGTGAAAATAGCTACTCAGAATTCACTACAGAACAGTTTTTGATTGATAGACACTCATGAACCTCTAGAATTCACCAGAAGATGATAATTTAGTTCATTCTAAGCAAGTTAATTACCAAGCATATCCATTCATACCTCTTCTTGATGTTGAAGTACTTGGCCATCAACCCGATCTTATAAGATTGTGCATAAAGGCTTGTTTTCACTTAGCATTGTGAATTCCATATATGATGTATATACGTTGAGATTAAAAGTTCTTTTTCTGCTTCTTGGGGGAATGATCCATCTCAAGTCCTATTGTAATGAAATCTTTTTCTTGATATTGGAGTTGATGATCTGACTACTCTTTATCCTTCCGTTATCAGATTACTTGTACTACTATGACTTTTGCGTACATTAACTATGTATGTTCGATGTTGTTCTCTTAACTGTATTGTGAGTTTCTAGCTTTGGCAGTCTCAGTGATATCCGTTGTTTTCTTTCTAGGTGGCGACAAAAACAGAGTCAAAGAAGAATGCTGGAAATGCCATTCTTTATCAGTGTGTTCAAACAATTATGAGCATTGAAGACAATAGCGGCTTACGTGTTCTTGCCATTAACATCTTGGGAAGATTTTTGTCCAACAGGGACAATAATATTAGGTACTGCACAAAACAATTCTACATCTCATTTTGATTGGAAGCTATACTTTCAGTATTCAGACAACATAGTATTTTTTAGAAACTTCCATTCAAGCAACTTGAGCACTAAGTTTTATTTACTTTTGGGAGAAACTGTACTAAATTCTAAGCTTATGATTTTCTAAAGATGAGAGATGATTAGTCAGGAAATGACATGAGAGAGGATGAAGATTAAAGGCTTAATTTTATTGATAGAATATGTCTGATATTTATAATTACAACTTAGACAGATTATTAAGATTCACCAACTTAAACCTAGAAACTCTAAGAGAACAAGAAATATATCCAGCTAAGACAGAATAACTAATTACAACAATAATTAATTATTCTAGGGACTCATCTTTTATTGTCTGACACTCCCCCGCAAGCTTGGCCATACAGATCATCCATGCCAAGCTTGGATGTAAGCCATTGAAATTTACCAGGATGTAACCCTTGGTGAGAAGATCTGCAAGCTGAAATTCAGAGGGAACATAAGATACTTGGATGATTCCTGCATCAATTTTTTTTTTTAATAAAATGTCTATCAATCTCCACATGCTTTGTCTTGTCATGTTGAACTGGATCATGAGCAATACTGATGGTAGACTTATTGTCACAAGATAGCTTCATAGGATCTTCCCATTTCACTCTTAAGTCATTCAGAATGATTCACATCCATAGTAATTCACAAATTCCATGTGCTGCTGCACGAAATTCAGCCTCGGCACTTGATCGTGCAACAACCCCTTGCTTCTTACTTCTCCAAGCAACCGTATTCCCACCGAGATAGATACAATAACCTGTGGTCGAACGTCTAGTTACAATATCGTCAGCATAGTCGGCATCTGAATAAAGCATAAACTTGTTATTTTTGTTGAACAAGATACCCATTTCCCGTAGTGCCTTTAAGGTGCTAAGTACCCTATAAGCAACTTGAAGATGCGATTTTATAGGATCTTGCATGAACTGACTGATGACACTTACAGAGAAAGCGATGTCTCGTCTAGTGTGAGCAAGATATATCAATTTCTTGTCCACTGTTGGTTCAGTTTCAACCTTACCAACTTTCTGATTGTAGTCAATGGGAGTGGTAACTGGCTTGCAATCTTCCATCTCCGCATCTTGGAGAAGATCGTTGATATATAAATATACCAGATTTGGATCGAGCTACTTCAATCCCCAAAAAATACTTCAATTGACCAAGCTTTTTTACCTCAAATTCTCGAGTGAGTGTGGCCTTGAGGCGAGCTTGCTCAATCAAATCATTTCCCGTCAGAATTATATCATCCACATAAACAAGAAGGATGCTTACTCCTCCGGAGTCGGAGTGCCTTACAAATAAAGTATGGTCACCCTGACTCTGAGTATACCCGGCTGCCTGCATCACACCTCGAAATCTGCCAAACCAGGCATGAGGAGATTGTTTCAACCCATACAAGGTTTTTTTTAGTTTGCAAACATGGTGAGGAGATGTGGATGGAAAACCAGGAGGTAAGCTCATATAAATATCCTCTTTGAGATACCCGTTGAGGAAAGCATTCTTCACATCAAACTGATATAACTCCCAATCGAGATGATTGGCAATGGATAAAAGCAAGCGAACGGTATTCATCTTTGCAACCGGAGCAAATGGATCTTGATAATCCACGCCATAAGTTTGAGTGAAGCCTCGAGCTACAAGGCGTGCTTGTACCTAGCTAGAGATCCATCAGCATGGTACTTAACAACGTACACCCACTTGCAACTCACAATGTTATGACCAGGAGGACTGTCCACTAACTCCCATGTGTGGTTGGCCTCAAGGGCCGCCATCTCTTCTGTCATGGCTTGTCTTCACTCAGCAGATTGGAATGCTTCCCTAGCATTCTTAGGAACACGAATCTGATCAAGATTAGTCAGAAAATTTGAAAATCTGTCCAAGGAAGCATAATTAGATAAGGGGTAGAGGGGTCTTTGTGTACAAGACCTAGAACCTTTTTGAAGAGCAATCGGCAAATCAGGTGAAAAAGATGGGAGTGTAGCAGGTGCAAGACTTGGATCAGGAACTTGATCGTGAGAGGAAGTGGGACACCGCCTAAAATACACCTTGTAAAACCGGGGAGAGGTAATTTGCGGAAGTGGTGGGACTGAGGGGGAGATCGGTGTGTCCGGTAATGAGGTTGGTTCAACCAAAGGTGAGGTAAATGGATGTTTGGCTGGAGTAATGGGGGTTTGATCAATGATTTCAGCATCTACAGAGGAATTGGTTCCATGAGAAGGAAAAGAAACAGCAGCGGGAGGAGAATGCTCATTTATACCAGGTTGGGAATTCTCTATTATGATGGGAGCCACAAGTGAATTTGTGTTGGTTAACATATCTCCTGAAAAGGAGTCCTCGGACTCAAGTGTAGTTGGGTCTAGAGCGGGATTTGATGAGGGGCTGTAATATGGGGTATTTATAGCAAAGGTAAGGTCTGCAGTAACATAGGTTTGTTTGGTAAGAGGACAATAACACTTGTAACCCTTCTTAGTGTTGGAATATCCTATGAAGATGCATTTATGAGCCCGGGGATCAAGTTTACCCCTACTTGGAGAATGAACATGCACATACACAGTACAACCAAAGACCTTAGGTTCTAACCTATGATTAATTGAGAGATTAGGGAAGAATGATTGAAGGTGTTTAATAGGAGATTGGTACTTAAGGGTTCTACAAGGAGTTCGATTTATCAAATAAACGGCTGTGAGAGTCGCTTCTCCAGTTCTCCCCAATAGAACTTTGGAACATTAGACTGAAACATGACAACCCTAGTAACATTAAGAATGTGCCCATTCTTTCGTTCAGCAAGGCCATTTTGTTGTGGTGTATACACACAAGATGACTCATGAATAATGCCTTTTGTGGTGGAGGAAATGGTTTGGTTAAAGTAATCTTTGGCATTATCAGATCGAAATCGACGAATGGAACTGCCAAACTGATTGAGGATCATAGCATAAAATGCTGGAATGATAGTACTAGCTTCAGACTTGTGTTTCAGCAAGAACAGCCATGTAACCCGAGTGCAATCATCAATCAAGGTAAGAAACCAGCTAGACCCATTTATATTCTTGGCTGGTGCAGGACCCCAAAATATCACTGTGGATTAGCTCGAAAGGAATCAGACATCTTTTGTCCCTGACGGGAAAGGAGACACGTTTGTGTTTAGCTTTTTCGCAAGTAGGACATACAAGATTTTCTGATTCTAATCCAATAAAAAGACTAGGAAGCAAGTGTTTCATAAGAGAAAGGGATGGATGACCAAGGCGTTGGTGTTGGAGCCACAATTTGGTTGTTTTTGTGGTGCTTAGATAGGTGGAGGTATTAGAGTTCTCCAAGGAGTAAAGGCCCCCACTTTCTTTCCCACGTCCAATTATTGTCCCCGAAACCAACTCTTGTATTACACAACCAGATAGAGAGAAAAATTTCACATTAAGATCATGAATCAACTTCTTAACTGATATGAGATTAGATGAGAGTGTGGGAATGAATAAAACATCATACATCATAAAGAGGCAAAGAGGGGAAGGCAGTAATAGTGCCACTCCCCAAGATGGGTGATGAGGACCCATTTGCTGTAATGAGTTGCTTTTGAGAACTAAAGGGGTTATATGAAGAATACAGAGAATGATCATTGGTCATATGATCTGTTGCACCGCTGTCCAGAATCCATTGATGGTCAGAAAAGTGTTTTTGTGTACTCGTGAGGCCCAAAGGCTCGCAGTACAGCGAACTAAAGGAACATGGAACTGCCTTCAAAATATTCTGTAGGCGTTTGATTTCAGTTGCTATTTCAGCAGGAGCATAATTTGAGGTCATGGCGGAATAGGTGGTGGATAGGGTTTGGCAGCAAAGGAGGTGGCCAAACTGATGTTGGTGAAGCCTAAGGTTGGCAGCAAAGGTGGCGGCCAGAGGTTAAATCTCAATCTCTCAATAGCTCTGATACCATGAGAGAGGATGAAGATGAAAGGCTTAATTTTATTTATAGCATATGTCTGATATTTATAATTACAACTTAGACAGATTATTAAGACTCACCAACTTTTATTAAGACTCACCAACTTAAACCTAGAAACTCTAAGAGAACAATAAATATATCCAGCTAAGACAGAATAATTAATTACAGCAGTAATTAATTATTCTAGGGACTCATCTAACAGCTTTATTGTCTAACATGACAAAATCAAAGCTTGTAGCATCTATGTGTGGAGACTGGAGGGTACGATATTCATCACGGAGAGAAGTGGATGAGGAAAGAGAGAGATTGGTTTCTGTACATATTCTGAGGTTGTGCACTTGTTCACGGTATTGAAAAATTTGTGCTAATTACTATTTTCAAACGAACCATCTTAGTTAGACATGGAGAAAATATCAACACAAGCTGGCTGGGATTGTAGGCTTTGAGCGGTGGTCATAATAATATTATGTGCTATCATGTATGATGTCAAATTAAAGACACGTTTAATCATGTGGATATGTGTCTGATAATGTGAATGATTTGTGTCTGATAATGTGATTGGTTTATGCCCCTTTTTCAGGTATGTTGCATTAAACATGCTGATGAAAGCGGTTTCAGTTGATGCTCAAGCTGTTCAGAGGCATCGTACTACAATTTTAGAATGTGTCAAGGTGATGGTTTTCTAGTTTGTTCATCATGTTAATTTAGTATGAAGAAGAAAGTTGAAAATATTTGAAAAAGATGATATTTTGAAGCTATTCCGCTGGAATTTACTAGTCTCATCTGTTGTATGATTATGTTCCTGTTTCTATTCATCCAGCTGAAGATTTATATCAGTCAGTTGTTGAATCGAAATTGAAAGCTGTTGGCCACCTTTACTTTTCAGGATTCAGATGCTTCAATTAGGAAAAGAGCCCTTGAACTTGTGTATCTGTTAGTCAATGAGAGCAATGCAAAGTCTCTGACAAAAGAGTTGATTGACTATTTGAAAGTAAGTTCACAAGAATTCAAGGAAGATCTAACAGCCAAGATTTGCTCCATTGTTGAGAAGTATGTTTGCCTTAAAATTCTTCTAATTTTTTTTTTCTTATTCAACATTGGATTGATTTGTATATAATTGTTTTTTCTTCAGTGTAACCCCTCCATATCTTTATGAATGTGAGTACTGAACAGTGTAAACCATACATATATAGTTCCAATTTCTCATTTTTGAAATTCAACTAAAACATCAAATGATTGGGGTCCGTTTGGTGGTACCAAGGGATTATTTTGAGGGATGAAAATTTTCAATAATCTACCAATAATCCAATAATCTCTTTGTAGTTGGGTATTTTTTTTGGGTCAAAATAATCCCAAAAATAATCTAGGCACAATAATCTACCAAATAACCCCATTTTTTTGGCACGCCGAACGCACCCTAAAGGCCAAATTTGCTAACTAAGCATTCTACCATATTTACTCTATTAAGAGTACCCATAGCATAAACACATTTAGTAAATATACCCCTTGTAAAGTAATAGGGGTAGTCAGTTAGAGTGATAAAAATTAGAGGGGTCTACAAAACAAAAGAGCATAAAAAAGAGCCTAGTTTACCAAATTCTTTCATGACTAAATGCTTTCTAGTAAGATATTCTACATTTTATATTAGATTGTCCATTTGGAATCAATATGCTGTAGATAAATGCAAAATTTACACCCTTCATACTCTCATAGTAATTTATGTGATAGAACAAATTGGTGAATTAATTTTGCCATTTTTTCCCCCTCGGCAAATTCAGTGTTTCTTTTTTATATTATCTTAATAATTGATGTCTGAGTCTGTGTATGTTTCTTGTAATCAAATCCTGATGTTTGCTTCACTTCATTGCATATACTGTTGTTTTCCCTGTGTTTATTGTCCTAATGTGAACTTTTCTGTAGGTTTTCCATGGAGAAAATTTGGTTCATTGACCAAATGATAAAGGTTCTTTCTGAGGTATACGATACATCAAATTAGTCACCCTCTTGTGTTCCTTTTTAGTAATATGCTTCTGATATAGTTTGATTTGTGATTGTACAATACTTGTCAATGGGAGAATAAATTTGAGATGGAATGAAACCTCATGAGAAATAGGAAGATGAAGAATAAGGAATTATGCAAGTGGACATATTTGAGAAAATATGACATTAACCAAAGAAGACATGGAAGCCCTTAGATATAATATTCTTGCAGAATCTACTCCAGTTTGGATTCAGTTCCTTGGTTGTAAGTATAACATGGCATTAAGAAAACATGGTATCTTAGAAGAGTTGATAATCACTTGTGATATGCAAAAGTATATTAATTTTTTTTTTTTAGCTACAATAGATCCTTGGTTGCAACTCACAGGTCACTACTTCTTGTAAAAGAATACTCTGTAGATACTACAATTGTGCAGGGGGGGTGGGGGTGGGGTGGGGTGGGGTGGGGTGCGGGGGAATGAGTATCTTAAAGATTTTTCATAACTACATTCTTCAAAAGTTTGACAAATTATACATACTACTTGAGTAAACATGTATCATAAAATGATATCTGGCCTTACAATTATCAGTTCGATATAGGTTTAGTACTAAAAAGAAATATCAGACGTTGCTAGTTCAAAACTTCTCATCACTTCCTGTTGATATGTTAGAAAGGAAGACCTTACCAAACATGCTTCTTGATATTATATTTATTTGTTTGGTACCATAATGTTTAGTGTCCTTCTCATCTCAACATTGTTTTGTGTAGGCTGGAATTTTTGTGAAGGACGAAGTGTGGCATGCTCTTATTGTTGTGATAACTAATGCTTCTGATCTTCATGGGTATGCGACCAGGTCCTTATACAGAGCTCTACAAACATCAACAGAGCAGGTAGATTTGTGATATAGTTCCCTCAATAAGATTTGTGATCTAATTTCCTCAACAATGTCTGTGTCTGAATCTTTCATTCGTCTCTTTACATTTTTTGGTGGTGTGTGTTAAATCTGAATATATATATATTTGGAATTGATTTTCTTTCCAGGAAAGTCTCGTAAAAGTGGCAGTTTGGTGCATTGGTGAATATGGCGATTTGCTAGTCAATAATGTGGGGATGCTTGACACAGAGGACCAAATAACTGTGAGTCCGTCCTTAGAGCTTCCATATAGTCTGTTCTGCAAGGCATTGTTAGGGCTAAACTTAAGTGCTATGTTTTATTTATGCTACAATGGTCAAATTGCTTGTTTATTGAGCCCGTGTGATGTATATGCAATTTGTTATGGAACTTCCCTTGTATTTCAATGGTATAGCTTCCTCTTTTTCTTTTTTTTTTTTTTACCTTAACCTGCATTTGCCTTACTAAATCAGGTAACAGAATCTGAAGCTGTGGAGGCAATAGATATTGCCAACATGCGTCATAGTTCTGATCTCACTACCGGAGCTATGTGTTTGGTTGCACTGTTAAAGCTCTCTTCTCGCTTTCCAGCTTGTTCAGAGTAAGCATGTGAAACTTCTTATCTTTGTATCCTCAAAAGGCTGTTGTCTTTTGTTTACAACTAACATTCCCTTTCCATCACTTTCGAAAAATCAAATAAAAAAAGAAACAATGAGTACGACATGCTAGATTCTTTTGCTGAAACTTCTCCTACTGGTATATGTAGGAAGATAAAGAATGTAATCTCAAAATACAAGAGAAGCTTCATGCTTGACTTACAGCAGAGATCCCTCGAGTTCAATTCGATCATTGCAAAGCACCAAAATATAAGGTATATGTTGAATTTGTACATCCTACATCATTGTAAGTTATCTGTACTTGTTGCTTCTTTCATGATCACATTCATGTATATATAGATGAATTTCTGATGGTTGACAAGGAATTTAATGTGTACAGAGCTTCAATACTAGAAAGAATGCCGGTTCTGGATGAAGCAACATACAATGGCAGAAGGGCTGGTTCTTTTCCAGCAGCAGTTTCTAGATCCAACGGACCTTCAGTTAGTCTTCCTAATGGAGTAGCCAAAAAGGCTTCTTCTGATCCACTTGTTGATTTACTTGACCTAAGTTCAAATGACGCCCAAGCTCCTAGTTCTTCTGGGGGTGATTTTCTTCAAGATCTTCTTGGTGTTGATCTGTCAACCACACCATCTCAGTCAGGTTAGTCTCACAATGCTAGAGATAAAGTGCGTTTATTGTATAGGGAAATCACATATTGCTCTCTTCTTTTAAATGTCACGTTCTTTTTGTGCTTCTAGGTGCTACTAGTCAGAATCACAAAACTGGTACTGATGTTCTACTGGATCTTCTATCCATTGATAGCCCTCCTACAGCTGATAGCTCATCGACTACTTATGATATATTGTCTTTGGGACAAGAATCTAAAACCTCCAGTTCCAACTCACCACTGGAGAGGTTGACATCACTGAGTACTAGTTTAGCACAAGTTCCTTCCAGTGCAGCTGCTCCTATGATGGATTTATTGGATGGACTTGCTCCAAGTCCACCAATACCAGGTAACTTACTTTACACTCCCTCCATTAATAATTATTATTTTAGCCTTCAATTCTAGTTCATAAATAATTATCATTTAAGCAATTTTGGTGCCTACTGTACATATTTGGCCTTATAACTAATAAAAGCTTGTTAGTAATAGTTTTCAAGAAAGTGAAAAAATTAAGCAGTAGATGAGGCTATAATAGTAAGATTTTCCCTATGTTGTTAGTAGTGGTTTTTAAGGAACTGCAAAAGTAGAGGAATAAATCAGGGTATAATCTTTTATATCTGATAGTCTCCTTAAAAAGTGTGGAAAATGCTAGAATGCACATTATCTATAAACGGAGGGATTATATGATTGGAGAGAGTGTATAAAACGTCTTTGGTGGTCAATTTGTGGGAAAATGCTAAAATCCTTCGATATTATGCAGAAAAAAGTGGTCCAGAATTTCCTTCCGTTGTTGCATACGAGAGCAGCTCTGTGAAGATCATTTTTGATTTCTCAAAACTTCCTGGAGCCCAGACAACATCAATCAAAGCTACTTTTCTCAATCTGTCACCAAACCCGTTTACTGATTTTATTTTTCAGGCTGCTGTTCCTAAGGTAACTAATAGTTGATTATATTCCTGATGTCAGTCTTTGCTCACTTGTTTGCATATTTTCTCCACTTTCAGAGGAAGTTATGGTTCATCACGAAATAAACATAGTCTCATGGAGCTTCAAATGAGCAAAGTAGTTTGCTGATTTGAAGCGTGGTAATTAAATGTTGTTATTTTTATCCTTGGTTGTCTTTTGTTTGCTCTGAATACTTTTCTCACTTCTTTTGGGCTTTGTTTGGCCATACCTTCTCTAGATGATGACTGTGTTTTTTAAATAAACTTTGATGTGGTTGCTGCTCTGTCGTCTTAACAGTTTCTTCAATTGCACTTGGATTCTGCTAGCGGTAATACTCTTCCTCCTGGTGGTAACAGCTCTGTCACACAGAGCATGCAAGTGACCAACAGCCAGCATGGGAAGGTATCTTGTGTAGCATAACTTCAGAAAGAATGGTTTTACTTTCACCTGTTTCTTGAGTGTGAACACTTGAAAGATATGGGTATATTAATTTGGAGCCAGTTTTGAGATATTGATGGTTATCAGTGTTTAGCTTGATTTTTTGATTTATCAGTCTAGGTCGTGGGATTATCAAACATTCTAAATTTCTCATCAGCTAAATGTAGAGTGGAAGCGGCAGTGTAGGATAGTACACCTTTTTCTGCTTATATGCAAGCTATTCAGCAGAGTTCACTAATAGTATGATGGAGAGTGCTGCATCTCTTTCTTACATAAAAAACAAACAAGATTGTTTCTACATTAGAATCATATTAAAACCGTTCCCATTAGTCCTCTGTAGTGCTGCTTATAAATTATAACTAATTGTCTTTGCAGAAATCGCTTATCATGCGTGTACGTATATCATACAAGGTTGATGGGAAAGATGTTCTTGAAGAAGGACAAATCAGCAATTTTCCACGTGATCTGTGAAGTGTTTCATGTTTGATGATTTGTAGGTGAGCTCTCATTACTCAGCAGAAGCTAATATTTTTTTTACATGGGGTAATTCCGGATAGTGTGATGGCCCTTAATTTTAATGCCTCTATATGAAGATGAAATATCTTTTCTCACTTGGGAATAGCATTGCAACTGTTGAGATTACGTCTATGTGAAGCCCTTGGTACGTTTCTTATTGGTATTCTTCCATTCTTTCTCTCATTGTCACCTCCCTCTCGCCACTCCCCACGTTTGCTGCATTGATGTACATTAGCTAGAGAAAAAAAATTTCTCTGTAGTGTTAATGATTTGTCAACGGCATTAAAGTCACATTGTAAGCCACATTGCGAGACACGGGTTGGTCTTTATGCTTTAATCTCAACCAGTATTTTTTGAACGCAGATCAGAACTTGACACTGGACTAATAATGGTATAATTTGGCAGGTCCATTGTAGAACTTATACTAGACTATATGTTTATTTATAATTTATGTGGGATATTATTTTTATCCTCAGAATTCTTCATTAAAATATGCTTTTCCCTCATGTAAACTCCTTATTGTTGATTGACTGTATAATAAAGTTTTGGCACAAAAAGTTCAGCAGGAACATGAGATCTGCATTAAGTAACCAATGAGATCAAACATTGGCAGAGAAAGGCTTTTGTATAAGGTCAGTTACATTGGCAGATAGTTTTATAAACAGTTTAATGCTGGGAAACTCTATTTATTTTCTTTTTTTTTTTTGAAATCGGAAAAAAGACTATCTTCTACAGGTAGTTCATTCTAAATCATCGTTGCAGATGAGAACACGAAGTTCAGGGTCATTTGAATAGGGTATGTTGGGGTTCGAAATTTCTGAATGGGCCACCGTTAAATCTTTCTAAATACATGCATGTACTTTTGCATGTGAAACTCTATTTGAACTTGGGAAAACAAGCTTTCAAATTTTAAGAAGAGATTTGAAGTTGTGAATTTTGAGGTGTGTATATTAAAACGAGGCTAAATGAGCCCACAATTAGCTTTAAGCAGAAAAGCAGAGCGCAGCACATAAAGTGACAACTCTGTGCAATTAAAAGCCGAAACAACAACAAACCAAGATAAAGCAGAGTTTATTAAATTCTAATGCAGGACAGATTAAAAGGTCACCATTTGTCAATATGCAATGCACATCATATTTCACTCTGCATTCATCAAAGATGGATATATAGTTACATACGATGAAATAATAGCTGATGAAACAGCTTCTAAGGTGTGAAACAAGTTTTGAAGAATAGCTTCATGCGACCTAAGCTAGAACTGATCATCGGTCCTGAACCGGAACCGGCCAAATAATGCTAAGTCTTGACCTAAGCTACATTCTTCCATGGCAAGCTCATGTTAACAGAAGTGTGATTACCTATATGCATATTTGAGGATCCACTGTAACTATCCTTCTTAGACCAAAGCCATATCTTCGAAACAGAAAAGCTATCCTTCATACCCACTGCACTAAAGCCATCTCTTGCTTCGGAAATCCTCGGATCCCCATCGTTTGCAGTCCGGTTTGATGGCAATGCCACCCGCAACTCTGAATCCGCAACCACGTATTGATAGGAGCCCATTGAGAAGCACCTTCTAGCATCCAAATTGCTACTACTCGACTCACCGACATCTCCATCTACTCTTACTCCTTCACTATCTTCATCATTTGAACTCCTAAACTTGCCAAGTCTCACATTGAATACCTTCCCTTTCTCACTCGCAATCTCCGCCTCATTGCTAGATAACCCAACAACGCCATCTTCCTCTCTGCATTCTTCGAAACCGAAAATTGGGTTTCCGGTAATAAGGGTAGGGGTGCAAAGGGCACCTCTACAAAGAGGACAAGTTGAATTAGAGAGCAGCCATGTATCTATACATTCAGTATGGAAGGCATGACTACACAGAGGGAGCAACCTAAGCTTATCTTGATCCGAAAACTCGCACAAACAAACAGCACAATCGAATGGCTCCTTTAGGCCCAATATCTCCTTGTACTGAAACACTGGTAGAGCATCTATGAATTCTTGGTCAAGGCCTGTATCATGAAGGTTAAAGAGCTGATGTAGTTGTCTCTGGAAAGTTCCGGAATTCGACGGAAAATCTGAAGAGGAAGGTCTGTGTCTCGTGATGAACTTAGCTAGCAAATGGAGTAGACCAGAAATGAAGAATATGATAGCCAAAATAACTATTATGTACAACATTGCAGGGCTAGTTTCGGCACTGGGTGTTAATGGTGTTGCTGCTGGTGGTGGGTTTTGGATTGAATCTCCCTGGAATTTGTAAAGCTGATGGAACCAATACATTTGCATTGGCAAAGAAACACAAATGCCTATAAAAATCAAATCTTTACCCGAATTAAAGATCTTGTTTTCCTTGAATTTACTCCAATTGCACACAAGATCAAAGTCAATGGAGTAAATGATAGGAGAGTGAAGGAATTGAGGTTGATGAAACCCTAATAATGTCAGGATTATGAAGTGAGATTTGAAGGCCCTTTTTGGAAGAGGTGATAGTAGCTTTGTAGGGTAGGAATGGGATGATGGGGGAAGTTCCAAAAAGGAGAAAAGATGGAGGAGGGGCAAAGTTGTAAAATGCAGCAAAGTTGGGGGTCAATTGGATTTCGTGTTACGTGAAGTGTGTGAAACCATGCAAGAAGAACTAAAGTTTTGAAAAACCCGACAAGTCTACGTATTAGTCAGTGGTACCTCTGTAAATAATAGCTACATTGCATGGTTGATTCCCAGCTTTAAAAGTTGTTTTTTGTGATGCTTTTTTATCTTTTTATTTTATCAACGATTCAATTCCTGCCGTCAACACTGGATACTGTGATGCTTTTATCTCTTTGTCTCATTATTTTTGTTTTTTCAAGGGTCATTTAGTTAGAGGGATGAAATAACAATCGAATATAAATCTATATACTCATCTATATACTCTACTAAAACAGTATATATGGACGCGTTGTAGAGGCAATATTTTTAAAACAGATAATTAGATAAAATACACTCCAATATAAAATTCCTTAACTAAATAGTATAGACCTATAATTTATTAACTAACATCTTTTAATCAATAATACCAGATTTGTCCCTATTAACATATCTCAATTCTATCCAATTTAGTTACAAGAGAATCAGAAAGTTATTAATACAATAATCTAATTTAAGAAGGTAAATAATTCCTAGAATAATTTATCAATATTCATGTTGGAACGTAATATTATTGAATTCAATAATTTTATAATATCATCGAAATGTATAATGTTACATGAAACTAGTATGTATACAAGAAAGATACAAGAATTGAATATGCATGATTTGCATTGAATTGTACAAGCATGTACGGGCCATATATAAGTTTCTCACACGTTATTTGCAAAAAAAAATGATGATGTATGACTTACATGAATTCATAAATCTACCATGTTACATGAACTATATAGATTAATATAAGATAACAGTAGGAATCTTCAATGTTACAGGAAATTAGTACATGCACAAGAAAGATACATGATTGCAGCTAAAAGATTTACATGGATATTTTGATTGAAAATTACAAGAAAATACTTATCATTTACAAGAATAAGTTACAAGATATTTTGATTAAAAATTTATTACGTTAATTCAAATTATTAGCCATAGTTACAAGATATTTTGATTGAAAATTTATTACGTTAATTCAAATTATTAACATTAATGATTCACCTTCTACAATTAGAGTGTTTAATGATTTAAAAGAAAATAATATGTACAAAATCTTGTAATTGATTATATGAGGGCAATTTAGTCTAAAATTTTTAAATGATGTCATATTCTAATAAAATTAGTGAGGTGAACAATTACTAAGCAATGCTACATAGCAAATTACTCTTTTTAAAATAGAACTCCCACAATTAACGCCATTAAATCTTTTCTTTTTAAGCCCAAAAACAAATTTTTTGTAACCGATTTGTTTCGAAATATTTTTTTTAAGCCAGAGAATCTTTATTTATTAAACTAAATCTGGTTATTAGAAAATTTCAGGTAATTTTTTGTGTGTTCCAACCAACCTATTTTTTTTTGACAAAAAATCCTTATTTTAAACTATTTTTTAAGTTAGGGAATCTTTTATTATCACATCGATTAGCTACTAACTTTGATGGTTTGAACTTGTATAAATAGAGAGTCTAAAGAGTATACAAATAATACATTTCTTAGACTTTTGGTTAAGTTCAACTATAATTATTATTCATATCAGAATAATTTTTATTTTTGGAATCGTTAACCTTTAGGGAAGAGTAATCGTATCCCTAAAGTAATCTTGGTCTTTGGTTATATTTTCACGTTACTTTTATATAAGTAACCGTACCCCTACAGTTTTAGAAAAGATTTTTTTTCAAATGAATATCAAAATGATCTATTTAGTTAAATTTTTTTGAGGGTTTTCGTTGTCCCAATACATTTTTTGGCGTTTTGGTTAAGTTCAAGTATAATTATTTTGGGATCGTTAACCTACAATTATGTGGGTCGTAATGTTATTCCCTAAAGTAATCGTACCCTTAAAGTTTTATTTTTAGGGAAGAGTAATCGTACACCTAAAGTTTTATTATCAGGTAATATTTTATTTTTGGAATCGTTAACCTACAATTATGTGGGGCATAATGTTCTTCCCTAAAGTAATTTTGGCCTTTGGTTTTATCTTCACGTTACTTTTATATAAGTAACTGTATCCCTAAAGTTTTAGGGAAGATTTTTTTTTTCTTTTTTTCAAATGAATATCAAAATGATCTATTTAGATAAATTTTTTTAAGGGTTTTCGTTGTCCCACATCGATTAGCTACTAAGCTTAATGGTTTTAGAACTTGTATAAATAGAGAGTCTAAGAGTATGCAAATAATACATTTCTTGGCGTTTTGGTTAAGTTTAAGTATAATTACTATTCATATCTGAATAATGTTTTATTTTTTAGATCGTTAACCTATAATTATGTGGGTCGTAATTGTGCCCTCGAGTTTTTTTAAGGCAGCCTTATCTATTTAGCATAAATATTTTCAAGATTTTGACTATACAAATAATACATTTTGGGCCAATAAATTTTTATTTTTTAAAATATTTTTAAGCCAGATAATCTTTTGTTAACAAATTAACAATATGTTAGTGGAACTATTTGACGTTACTTTTTACTATTGGAATCAATCTATTTTTTGGATAATTTTTAAATAAAAATAAATGTACTCCGATTTTTTCTGTAAGTTTTCGATTTCTATTTACGTTAAATATTTTCACGTTATTTTGGTTAAATAATCGTACCCCTACAGTTTATTTTTTAGGGAAATTTTTTTTCTTTTTCAAATGATTATTAGGCTGATCTATTTACGTTAAACTTTTTGAGTGATTTTGTTATAAATAGGGAGTTTTAGGATTATACAAACGATACATTTCTTGACCTTTTGGTTAAGTTCAAGTATAATTATTATTCATATCGGAATAATATTTTATTTTTGAATCGTTAACTTACAATTATGTGGGTCATAATGTTCTTTTCTAAGGTAATCGTACCACTAAAGTTTATTTTTAGAGAATATTTTATTTTTAGGATCGTTAACCTACAATTATGTGGGTCATGATGTTTTTCCCTAAAGTAATCTTGGCTTTTTGGTTAAGTTTGATTTCTATTTGTAACACTCCAAGTTTTGGGAACTTGAAGCGCTACGGTCTAGGACCGCACAATGGGTCCCGACCCTCAGAGTAGCAACAGAAAACGGATCTTACAACAGGGCACAGACGAATGAAAACCAAAACTTAATATAAAACCAAAGGTTCAAACACCCGAAAACACAAAAGCTCCACGGCCGGGTCAAAACAAAAGAGAAACAACAAACGAAATAAAAACCCAATCCCGTCCTATAATGTACGGGAACCCCGGCTGACCACACCATCCGGATCACTCAGCAGCATCCTGAACCTGTGGAACATCTAAAACGACGGTATAAACCGTTAGCTAACATTCTAGGTATAAGCAAGAGTGTAAAGACACAACCACACATAAGGTAAAGAAAACACATAGCATGCTCACACATCAACCGGTTATTATCTTTCATTAAGGTTATCCATTTCTAATTTAACTTCTTTTGTCACACGAGAATCTCCCGAAACTCGCCTCCACTTCCGTCTACCAATAGGAATAGACCATTATTATCCGTTACCTACGGATCTGGGTCGCAAGAGCACATTCTAGTCTCTTGTAGAACTAGACAAGTGGTCACCACCCGGTTATAATACACTTGGGCCAATTAAGGTTATAAGGGTGAATCTTATTTCCAATTATCCGTTATAAACATGATAACAACGCAACAAGGTAACACAAAATATCAGCGAACAACTCAGAAATACACAAGGAAGCTCAGTTTCCCTCAGGAAAGGAGCAAGGAAAGCCTGTACGAGCAAGCAACACGAATCAGGAATGAAACAGTTGCTAGAAGTCTATGACTTCTAGTCTTAAAGATCTCTAAGAGATCAACACATGCTAAGGGCTCAACCTTAGTCTTACAACAACTCATGGGAACAAGGAACAACCATAAGGAACCAAGGAAGGAACGAGGAAAGGAAGGAAGGAAGCAACTCACCAAAGACGTGAGTCACTACAGAGAAACCGTAGGGGCGGTTGGACTGAGGCGCAGGGGCGGCTCTGTGTAGGCGCAGGGGCGGATCTTCGTCACAAGCTACTGTCGGGCTTTTCTTCGACAGATCTCACAACAGGGGCAACCAAAGCTCGAACCTTTGGTTCCAACACCTCAAGACTCAACTCTAGAGAGCCTGAGAACAACGAAGGGTCAACAACGGAACACTCCACAAGAATCAAGGCTCAAGCTTGATCCTTGGAGAAGAATAAAAGAAAGAAACGCAAGGGAGAAACCAAAACAGAAGGAGAAGACATGCAACACTGTAAGAGCGTGAGGAAGAACAAGAAAGGAATGAACTTCCACGTTCAACGAAGTTGCATGAAGCAAAGGACGGCTGCAGCTCTCTAGGGTTTGAAGACGATAGCAAGGAACGGGAAAAAGGAGAGAAGGAAGAGAATATATAGGGGGGCTGGAACGCTAGACGGAAAGGGCGTCTAGGGTTAGAAAGAAAATAAGGAAACCGGCCCATAAGATATAATATCGGGTATTCTATCTATGGAAGAAAGATAAAACGACAAAAACAGATCGGCGCGATCTGTCGCACGTTCCGCAAGGGAGGATCTCACAGCCGCAAGGGCGGCTGGCCGCGGGGGCAGCCCTCTTCACCGCAGGGGCGGTGAAGGCAAAAACCTAGGATCTTACAGTAATGAAAGCTTGCAGAATGGGAAATGCAGTGCTTTTATGGGCAAGTAAATGTGTCCAAGTAGCTTGAGAGAAGTCATCAACAATGGTAAGATAATATCTCAATCTATTGTGTGTAGGTTCTTTATAGGGTCCCCAAATATCAATATGCAACAATTGCAAAATGGATACAAACTTTATTGTACTAACAATAAATGATTGTCTGTGTTGCCTAGCTTTAGGACAAACACTACATATATGATGCTTAGATGACAAATTAGCATCTTTGTAGAAAGGAGAATGATGTAATTGGTCAAATGGGACATGCCCTAACCTACAATGCCAAAGTTCAACTGAAATATTACAAACTGGACTAGAAAGTTTGTTGTCAAAAGACTTATTACAAGGACTTTGGCTTGTGATATAGAGGCTTCTTGAGACATTATTAAGAACCTGTGATGTGCTCATTGAAAGGTCCTGAAGAATGCAATGAGAAGGTATGAACTATAGGTTAGCATTTTGATCAATGACAAGTTTGTGAACTGAAAGAAGATTCAATGTGAATGAAGGGACATGGAGCACATTCTTCAAAATGCAATGCTCATTAGTTTGACAGTTCCTACATGTGTGATCAAGGCTTTATCTCCATTGGGTATGATAATGAATTTTGGTTTAAGTGTGGGCTCAATATGATGGAAAAGGAAATGTCAGGACATATATGGTGTGTAGCACCACTATCAATAATCCATGAATGATTTGGGCCATGAACAGAAATATTTAAACATGTACCTACCATCATGCTTGCTCCATGATCATCTGAAGCATTATGCTTGCTAAGTAGAGCCATTAATCTGTCATACTGATCCTTAGTGAATGCAGACGTTTTCTCTTGATTCTGGGATCCCTTATCTCCTTTATCACTTCTTCTTCATTTTCAAATGCATTTCCTGCAAACCTTTTGCCTTTGTCATTCCTGGGAGGATATCCATTGACTTTGAAACACTTGATGATGTTGTGACCTTTGATTTTGCAATGATCACAAAAATACACAGGTTTTTCTTTCTCATTCTTGTTGTTACTGCTACTGTTTCCAAAGTTTGAAGATGAATTCACATTTTCATTTCCCTTTGATCTTGATTTTCCAGAGTTTGAATTGTTGTTGTTGTTTCCTCCATTTTAACCATTGCTTGAATGGTTTTTTCTATTTCTTGAATAAGCATTGAACACAGCGGAATCATTTGAGACATTAGATGCATTATTAAGTTCCCTTTGTTTTTCTTCTTCAAGAACCATATGATAGACCTTAGCTATGGTTGGAGTAGGCTTTATCATCAATATACTTCCTTTGACAGTGTTGTATGAATCATTCAATCCTACCAGGAATTGAATAATTTGTTGCTTGACAAGAAATTGTGGCATAGGATTGATAGCATGAATTATTGTCTATATTTTGGGGTTTGTTTAGACGTTTTATCTTCAATAATATGCATGTTTGTATGTATATTATGTGATTATATTGTCATTTCATCTACCTTTGTGGGAATCGAGGTCTACACCTAGTTTTATTCTAATCGTAGGTAAAATGGCACGTTTTGCATCAAAAAGGAGCAAAAGGAGCTAAGGAGTCATTGGAGCTACATTCAGGAGCATAAGGAAACATCCAAGAAGCATAGCCATGGATTAAAGATTCACTTTGGACCAGATTTGAGAGATTTCACATTCAGTTGTGACTCACCTCGGTTGACTACAAAGTCACCTCGACCGAGGTGATCCAGAGAAGTCGACTCGACCGAGGCGAACACCTGGGATGCGGCGAGAATATTTTATTCTTGGCTGAGATCTTTTATCTTTGGAAAGAGGATCTTATATTTTTGGGCTGGATTCCTGGAAGGAAGAAGATAAGATAGACCATATATTTTACCTATTTTTATGGAAAGAGATCTTTTTAAGATATCTTATCTTTAGAGAGTAATTTTCCTATAAAAAGGGTTGGATTTTCCACAAATCCATATCATGCTATACCATCGATTGTGTTTATACACCGCTGCAGCCATACTCCAGTTGGTAGATTTGAAGAACCTTTTTGAAGGTTGAAGGAAGAAAGTCTATAGCTTTTATAGCTTTTGAAGGGTTTTTGTAAGATCATCTTAGATTCCCTTCTTCTTTGTTGTCTTGTTGGATTTTTATCCAAGGAACGCTTGTTGTTTGATAATTGATTCAGTTATTGAAGCCTTTCTCTTAAGGTTTTCTGGTTCAATTATTCTCTTTTTTCCCATATATTTGATTAATACTTTCATGATGATGAGTGGCTAATCTCTTTGTGTGATTCTAGGGTGATTGGCTGAAGGTTGTGGGAAAAAAATGATAGAATAATCTTAATCACAGTAGGACCCTGAAAGTTCGAGTCTTTACCTTAACCCTAAGCATCTCGCTCAGTCGATGAACATCTCGGCCGGGGTGGAATTTGGCTGACCGAGGTGACTTATCTGATCCGAAACTGAGAGTTAAGTGTTAGAGTTTGCCAAATCCTATTCTTATTAAGGTTATCCATTACTGATTCAACTTCTTTTGTCACACGAGAATCTCCCGAAACTCGCCTCCGCTTCCGTCTACCAATAGGAATAGATCAGTATTATCTGTTACCTATGGGTCTGGGTTGTAAGAGCACATTCTAGTCTCCTGTAGAACTAGACAAGTGGTCACCACCCGGTTATAATACACTTGGGCCAGTTAAGGTTAACAAAAGATGAATCCTATTTCCAATTATCCGTTATAAACATGACAACAACACAAACAAGCCAAAACAATCCAACTAATACGCAAAATGAAGCTAAGTAAGTCCAAGGGACTTACCTCACACGAAGGTAACACAAGAGATCAGCTAACAACTCCGAAACACACAAGGAAACTCAGTTTCCCTCAGGAAAGGAGCAAGGAAAGCCTGTACGAACAAGCAACACAAATCAGGAACATAACGGTTGCTAGAAGTCTATGACTTCTAGTCTCAACGATCTCTAAGAGATCAACACATGTTAAGGGCTCAACCTTAGTCTTACAATAACTCAGGGGAACAAGAAACAACCATAAAGAACCAAGGAAGGAACGAGGAAAGGAAGGAAGGAAGCAACTCACCAAAGACGGGAGTTACTGTAGAGAAACCGCAGGGGCGGTTAGACAGATGTGCAGGGGCGGCTGAACAGAGGCGCATGGGCGTCTCTGTGCAGGCGCAGGGGCGGCTGTGACAGAGGCGCAGGGGCGGCTCTGTGCAGGCGCATGGGCGGATCTTCGTCAGAAGCTATTGTCGGGCTTCTCTTCGACAAATCTCACAACAGGGGCAACCAAAGCTCGAACCTTTGGTTCCAACACGTCAAGACTCAACTCCAGAGAGCCTGAGAATAACGAAGGGTTAACAACGGAACACTCCACAAGAATCAAGGCTCATGCTTGATCTTTGGAGAAGAAGGAAAGAAAAGAACGAAAGGAAGAAACCAAAACAGAAGGGAAGGCATGCAACGCTTAAAGGAACGTGAGAAAGAACCAGAAAAGATGCACTTACACGTTCAGCGGGATTGCAGGGAGTAAGGACGGCTGCAACTCTCTAGGGTTTGAAGACGATAGAAAGGAACGGGAAAAAGGAGAGAAAGAAGAGAATATATAGGGAGGGCTGGAACGCTAGACGGAAGGGTGTATAGGGTTAGAAAGAAAACAAGGAAACCGGCCCATAAAATAGAATATCAGATATTCTATCTATGGAAGAAAGATAAAACGACGAAAACAGATCGGCGCGATCTGTCGCACGATCCGCAAGGGCTGATCTCACAGCCGCAGGGGCGGCTGGCCGCGGGGGCGGCCCTCTTCACCGCAGGGGCGGTGAAGGCAAAACCTAGGATCTTACATCAGATCCCCCTACAAAGAAGTTTCGTCCCAAAACTTACAAAAGCCAAACAATCACAACAACACACAGAAACAGAACTAAGCTCATATATTCCCACTCGGGGCACGTAAGACAAAACGTTACACAAAAGCCTTCACAACGCAACAAGGAAAAACCAAACAACCGACTAAGCTAAAGGTGCAACCAGATCCTCATGATTGACGATGTGTCTCGGGTCAGGTATGTACTCCCGTAACTGAGACACATGGAAAACTGGGTGAACACCCTCGAGTCTCGGTGGAAACACAAGTCTGTAAGCTGCCTCTCCAACTCGGTCAAGAATCTCGAACGGTCTAATATATCTGGGACTCAGCCTCCCCTTCACACCGAAACGTCTGACGCCTCGTGTCGGGATACTCTCAACCAAACCTGAGCTCCAACTCTGAACTCTAGAGGTATGCGCCTCTTATCAGCATAAGACTTCTGTCGGCTCTGTGCTGCTAACATCCGCTCTCGGATCATTGCTACTCGAGCCATGTCATCTTGAATCTGCTCGAGTGCTACTCCGCTGGCACTACTAGGCTCGTCCCAACACAGCGGTGTACGACATCTCTGCCCATATAAAGCCTCATAAGGAGCCATCTTGATCGATGCGTGCCAACTGTTGTTGTACGAAAACTCCACTAAGGGAAGGTGATCTGGCCTCACCTGTCCCCAATCTAACACACAGCCTCGTACCATGTCCTCCAAATTCTGGATGGTCCACTCAAACTGACCATCGGTCTGAGGATGATAAGCAGTCGTGAATTGTAGACTCGTACCTAGGGCGGCATGAACTTGCTTCCAGAACCTCGAAGTGAACCGTCCGTCTCTGTCAGAGACTATAGTCGTAGGTACTCCATGAAGTCTCACTATCTGTCTCGTGAATTCCTCTGCTAATTGACTCACCGGCCACGTTTCCTTGATCGAAATGAAACGTGCGGTCTTCGTCAGTCGATCTACTATGACCCAGATAACATCAAAACCACGACTCGGTCTCAAACCAATCACAAAATCCATAGAGATGTCTTCTTACTTCCACTGAGGGACGGGAAGTGGGTGTAGCTCGCCTCCTGGTCTATGATGCTCGATCTTGACCTGCTGACAAGTCGCACACTGAGCTACATATCTCGTGACGTCTGGCTTCAGATCTCCCCACCAGTAAGAGCATCTGACATCCTGATACATCTTACTCGCACCAGGGTGTACTGAGTAAGGTAAAGAGTGAGCCTCCTGAAGGATCCTCTGTCTCAACTCTCGATCGGACGGCGCACAAACACGCTCCTGGCGTCTCAAAACTCCGTCAGCACCAACTGTAAACTGTGGGGCCTCTCCTCGAGACATCCGGTCTCGGATCTGTGTCAAAGCTGGGAAGCTCTCTTGCTTCTGTCGGATTTCGGCCAACATATCAAGTACTATCTCCAAGGTGGACAACTGGCTGTCGGAATCTGGGAAGTAGATATCCATCTCTAGCCATGCCAAATCTCGCTGTAACTGTGGTTGAGCTGTCAGCCTAGCGATCGCCATCTCCCGGGAAGTCTTCCTACTGAGGGCATCTGCTACCACATTAGCCTTTCCCGAGTGGTATAAGCTTTCAAGATCAAAGTCCTTGATCAACTCTAACCATCTGCGCTGGCGGTTATTCAACTCCCGCTGAGTGAATATGTACTTCAGACTCTTATGGTCTGTGAAAATCTGACACGTGGCTCCGTACATATAATGTCTCCAAATCTTCAAAGCATGAACAACAACAGCTAACTCAAGATCATGGGTAGGGTAATTCTCCTCGTACGTCTTCAACTGTCGAGACGCATAAGCGATCACCTTTCCCCTCTGCATCAAAACACATCCCAAGCCTAGCTTGGATGCGTCGCTGTAAACCACAAAATCCTCAATGCCCTTTGGCTGAGCTAGGATAGGAGCAGAGGTCAATCTCTTTTTCAGCTCCTCGAAGCTCTACAGGCACGACTCAGACCATACGAACCTCGTAGATTTCCGCAGCAAGGAAGTGAGCGGTCGGACGATAACTGAAAAGCCCTCAACAAAACGCCTGTAGTAGCCTGCCAATCCTAAGAAGCTGCGAACCTCCTTAACGTTCTTAAGTGGCGGCCAAGAAGCTACTGACTCAATCTTTGCCGGATCTACCTTGATCCCTTCAGCTTAAACAATGTGACCAAGGAATGCTACCTCGGACATCCAAAACTCGCACTTAGAGAGCTTGGCGTAGAGCTCTCTATCCTGTAAGACCTGAAGAACAATCCTCAAGTGTCCAGCATGCTCTTCTCTACTGCGGGAGTAAACCAGAATGTTGTCGATGAAGACAACTACAAACTGGTCTAGAAAGTCAATGAAGATGATGTTCATCAGCTCCATGAAGATTGCGGGCGCATTCGTGAGCCCGAATGGCATCACTACAAACTCGTAGTGTCCATATCTAGTCTGAAATGCCGTCTTGGCTACGTCCTACTCTCTCACCCTCAGCTGGTGATATCCAGATCTCATATCGATCCTTGAAAACACTGAAGCTCCATGCATCTGATCCAAAAGATCGTCGATACGGGGAAATGGGTACTTGTTCTTGATTGTCACCTTGCTCAGTTCTCGGTAGTCGATACACAACCTCATTGACCCATCCTTCTTCCTGACGAAGAGAACTGGTGCACCCCAAGTAGATACACTAGGGCGGATGAAGCCCTTCTCTTCTAACTCCTCAAGCTGCTTCTTCAACTCAAGCATCTCGATAGACGCCATGCGGTAAGGACCTTAGAGATCGGTCTCGTACCGGGCTCTAGATCAATGCCAAAGTCTACACTCCGTTGTGGAGGTAAACCTGATGGCTCTCCAAAGACGTCCACAAACTCGCAAGCTACTGGAATTTCCTCCGAAGATGGACTAGTACTATTCTTCATGGCATAGCACCAAAAAGCCTCGCATCCTTGACTAATAAGTCTCGCAGCTCGTACTGCACTGATGACTGTACCAGTCTTCCCGAGATCCCATCCTCGGAAGATCTCAATATGGCCTGCATTTGTAGTTACTATCACTGTCCTCTTGCCGATGTCCAGAACTTCTCGATGTCGATCCATCCAATCCATGCCCAGAATAACTTCTTCATGTACTAAATACATGACGAAGAAGTTAGCTGGCCAATCGCAACCTCCCAATCTAATAGGGCAATCGAGAACCTCTCGCGTACCTCGTATCTTACCCCCATCGGGTAATCCTATAAAGAAGGGTCTACACTCTACAGTAACTAAGGCCAATCTATCTACACATGCATCAAATATAAAAAGAATGCTTAATACCAGTATCAAAAAGAACTGTGACAGGAAAACCATTAATGTGAATGGTACCTGTAGCTGTTGACTCTGTCGGCTCTACAACACTCCTCAACTCATAAACTCGGGCTGGTGCATCTCGGGTGTCTGCAAATCCACCAACACGTCCTCTACCTCTCCCATGTCCCGAAGTGGAACCCTGTATGTGTCCTCTACCTCTCCCTTGCCTTGACGGAAAAACGCAGATCTGTGTCCGGGCTTGCCACAAGAAAAGCAAGTCACTGCTAGCTTCTTGCAGTCAGCTCAGATGTGTCCAGCTACTCCACAGTTATGACACTGCCGTCCTCTATCAGAACTCTGCGGGAAACTAGAATGTACAGGCGTCTGACTACGCCCAAAACCAGCTGCTCCAACTCCAGCACTGGCCGATCCAGTCTTTTGTCTCTTCTCAGGACCTCCTGTCTGAGAAGCTCTCCTCGGACCCGGTCGGTCTCTCTCATAAGCAGAAGCTCTATCCTGATAGTCCGCCAAAGATTCACAACGGAAACCAGTAAGATAAGAGCGTGTCGATTCTCTCAACCTCCGAGAGAAAAGGTAGACATGCTGATCCTCCGGTGGTGCGGACGGACCTAGCAACGCCAACTCGTCCTGAAACTTGAGGATTATCTCAGCAATAGGCAAATCCTCGAATCCAGCCTCAAGGAAATCCTGAAGATGATCCCTCCTCATGGCTGCAGGGCAATAGCGATCCCTGATCACTGTATTCATCTGCTCATAACTGGTGACCTTACTACGAATGGTTCTCCACCAAGAATGAGCCTGATCCTTCAGCAAAGTCTGTGCTATGTTGACTCGACGTCCCTCAGGGCAACCGATAGCCTCCATAGCAGAATCCACCTGTCCTAGCCACTGCTCCACCTCCAAGCCAGTCCTTCCTACGAAGACGAGAACTTTCAGCTGGTCGAAAGCCTTCAACCAACTGTCAGGCTTTGGCACTTTTCCCTCAGCCGGCGCTCTAACAACCTCAACAACTCTAGTAGACGGGGCAACAGCTTGTGTAAATCTCTGCGAAACCTCAGCTGATCTCGCAGGAACTAGCGGCATGGGTGCTGGTCCTCTAGTCCTGATGGCCTCCTCGACCCTCTACACATAGTCGCAAAATGCAGAAGCTCCGATGGATACTCGTGCGGACTCTGTTAATGGCGCTCTCTGTGCTCCAGACCTAGCAGCGGTCCCATTTCTAGCCTCAGGAACAATGCTCTCAGCAACCTCTTCAGCAAACGCCTCAGCGATAGGCGGATCAGCAACTAGGGCTTGGCCCCGACCTCTAGCTAGTGGAGGTCTTCCTGCACGTCCTCGTCCACGGACGGCAGGTGAAAGTGGTGGTCGACCCCTTCCTCGCCCCATAGCAGATGTAGCTCTAGAACGCGCCATCTGCTATAAGGATAGATATATAAGACTACCTATATAGATATAAGGCCACGCTACAGCTAAAGCAAAACTCCAGAAAAAGCACATATAAAGGCCAACACAAAAGAAGCTACACTGATGAGATCCGCGGAGGTAGTGGTGGTCGCCCGTACATCTATCCCAAACCGAAAGGTTAAAAAAAACCCCCTTTTGAAAACATTAGACCCCTTGCGGGTTCTATTTATTTATCCATCCGACCTTTCGAAGATTTCGAGTGCCATTGTTGTCAACCTAGAGCTCTGATACCATATTGTAACACCCCAAGTTCTGGGAACTTGAAGCGCTATGGGCTAGGACCGCACAATGGGTCCCGACCCTCAGAGTAGCAACAGAAAACGGATCTTACAACAGGGCACAAACGAATGAAAACCAAAACTTAATATAAAATCAAAGGTTCAAACAGAAGAATACACAAAAGCTCCACAGTCGGGTCAAAACAAAAGGGAAACAATAAACGAAACAAAAACCCAATCCCGTCCTATAATGTACGGGAATCCCGGCTGACCACACCATCCGGATCA
Organism: Fagopyrum esculentum; assembly: GCA_033239045.1. Lineage (NCBI taxonomy): Eukaryota > Viridiplantae > Streptophyta > Magnoliopsida > Caryophyllales > Polygonaceae > Fagopyrum > Fagopyrum esculentum. The sequence continues at coordinate 40,336,225 of BSUD01000007.1, read as the reverse complement.
CTCAGCAGCATCATGAACCTGTGGAACATCTACAACGACGGTATAAACCGTTAGCTAACATTCTAGGTATAAGCCAGAGTGTAAAGACACAAACACACATAAGGTAAAGAAACACATAGCATCCTCACACATCAACCGGTTATTATCTTTCATTAAGGTTATCCATTACTAATTCAACTTCTTTTGTCACACGACAATCTCCCGAAACTCGCCTCCGCTTCCGTCTACCAATAGGAATAGATCAGTACTATCCGTTACCTACGGGTCTGGGTTACAAGATCATATTCTAGTCTCCTGTAGAACTAGACAAGTGGTCACCGCCCGGTTATAATACACTTGGGCCAATTAAGGTTAAAAAGGGTGACTCCTATTTCCAATTATTCGTTATAAACATGATAACAACAAAAACAAGCCAATGCAATCCAACTGATACGCGGAATGAAGCTAAGTAAGTCCAAGGGACTTACCTCACACGAAGGTAACACAAGAGATCAGCTAACAACTCACAAACACACAAGGAAGCTCAGTTTTTCCCTCAGGAAAGGAGCAAGGAAAGCCTGTACGAACAAGCAACACAAATCAGGAACGTAACGGTTGCTAGAAGTCTATGACTTCTAGTCTCAATGATCTCTAAGAGATCAACACATGTTAAGGGCTCAACCTTAGTCTTACAACAACTCACGGGAACAAGGAACAACCATAAGGAACCAAGGAAGGAACGAGGAAAGGAAGGAAGGAAGCAACTCACCAAAGACGGGAGTCACAACAGAGAAAACCGCAGGGGTGGTTAGACAGATGCGCAAGGGCGGCTGAACAGAGGCGTAGGGGCATCTCTGTGCAGGAGTAAGGGCGGCTGTGACAGAGGCGCAGGGGCAGCTCTGTGCAGGCGCATGGGCAGATCTTCGTCAAAAGCTACTATCGGGCTTCTCATCGACAGATCTCACGGCAGGGGCAACCAAAGCTCGAACCTTTGATTCAAACACGCCGAGACTCCACTCCAGAGAGCCTCAGAACAACGAAGGGTCAACAACGGATCACTCCACAAGAATCAAGGCTCATGCTTGATCCTTGGAGAATAAGGAAAGAAAGAACGAAAGGAAGAAACCAAAACATAATGGAAGGCATGCAGCTCTAAAGGAACGTGAGGAAGAACCAGAAAAGATGCACTTACACATTCAGCGGAATTGCAGGAAGCAAGGACGGCTGCAGCTCTCTAGGGTTTGAAGATGATAGCAAGGAACGGGAAAAATGAGAGAAGGAAGAGAATATATAGGAAGGGCTGAAACACTAGACGGAAGGGCGTCTAGGTTTAGAAAGAAAACAAGGAAACCGGCCCATAAGATAGAATATCGGATATTCTATCTATGGTAGAAAGATAAAACGACGAAAACAGATCGGCGCGAGCTGTCGCACGATCCGCAGGGGCGGATCTCACAGCCGCAGGGGCAGCTGGCCGCGGGGGCGGCCCTCTTCACCGCAGGGGCGGTGAAGGCAAAACCTAGGATCTTACACGAGCTTTCAGAGTCCTACTGGGATTAAGATTATTCTATCATTGTCTTTCCCACAACTTTCAGCCAATCACCCTAGAATCGCACAAGGAAATTAGCCCACTCATCATCATGAAAACAATAATCAAATATAAGGGAAGAGAATGAATATTTGAATACAAAAACCTTAAGAACAAGGCTTCAATAACTGAATCAAATATAAACAAATCAATGTTCCTTGGATCACAAATCCAACAAGACAATCAAACAAAAGGGAATCTAAGTAAGTATTACAAATCCCTTCAAAAGCTATATCCGAACTATCAATCCTTCCTTGATTGATCTTCAATCTTCCTTCAAAGCTTCCTGAAAATCCTCCCTTTGCTGGTTATTCTCAGCCTCTAAGCATGGTTGAACTTGTGGAAAATCCAACCCTTTATATAGGAGAATTATCTTCCAAAGATAATAATATCTTAAAAAGATAATATTCTAATAAAATATATCAATATCCCTAAAATAGATCTCCTAAATATATGATCTTCCTTCTAGAAATCCAGCCCAAAAATATAAGATTTCTCCTTCCAAAAATAAAAGATCTCAGCCAAATAAAATATATCTCGCCGCATCAGGGTATTTGCCTCGGTCGGGGCGCTCCTCTAGATCACCTCGGTCGAGGTGACACTATAGCTGACCGAGGTGAATCTCAACTGAATGAATCTCTTAAATCTAGTCCAAAGTAAATCTTCTTTATTGATTCCTTGCTCTCTGAGTTCTCTTTTAAGCTTCTGAATGTAGCTCCAATGACTATTTTGCTCCTTAGCTCCATTTCGATCCAAAATGTGCCATCTTACCTACGATTACAACGAAACTTGGTGTAGACCTCGATTCCCGTAAAGGTAGATGAAACGACAATATAATCACATAATATACATTCAAACATGCAGATTATTGAAGATAAAACGTCTAAACAAGTCCCAAAATATAGACTATAATACATGTTATCAAAATACCCCATACTTGTCCCTTGCTTGTCCCCAAGCAAGTTCCAAATCTTAAGTACAAGATAGAATGAATTATATAAGTCACAAGGATCAATGACAAGTATTTCAAAACATTTTGGTGGTGTGCTCCACTTATAGATCACTCTAAGAGAATGCTTCATGGTGTTTAAAATCAAAATATGATCAAAATATTTTATAAATTTAAGAAAGTTGTTCATCTTTGCATAAAATCATAGAATGCATAATAAATTATAATTATCGAAATTAATCATGTATAATCCAGTTTAAACCACCAAGTCAATCAACAAGCTCGAGGTCTCAAGGACTTTCCAAGAGAAAGTCAAGAAACGTGTGAGGGTGGGATGTATATAGGGAATGTGGTGCTAAAATCCGGGAAAAGGATCTTCACTTCACTTTGCTTTGAACTTCAACATCTTCCACCAATAAGCTTTGCTTATTTTACTTTTTTACTTTTTGGGATGCATGGACAGAGGTGCACAATAACCGAAGCCTAGGAAATCAGCAATCATCAATTTCTCAAGATGCCTCAAACCCTTGATGCACATACCATGACTCGTTAGGAATATCGTTCAATCCGACTTTGGCAAGACACAAACACCCGGCTATGTGAATGGTGCCGAGTTACTCATCATCATGATTGAGTTTCCCAAACCTATTTGTTTCTTTCTAACTTCCAGCCAATATCTCAACTTTTCTTTTACTTGCTTTTCATTTGCTTGCTTCCAAATTTCCGGACAGGTAAAGGGAGGCAAATATGTATATGAGGGGCTAAGCATGATCAAGAAGAAGAAGAGAAGAGAATGAATTGCCTTAATCATCCTAGGAAGAAAGTGATAGAACTCATCATGTGGTGTCAACCTTCAAATTCAACATAATTTGGATAAAAATAAAGTATTAAACATGCCAAAATTTCAAACAAAGCATTTAGCAACTTAAACATATCATAAAACCTTTCAAACATATAAAGATTTCAAAAATCAATCTGCAAACAAAATCATCACTGAGGTCATATCCAGATAAGAAGCACAAAAATTGTTTCGAAAACTGTTTCAGTTAAACCACCTCGGTCGAGGTGTTCTAAGTCAACCGAGGTACTTGACCTCGTCTAGCAAGAATCACCCCGGTCGAGGTCATAAATTTTTTTTTCTTTAACCCGTTTCTGACGTATTTCTCAATCAAATAACTTGTATGCATGCATGTAATCTCAGATAAGCATATAGAGCCAAGTAAGATCATAAATATCCAAGAGTCATACACATAAGGTCAAGTAAAGTACATCAATACCCCATACTTGGGACATATTGTCCCAATGGGTCAAATATAAGTCTAAGGAAATCAGAATACTTACCGGACCTAGCTGAACTGCATAAAGAAACAAGAAACAACTCCCAGATAAGATCATCTCGGTTGGCGAAGAACATCTCGGTCGAGGTCATGTGACTGCACCCGAGATGTGTCTCATTCAACCTCTGTCCTCTCAATTTCTCGAACTTCTGTCCTTCTAGTGTAGCTCCTGAGCTGTAATCCTTCCTTAGAGAGTACCTGGTTTCTGTCTAGAGGACCCCAAAAACAAAGCAAAACACACTATCTAAAAATAAGCTAGAAAAGGGAAAAGAAAGCAATACCTTGGGTTGCCTCCCAAGAAGCGCTTGGTTTAAGGTCGCTAGCTGGACCTTTCTCCATAGAATTACTCAATGTACCTCGAACACCTTGGAGTGCTCATCACATCCATCATAAAACTCTTCCAAAAAGGTCCCGGTTCCTAATTTCACCGGCAAATGGTAAGATCTCCCACGTACAAGCTTGTACGGTTTGATTCTCACCGGAATCCTTCTAACTTTCCTGCACTTCAATGGGACATAATCTAGCCTTGAGTCCCATCCTTTCCAGGATCAAGAAAACAGCTTCTCGAGAATCCTAATAGCTTCCCCATCTCCAGTTTGGGGATAGTACAAGGTCTTTGTCATGTGAATGACCCCATACTTGAACAAATAACACTTTGTTGCCTTAGCGGTGAAGCGCTTGTTAACTTCACTCCTTATAATCCAAGGAGCATCTTCTTCCAACAATTTCAAGGGAGGTTTCATCTTAATCTTAGGAGGTTCTTTTGGAAGAGACCTCTAACTCTTCGGTGCATCCCTGAAGAAATCTAGAACTTTAGTAGGAATTTCAAAGGGAGTAAGAGAAGGTACCTTATAAAGTTCTCCAAAGCTTGGGACAAGTTTCATGTTAGGTTGATAATCTACACATGAAATCTCTCCCAACTCAGCTGATCTTTCTTCCACCTTGGCCACAGTCTCAGTAATTTGGCCAAGGTTCTCTACATCTTCCACTTCCAGTTCTACAGATTCTTCTTCCACCTCGGTTGATATCTCTTTCACCCCGGCCGAAGTCTCAACAGTTGGATCGAGATCTTCCACATCTTCCTCTTCCTCAAAAGCTTCAGGAGAAACTTCCGGTTCGATTGGAGGAATGCTTGAAACTTGCAGTACTTCCTTATGCTCCTCTTTTGGCTTAGCATAGGATAGGGTACTTTCCTTGAGCTCCTCCAACTTTTTCATCATCTTCTCCCATTTTGATTCAAGCGAATCTTCAAGAGGTTTATAAATCTTTCTAGGGACATTCAGCTCATCCCATATCGCAAGCTCCTCCTTAATGGCCTCTTTTCTTTCCCTTTCATTGTCAACCCAATAGAAGGAGTATTTCTCTTCCAAGAGTTCATAATGGTCCGCCCTAGCACTTTGTCTTGCTATCCAGGCTGGATCAAATGTAGCCATCGGAAATCCTGAAAACTACAAAACTTATAGAAAGAGTAGTCAAATGCAACAAGGGCAATAGCCCCGAAAGACAACCGAAACCGGCTTGGTCTAGACCAAGTCCCCGGCAACGGTGCCAAAAACTTGTTCACTCCAAACGGTGTGTGCAAGCTTTAAATTTATAACCGAGGAAATATGCTTAAACAAGGATGTGAACTCGCAGTGTACGGATCAATTATAGTAAAAGCAAGAATTCCGGGGTGTCGATCTCAGGGACTTAGGTGAAACAAAGCAAGTATAGGTAGTCAATGCAACTGATAACCACAACAGCGATTAAAGCAATCAAGGAGATGATAATAAGGTCAATTAAGAGAAATATGCAAATTCTAGGAATTAAAGCATCTAGTTGTGGTTCCAACTCAAGATCTCAAGATAAGCGGACAAAGCTGAGGTTTTTGCAAAGGGAAGGTGTTTCTAAAGTGGAATAGATCACCGGGTAAGTCTCACTACTCACTAACTCCAAACCAAAAGCTCCTATTACCGGGTAAGTCTCAAGGTACTAAAGAAAGGAATTATAATCTCAAACCAACACACCAACTAAGGGAATAGAATCAACCATCACCGGGTAAGTCTCAGGCTAACTCACAAAGATGGAATGAAGGCACACTCAAACCCCAATAAAGGATAAACCTTTATTACCTACACTTATGATCTTGAGTAAACAAACAAAGGAATCACCGGGTAAGTCTCATCATAGGCTTGCATTGAACCAAGAAGGGTGTAATAAGAATAGGATTTGGCAAACTCTAACACTTAACTCTCAGTTACGGATCAGAAAAGTTACCTCGGTCAGTCAAGTTCCACCCCGGCCGAGATGTTCATCGCTGAACGAGATGTTCTAGGGTTAAGGATAAAGACTCGAGCTTTCAGAGTCCTACTGGGATTAAGATTATTCTATCATTGTCTTTCCCACAACTTTCAGTCAATCACCCTAGAATCACACAAGAAAATTAGCCACTCATCATCATGAAAGCAATAATCAAATATAAGGAAAGAGAATGAATATTTGAACACAAAAACCTTAAGAACAAGGCTTCAATAACTGAATCAAATATCAAACAAATCAGCGTTCCTTGGATCACAAATCCAACAAGACAATCAAACAAAAGGGAATCTAAGAAAGTCTTACAAATTCCTTCAAAAGCTATATCCGAACTATCAATCCTTCCTTGATTGATCTTCAATCTTCCTTCAAAGCTTCCTGAAAATCCTCCCTTTGCTGGTTATTCTCAGCCTCTAAGCATGGTTGAACTTGTGGAAAATTCAACCCTTTATATAGGAGAATTATCTTCCAAAGATAATAATATCTTAAAAAGATAATATCCTAATAAAATATATCCATATCTCTAAAATAGATCTCCTAAATATATGATCTTCCTTCCAGAAATCCAGCCCAAAAATATAAGATCTCTCCTTCCAAAAATAAAAGATCTCAGCCAAATAAAATATATCTCGCCGCGTCAGGGTATTCGTCTCGGTCGGGGCGCTCCTCTAGATCACCTCGGTCGAGGTGACACTGTAGCTGACCGAGGTGAATCTCAGCTGAATGTCAATTCTCTTAAATCTGGTCCAAAGTAAATCTTCTTTATTGATTCCTTGCTCCCTTATTTCTCTTTTAAGCTCCTGAATGTAGCTTGAATGACTACTTTGCTCCTTAGCTCCATTTTAATCCAAAATGTGCCATTTTACCTACGATTACAACGAAACTTGGTGTAGACCTCGATTCCCGTAAAGGTAGATGAAACGACAATATAATCACATAATATTGTAACGCCCCAATTTTAGACGCGTTTGCGATATCTTTTTCTTTATCCCCGGCTTTTATCGACATTTTAATAACTTAAATATTTTTATGAGTATATATATATATACATCGATATGATTTTATCATCCGTGTTTAAATTATTATATGAACTTGTAAAATAAATTGCGAGAAAGATTTTTTTTTTGTATTTCAAAGTATATTTTGCGAGTTTATTTATATAATTGATCCATATATTTATTTTTCCGTATTTTATCTTTCGGAAAGGTTCGGAAATATTTTCCGATCTGAAAATTTCATTCCGATTAATTTTGATTGAGTACATTCTTCCACATTTCATTTTATTATTATTATTTTTTTTATTCCTCTTTTTCCTGGCACATGTTGCCTTGGCGCCTACTATCTTTGGGCTTCACCTTCCCGCCTAGCCTATGATGCCACCCTACCCTAGCTTCTGCAAACGAAGGCTTCGACCCCTCGTCCCAGCCTTGGCGACCTCTCACACCATCTTTTGTCCCTCTTGCACACCAGTGATCTCACCCTCACCTTTCCTCTTGTACAACTTCAACTTCACAATCTCAATCTCTTTTGTATGCAAACCGTGGCTACTACAACCCCTGAACTGGAGCTTCGCCTCGCCGGAGCTGATTCCCATGCCTGGACTTCTCTACAACACTCACCTTCGAGCCCTATGTTTCCCTCATCTCGAACAGCTGCAAGAGGCCGCCGCAATCAGCTTCTCTATGCCGCCAGGAACTTCACCCAGAGGAAGCAACCGGAGCTGCCTTCGCCGGCCGGAACCAAAGAGGCAGCCACGCCCTTGCCCCGTCCCAGAAGATGGTTCCTCGCCGTCGCTTAGAGCTGCAACCACCGGATGGAGCCCCATCTCGCCTCGAACCGCCGACGCCAGAGAAGGGCCCATTGCAGCCTCTTATTTCATGTTGTCGCCGAGTCGCAGCCGCCGGAGGGATCTATCGGAGCCGCCGTTGGCACCCCTGCCTTCGCCTCCGTCGAAGCTTCCGCCCAGCCTACGCCGCTGCCCTCTCTGGTCCCCTCTCCTCTCGCGCAGGGTCAGTTTGTAGAGGTTGAAGAAAACCCTATTCTCCCTATTTATATCAACCCCTATATTTTGGTATAATTGCAGTTTTACCCTATATTTTATATTTTGCAGATTTGGCCCTAATTTCTGAAAGTTGCGGATATGCCCTTTACTGAAATAATTACAAAAAGGGACCAAAGTTTTAATCATGGAAAATAAACCAAGCTTTATGATATTGTCATATTTGTCCAGAAAATGTCTTTACGAGTTTTAACCTTAGGTCCCCTCTCCTCTTGTTGGTTTATTTATGGAATTTGGTCCAAAGATTCAATTATGTATGAAGATCTGGCGAGAAGGCAAGGAATGCTACTCCTTCAGGCTTTGGCTCTTTTGCCTCAACCGTCGCTCTAACAACCTCAACAACTCCAGCAGGCGGGGTAACAACTTGTGTAACTCTCTGCGAAACCTCAGCTGATCTCGCAGGAACTGGCGGCACTGGTGCTGGTCCTCTAGTCCTGATAGCCTCCTCAACCCTCTCCACATAGTCACAAAATGCAGAAGCTCCGATAGATACTCGTGCGGACTCTGTTGATGGCGCTCTTTGTGCTCTAGACCTAGCAGCGGTCCCATTTCCAGCCTCAGGAACAATGCTCTCAGCAACCTCTTCAGCAAACGCCTCGGTGATAGGCAGATCAACAACTGGGGCTTGGCCCCGACCTCTAGCTAGTGGAGGTCTTACTGCACGTCCTCGTCCACGGAATGCAGATGGAAGTGGTGGTCGACCCCTTCCTCGCCCCATAGCAGATGTAGCTCTAGTACGCGCCATCTGCTATAAGGATAGATATATAAGACTATATATATATATATATATATATATATATATATATATATATATATATATATATATATATATATATATATATATATATATAAGGTCACGCTACAGCTAAAGCAAAACTCCAAGAAAAGCACACATAAAGGCCAACACAAAAGAACTACACTGCTGAGATCCGCGGAGGTAGTGGTGGTCGCCCGTACATCTATCCCAGACCGAAAGGTTAAAACAAAAACCCCCTTTTGAAAACGTTAGACCCCTTGCGGGTTCTATTTATTTATCCATCCGACCTTTAGAAAATTTCGAGTGCCATTGTTGCCAACCTGCCTCTAATACCATATTGTAACATCCCAAGTTCTAGGAACGTGAAGCGTTACGGGCTAGGACCACACAATGGGTCCCGACCCCCAGAGTAGCAACAGCAAACGGATCTTACAACAAGGCACAGACGAATGAAAACAAAACTCAATATAAAACCAAAGGTTTGAACAAAACAAAACGGAAAAGACTCGTAGCCGAGTTCAAAACAAAAGTGAAACAACGAAAGAACATAAACCCGTTCCCGTCCTATAATGTACGGGAACCCCGGCTGACCACACCATTCGGATCACTCAGCAGCATCCTGAACCTGCGGAACATCTACAACGACGGTATAAACCGTTAGCTAACATTCTAGGCATAAGCAGGAGTGTAAAGGCACAAACACACATAAGGTAAAGAAAACACATAGCATGCTCACACATCAAACGGTTATTATCTTTCATTAATGTTATCCATTACTAATTCAACTTCTTTTGTCACACGAGAATCTCCCGAAACTCACCTCCGCTTCCGTCTACCAATAGGAATAGATCAATACTATCCGTTACCTACGGGCCTGGGTTGCAAGAGCACATTCTAGTCTTTTGTAGGACTCGACAAGTGGTCACCGCACGGTTAAAATACACTTGGGACAATTAAGGTTAACAAAAGGGTGAATCCTATTTCCAATTATTCGTTATAAACATGATAGCAACACAAACAAGCCAAAACAATCCAACTAATACGCGGAATGAAGCTAAGTAAGTCCAAGAGACTTACCTCACTCGAAGGTAAACCAAAAGATCAACACAACTCAGGAACAACTCAAGAGAAAGCCCAGTTTTCCTCAGGAAAGGAGCAAGGAAAAGCCTGTACGAACAAGCAAAACGGATCAGGAACGAAACGGCTACTAGAAGTCTATAACTTCTAGTCTCAACGATCTCTAAGAGATCTCCACAAGCTAAGGGCTCAACCCTAGTCTTACAGCAACTCAGGGGAAAAGGAACAACACAAGGAACCAAAGAAGGAACGAGGAAAGGAAGGAAGGAAGCAACTCACCAAAGACGGGAGTCACAGCAGAGTAACCGCAGGGGCGGTTGATAGAGACGTAGAGGCAGCAACACGTAGGGGCGGTTGATAGAGACGCAGAGGCAGCAACACGCAGGGGCGGCTGGTGCAGGCGCAGGGGCGGCTGCACTAACAGAAGCTTTGTCGGGATTTTACTTCGACCGAACTCACAACAAGGCAACCAAAACTCGAACTTTTGGTTCCAACACGTTAAGACTCAACTCCAAAGAGCCTGAGACCAACAAAGGGTCATAACGGGACGATCCACAAGAATCAAGGCTCATGCTTGATCCTTGGAGAAGAAGAAAAGAGAAGAACGAAAGGAAGAAACCAAAACAGAAGGAGAAGATATGCAACATTGTAAGAACGTGAGGAAGAACCAGGAAGGAATGAACTTACACGTTCCGCGAAGTTGCAGGAAGCAAAGGACGGCTGCAGCTCTCTAGAGTTTGAAGACGATAGCAAGGAACGGGAAAAAGGAGAGAAGGAAGAGAATATATAGGGAGGGCTGGAACGCTAGACGGAAAGGGCGTCTAGGGTTAGAAAGAAAATAAGGAAACTGGCCCATATGATAGAATATCGGATATTCTATCTCTGGAAGAAAGATAAAACGAACGAAAACAGATCGGCGCGATCTGTCGATAAATCCGCAGGGGCGAATCTCATCAGCCGCTAGGGCGGCTGGACGCGGGGGCGGCCCTCTTCACGGCGGGGGCGGTGAAGGCAAAAAACTAGGATCTTACATAAATCTTTATTATTAAAATTATTTTTAAGCCAGAGAATCTTTTGTTAACAAATTAACAATATGTTATTGGAACTATTTCACACGTTACTTTTTATTGTTGGAACCAATCTATTTTTGGGATAATTTTTTAATTAAAAATAAATGTACTCCGATTTTTTCTGTAAGTTTTCGATTTCTATTTACGTTAAATATTTTCACGTTATTTTGGTTAAGTAATCGTACCCCTAAAGTTTATTTTTTTTGGAAGACTTTTTTTCTTTTTTTCAAATAATTGTTAGGTTGATCTATTTACGTTAAACTTTTTTAGAGATTTTGTTATCCCACATCTATTAGCTACTAAGGTTGATGGTTTTTAAACTTGTATAAATAGGGAGTCTAAAGATTATACAAATAATAATTATTATTCATATCGAAATAATATTTTATTTTTGGGATCGTTAACCTACAATTATGTGGGTCATAATGTTCTTCCCTAAAGTAATTGTACCCCTAAAGTTTTATTTTAAGCTACAATTATGTGGGTCATAATGTTTTCCCTTCGATTTATATTTACGTTAAATATTTTCACATTACTTTTATATGGGTCGTCATGACCTACTGATTTGTGGGTCGTTGTGACCTACTATTATGTGGGTCATCGATCTATCAAATTTGTAATTTATATTTTACCAATATAAAAAATATACAACCATTATAAACTTTTATTAACAAATACCCATGTATGGCAAGTATATAAACTATTTATATCTATATACTTGACTAAAGTAGGCGACATAATGCTGACGTGACGTCCCACGTTTTTTTTTCTCGGATTAAATTTTTACTAAATCACAAATTAAGCCAACAAATCTTTTTACTAAACCATAATTATTTTATAAATTAAATATTTTGCTATCTCACATCGATTATCAAGGAAGAATGACACTTTAATAAATTGTACAAAAAGACATAGAATATTCAAAAATTAAACAAATCAGTTTTGGGCATTTTGGTGAGAATCAAGTATAATATTATTGTTATATATTATTGTTATGTGGGTCGTTAATCGATTAAAATAGTATTTATATTTTATCAATATAATTAATACACAAAAAATTTTAAACTTTTATTAACAATTACTTGTGCACGACATACGGCATGTATATCAACTATTTATATCTATATACTTTATAAAGTAAGCGACATTAATGCTAACGTAGCGCCCCACATTTTTTCTCGGATTAAATTTTTTACAAAATGACAAACCCAGCCAATAAATCTTTTTTACCAAAACCATAATTATTTTGTAAATATGGAGTTTGTTATCCCACATCGATTATTAAGGAAGAATGATACTTTGAGAACTTGTATAAATAGATATAAAAGTTTCAAAGATTAAACAAATCATAAAATTTTAGATATTTTAGTGAAAATCAAGTATAATATTTATTCATTTCAGAATAACGCCCTATTCGATAAAACGAGATTTTTTAGTAGTTTAAGTTTTTTGAGTAACTTTAGCTTTTTGGGTAGATTTGTTAGTATAGTTTCAAAGAGCTTTGAAAATTTCGAAAATCTAACAAATAAGCTAACTGATGTTTGTAAAAGTATATTTGTGGATAGATTTGTATAGTAAATTTACCAAAAAGTGAAAAAGGACAAAAATGTACAGGTAGCTTTGTAAGATCCAGGTTTTTGCCTTCACCACCCCCACGGTGAAGGGGAGCCGCAGGCGCGGCTCAACCTCGCTGTCGCGGTCGCGGCACGGCCCAACCGCAGGTGCGGCTAGGCCCAGCCCGTCTACAGGCTGTTTTATCTTCGTCTTCTCCTATCTTTATCCATCCTTGGGCTTTTGGCCCGTCCTCCTTCTATTCTCCTAACCCTAGACGTCCCTTCCTTCTATCCTTCCAACCATTCTCTATATATTCCCTCTTTTTCCTCCTTTTTCCCCTTTCTTGCTATCGTCTTCAAACCCTAGAGAGTTGCAGCCGTCCTTTGCCTCCTACGACCTTGTTGAACGTGTAAGTTCTTCATCCTTTGTTCCTTCTTACGTTCTTGTACTGCAACATGCTTCCTTCCTTTCGTTTTCTTCTTCTTCTCTCCTTTTCTTCTTCTCCAAGAATCAAGTTTGAACCTTGATTCTTGTTGGCTTCTCGTTGTTGATGTATCGTTGTTCTCAGGCTCTTTGGAGTTGAGTCTTGACGTGCTGGAGCCAAAGGTTCGAGCTTTGGTTGCCCTTGCTGCGAGTTTTGTCGAAAAAGAAAGCCGACAGCGCTTTCTGTCACGCCGCCGCCCCTGCGCCTGCACAGAGCTGCCCCTGCGGCTCTATCCAGCCGCCCCTGCGCCTCTGTCCAGCCGCCCCTGCGGTTTCCTCTGCAGTAAATCCCGTTGTTGTGAGTTACTTCCTTCCTTGCTTTCCTCATTCCTTTCCTTACATCTTCTGGATGTTGTTGATCTCTTGTGAGTGTTGTAAGACTAGGGTTAAGCCCTTAGCATGCGTAGATCTCTTAGAGATCTTTGAGACTAGAAGTCTGTAACACCCCAAATCCGCGGGACTCGGGATGTCACATTGGGCTAGGATCTCACAATGGATCCTGACCCTAGCCTGACAACAAGTTCACTGGACCTTACAACATGGCACTGACAGATATAAAACAAATACATAAAACAGTATAAACTGTACAACCCAAAGTAAACAACAACATAGCCGAGTATATAAAACGACAACCTCACACAAGAGGTACGAAAGAACATCCTCACGAAGGAGGGGAACACAACAAACCCAAACCAATCACCTAATGTACGAGAGTCCTCGGCTTGTCACCCTGCCAGATCACTCAGCAGCGCCTAACCTGTAAACATCTACAACACGGTATGAAACCGTTAGCTAACCATACATATATGAGGTAATGCATAAGCACAAACACAATCATGGAAGATAAACACATCATCATGCTTTCACACATTTACCCATTTTATTATCTTTATATAATAATCATTCACTCAAAAACCGTATATATATAGATAGATGAAAGTATGTGACACGAGGACCGATACATCCCCGCCTCTGAGTACAATGTCCAGCTGTACGAGTATCGGTCACACAATCCGTGTACCCTATGGGAGTGGATTGCGCCCTTCCTGTAAACCAGTCTGGCCCGACATCAGAGAACCTCCCAGACTCCACGGCGGGATGAAAGGGAAAGGTTATCACAGCCACGCAATGGGGCAGTCAATAAAACATAGGTCGATAAAAACGACAACTCATGCTATCATAGCAAACATATAAAGCATACACCACTCATGCAAACACCCAATATAAGGATGGCAGCTAAGTAAGTCCTACGGACTTACCTCAACCTCGTACAACCACAACCACGATCAACCTCCAATCCTGAGAGGGACATTGCCTAATAACAAGGCATAAAGAGATATCAATACTCCTATCAATCAAAAAGGTCACATCTAGACCCAAGGGATCCATAAGGATCATAATCAATCTATAAGCCTCACAACCAACTAAACCTCAATATCTCAACATAACTCACAATTCCTCAAATCTCAAGGTAGTATCTAACCAACATTCCTCAATCTCAATTCTAATCCTAATTTAATTAATTAACCTTTAATTAATTAATTAGATTTCGTCAGAATAACGTTTTGCCCGCAGGCAATTTCTAAACCCCCTGTCATCAGATTTCATCAAACAAACAACCCATAATCACCAAAATAATATAACGACCATAATGGAATTTCTAATTGTCCTATTTGACAAGCCTAAACTCAATTTAGGCCAAATCGCAGTACGAAAAACGAATAAATTCATAACTTATTCGTTACTAACCCGATTGACGATCTGAAAGAAGATTCGGAATCACAACGACGCATGCTACGCATGGACAACATCAAATTCATCGGAATCTGAGCGATGGAAACGTCCTGGTGACATATATTCTCGACCAGCCCTCCATATACTCGAAAATGCAGAAACTCGGTACCGTTATGAAGAGAATGAAGAGAGGAATCCAGAAACTCAAACGGAATTGAAATCGGATTAGAAACGGAGAGTAGATCTGAGTTTGAAGGTTGAGAGAAATCAGAGCTTTTACGAGAAAACGTGAAAGGAAATGAATTAATAAAAGATTTTCCGCTATTTATAGTGAAGACGATAATTATCCTTTAGTAAAGTCGATAATTATCCATTAACCGATCAAAAGGCGGGTCGAACCTCTTTCCCCAAACTTCTCGAGATTGGAACATTAAATCTGGAATATTGTAGGGATAATTATTCCACAACTGCCTCGAAAAACGTGTATTCCTAATCCGTCTTTCTTAGCCATTAAGAAACGAAATAGCGACTCTTTTGACCGTTTTGCCTCTCCATGTTATTTCATATCTAGGACATATCCGATGTCCTGATCATTTCTCTCAACTGCATTTTAATTAATTGGAGCTCCCAAATGCTCCAAATAACACCGGAGGGTAAAAATAATTACCCGGGGGAAAAAGTAAAAATCTTCCCAAACGTCCAAAATTACGCCAGGAACATAACGGTGGGACTCTTACTCATCACTTGCGAAATCTTCGCGAGTTATATGTCAATTACTATCAACGATTAAGTTAATCAACATTAATTAGAATTCGGAAATCCTAGCTATTACATCACACACCCCTAAAAAAAAGTTTCGTCCCGAAAATTGAACAATTCCCAAATCCTCTAGGACCCATACGCCGAGGTATAACTCTCACTCTTTCTATCGGAGGTATCACATCTCCGTTCAAAAGATCACAACCTATAACAATCTATAACCTCAAGTATAAACATGGAGGAATCATCATCTCCAGGAAACAGGGCCATAACGCTACCCAAAGGCGTAGAGGAATCACGTCTCTCGCCATACCACATCACAAGGCATAGAGGAAGCACATCTCTAGCCAAAACATATCACATGCATAGAGGAAATACGTCTCTAGCCAACCCATAAACATATATATCGCATGGAGGAATCACATCTCCACTGAACTATGTCCATCAAGGTAGCATGGAGGAAAGAACCATCTCCAGCTGAATCCTAATCCCACTCAAATAGTATGAAGGAAAGAATCATCTCCAGCTATAAATATGATCATACTCGGGTAGCGTGAAGGAAGTAATCATCTCTAGCTATAGCATACATCACGCTAGCGCATCAAGATCTACTAAGATCATAAATCACATAACAACTAGCATGGAATAACACATCAAGGCATATAAGCACATAAGCACAACATTCATCAAGATAGCACTAAGATCTACTCGTGCTCCCACAAATGGGTCTGTCCCAACATATACTCTAGATAGTTCCTCAGGACACTATCCTTGGTCTCTCACATAGCCTCTTCAGGTCTTCATCTTGACCATCATATCCTCAATATGGGAATGTCTTTCGAATGCAAGCGTTTCATATCTCATTCCAAGAATGTAATCGAATGCTCAACAAAAGTATGGTTGGACTCAACCATCAATCATCGTAACTCAAAAGGTGTCTCGAGTCTGGTATATACTTCCTCAGTTGAGACATATGAAACACTGGGTGGATATCCTCTAATCTCATAGGCAAAGCTAAACATCATGCTACCTTCTCCGTACTGGTCGATCTCAAATAAACCATCATATTGGAAAACTCAGTTCCCTTTCCATATTAACACGTCTAACGTCTCGCAGCTGAGATACTTACAGCCGTACATGAACTCTCGCTTGAACTTTAGAGGTTAACGCCTCTTGTCTACATATAAAATTCTGGCGACTTTGTACAACCAGCATTCTTCCTTCAATCAACGTTACTTGAACTATAAAATCCTGAATCTGGTCAGGTGTTATTCCACTACTACTGTTAGATCACTTCTAGCATAAGGATATACGACATCTATGTCTATATATATTGCCTCATAGGGCCATCCCAGAAAGATGCACGTCCTTCATTGTTATATATTAAACTCATTAATGGAAGGTAATATAACCATCCACGTTTCTCATTCAACTTACAACTTATAATAGATCTTTAAGATCTAGATGATCCTCTCTAATTGACCATCTGTTAGGGGGTGAAGTGTAGTCATGAGGTACAGACTCATCCCCAAAGCAGTATGAATCTACTACCCAAAATCTCAAAGTAAAAACATCCATCTCGATCAGAAATGATCGTTCTCGGTATACCATGAAGTCTCACTATCTGTCTAGTGTACTCCTCAGCCAATTCATTCACTAGCCACGTCCTTCTCATAGAAATGAAATGTGCCGGTTTCATTAATCTGTTACCAACAATCCAGATAACATCAATCTTCTACTGGGTCACAATCCCATAACAAAGTCCATAGAGATGTCCTCCCAAATTCTACTACTGCACGGGTAGTGGGTGGGGCTTATCTCTAGATCAGAAATACTCTATACGGACCTGCTGACAGGTCACACACTGTATCACAAATCTAGTTATATCGACTTCATACAATATAATCGTCTCATCTCGTGGTACATCTTACTCGTACCTGAATGTACTGAATAAGGCGTACAATGGGTATACCGTAATATTCCCTATCTCCATCTGCATTAGCAGGTACACAAAAGTGGTCATGACTCTTCATCAGTCCATCTACTCCCATGGAGAACTTTGGTGCCTCAGTACGAGACATCCTTTCTCTAAACCTTGTCAAGGTCGGGCATGTCTCCTGCTTCTGTTGGACCTCATCCAACAGACCAGGTAGAACCTCTGAGGTATAACTGGGTATCCTCATCAAGGAACTGATTGTCCAACTCTAGCCAAGCTAGATCTCTCTGAAGCTGAGGCTGAACTATCAGTCTCACAATCATCTTCTCTTGGAGCGTCTTTCCATTCAGGTTATCGGCGACAACATTCAACTTCTCTGAATGATATGGAATCTTCAAGTCGAAGTCTTGATCAACTTAAGCTCTTAACACTAGCGGTTATTCAACCCCTGTTGCATAAAATATACATCAGATTTCTATGATCTATAGAAATATGACATGAAGATCACACCGGTACGGTTTTCAAAACTTAAAGGCTTGAACTACCACTACTAACTCTAAATCATGAGTCGGGTAGTTCTCATCATACGTCTTCAGATGTAGACACATATATAAATAACTCTACTCCTCCGTATAAATACACGTCTTAAACTTAGCTGGGTGCATCGCCGTAAATTACGGGATTCCTAAAACCTTCTGATTATAACAAAATAGAGGCAAAGGTCAAGTGTCTCCTCTACTCTTCAGAACTCTAACATACTGCTTTAACCACGCAATTCTGGTGGTCTTCCTCAGAAGACTTATAAATGAATACGTAATCATATAAAATTCTTCGTCAAAGCATTGGTAGCAATCGGCTTAGCCGAGAAAACTACGTATTCCTTAATGTTCATCAGTATCTCCCATGTTACAACATACTTAATTCTCGCCAGGTCAACCATGATCCCACTGGCGGAGACAACATGGCCTAAAAAGGCTACCACTGGCATCTCAACTTACACTTAGAGAGCGTAGCATACAACCCTCTATCTCTCGAAAAATCTGCAAAACGGTCCTCAAACGATCGGTCTACTATTCTCTGCTATGAGAGTATACCGACATATAATCCATGAAGTCCACCACCAACTAATCAAGGAAGTCGATGAAGATACTATTCATCAACTCCATAAAAACTACTAAAACATTTGTCAACCCAAATGACATCACTACAAACTCGTAGTGTCCATAACGGGTATGGGATGCTATCTCATACACATGTTGCTCTCTCATCCATGACTAGGGATATCTTGAACAAAGGAATCCTGAAAACAAAATTGCTTCTTGAAGCTAACTCATCAAGTCGTCAATACGGAACATGGAACCCACTAGGGTAAACCCGTTTCAGTCAACTTTTCAAGTTATCAGTACAATATCTCAACAAGCACCATATAGTGTGGCTTTCCCATTCAATCTTCTATCATACTTCAACTCGATAACAATGTCCACACTCCGCTGAGGTGGAAACTAGACGGTTCAGTATCACATCTATAAACTCATAAACAACAGGAATACCTTCCATTGTTGGACTATCTCGCTCCTTCATGGTATAACACTAGAAGGCGTCACATCCATGTGCTATCAGCTCACTGCTCGTACAATCCTGATGACAAACCCGTCTCTTCAAAGGTCTTAACCTTAGAAGACATCTATTTACCATCTCAGTAAAGACTATAATAGCCTTACTATTAATATCTAACACCGCATGATGTCTATTCATCCAATCCATACACATAATGACTTCCTCATGCACCTACGGCATGACAAAGAAGTCTACAAGACATACACAAGTCCCGGAATAAGGGAACAAACACATATCTCGCGGGTACCTCAGACCCCTAATTGGTAATCCTGTAAAGGAAAGTCCACCTTCTACTATATATCAAAGATCAACCATTAACGCATGCATCGAAAGACAAGAAGTGCATAGCACTCATAACAAACAAAACTCCACTAGGTAAACCATTAACGAGAATGGGACCTGTAATAGCTAACTCCCGCAACTCCACTACATATCATCACTTGATCTCGGATCTATGCTCCTCAAGTATCACTGAGGTCCTCACTATAGCCTCTAGTTCCACTCTTTCAACACCGGAAAGAGGAAGGTCTTGCTGGGAAGAAACACTACCTTGCTGACAGAAAGGGGCCAGATGGCCTAGTTCACCACAGATGAAACAAGTTATCGGTGCCAAAGGGCACTCAGAACGCAAATGATTTGGATAGCCACAATTGTAACATAATTGTCTCATTCTTGCAACCTGTGCAACTGAAGGGTAACTCGATCTTCGTCGTCCACCTTGAATGATCTTATTCCGAGAGGGAACTTGTAAAGGCAACGCCTTGCCCTGTCGACAAAACTTTGCTCTATGCCCTGCTTTACCACACGTAAAGCATATTATGGGCGCCTTTGGGCACACAGCTCGCCGGTGTCCAAACTTTCCGCAATTAAAACACTGTAGTTCCGTGCCAGTCGTCTTCATAGCCAAAGGACCACTTGATTGTCCTAGTATCTGACTTGGTTCACCATTCATCATCTTTGCTTCTCCACTAACTGATTCAATCCGTTGCTTCTTCTCTGATCCAGAAGCTTCAGTTGATACCACAGATGTTGGTAAGCACGGTGTAAGTTTACCCGCTCTTGCAGCTTAATATACTTGGCGATATATTCTCGAAACTCGAGTCCACTCATCAAGACGTAATCAAGCTCTTCATGGTCGTCCTCTGCTATAGGCGATACAACAGCGGAAACTAGTCCCTGGCCTATCACTACTGGAGGAAGAGGGGGCATATTCCCACCTCGTTCCACTACAGATGTTGCTCTAGTCTGAGCCATCTGCAGAGTATACGCACCTAATCTTATAAGGCTATATATATGCCATAGGTATCAATATGTATATAATACATCCACATAATCCATAGTACACACAGATATATATACATATCTACGCTGCAGAGATCCATGACAGAGGTGACGACTTCTCGTACATTCTATCCCAAAATCACACCTAAAACCAAAATCTTTGAAAACGTCAGATCCCGTGTGGGCTCTGTTTATTTTACCTATCAAACCTCATTGCAGGTAGCAAGTGCCATTGTTGTCAACCTGGGCTGTGATACCAACTCTGTAACACCCCGAATCCGCGGGACTCGGGATGTCACATTGGGCTAGGATCTCACAATGGATCCTGACCCTAGCCTGACAACAAGTTCACTGGACCTTACAACATGGCACTGACAGATATAAAACAAATACATAAAACAGTATAAACTGTACAACCCAAAGTAAACAACAGCATAGCCGAGTATATAAAACGACAACCTCACACAGGAGGTACGAAAGAACATCCTCACGAAGGAGGGGAACACAACAAACCCAAACCAATCACCTAATGTACGAGAGTCCTCGGCTTGTCACTCTGTCAAATCACTCAGCAGCGCCTAACCTGTAAACATCTACAACACGGTATGAAACTGTTAGCTAACCATACATATATGAGGTAATGCATAAGCACAAACACAATCATGGAAGATAAACACATCATCATGCTTTCACACATTTACCCATTTTATTATCTTTATATAATAACCATTCACTCAAAAACCGTATATATATAGATAGATGAAAGTATGTGACACGAGGACCGATACATCCCCGCCTCTGAGTACAATGTCCAGCTGTACGAGTATCGGTCACACAATCCGTGTACCCTATGGGAGTGGATTGCGCCCTTCCTGTAAACCAGTCTGGCCCGACATCAAAGAACCTCCCAGACTCCACGGCGGGATGAAAGGGAAAGGTTATCACAGCCACGCAGTGGGGCAGTCAATAAAACATAGGTCGATAAAAACGACAACTCATGCTATCATAGCAAACATATAAAGCATACACCACTCATGCAAACACCCAATATAAGGATGGCAGCTAAGTAAGTCCTACGGACTTACCTCAACCTCGTACAACCACAACCACGATCAACCTCCAATCCTGAGAGGGACATTGCCTAATAACAAGGCATAAAGATATATCAATACTCCTATCAATCAAAAAGGTCACTTCTAGACCCAAGGGATCCATAAGGATCATAATCAATCTATAAGCCTCACAACCAACTAAACCTCAATATCTCAACATAACTCACAATTCCTCAAATCTCAAGGTAGTATCTAACCAACATTCCTCAATCTCAATTCTAATCCTAATTTAATTAATTAACCTTTAATTAATTAATTAGATTTCGTCAGAATAACGTTTTGCCCGCAGGCAATTTCTAAACCCCCTGTCATCAGATTTCATCAAACAAACAACCCATAATCACCAGAATAATATAACGACCATAATGGAATTTCTAATTGTCCTATTTGACAAGCCTAAACTCAATTTAGGCCAAATCGCAGTACGAAAAACGAATAAATTCATAACTTATTCGTTACTAACCCGATTGACGATCTGAAAGAAGATTCGGAATCACAACGACGCATGCTACGCATGTACAACATCAAATTCATCGGAATCTGAGCGACGGAAACGTCCTGGTGACATATATTCTCGACCAGCCCTCCATATACTCGGAAATGCAGAAACTCGGTACCGTTATGAAGAGAATGAAGAGAGGAATCCAGAAACTCAAACGGAATTGAAATGGGATTAGAAACGGAGAGTAGATATGAGTTTGAAGGTTGAGAGAAATCAGAGCTTTTACGAGAAAACGTGAAAGGATATGAATTAATAAAAGATTTTCCGCTATTTATAGTGAAGACGATAATTATCCTTTAGTAAAGTCGATAATTATCCATTAACCGATCAAAAGGCGGGTCGAACCTCTTTCCCCAAACTTCTCGAGATTGGAACATTAAATCTGGAATATTGTAGGGATAATTATTCCACAACTGCCTCGAAAAACGTGTATTCCTAAGCCGTCTTTCTTAGCCATTAAGAAACGAAATAGCGACTATTTTGGCCGTTTTGCCTCTCCATGTTATTTCATATCTAGGACATATCCGATGTCCTGATCATTTCTCTCAACTGCATTTTAATTAATTGGAGCTCCCAAATGCTCCAAATAACACCGGAGGGTAAAAATAATTACCCGGGGGGAAAAGTAAAAATCTTCCCAAACGTCCAAAATTACGCCAGGAACATAACGGTGGGACTCTTACTCATCACTTGCGAAATCTTCGCGAGTTATATGTCAATTACTATCAACGATTAAGTTAATCAACATTAATTAGAATTCGGAAATCCTAGCTACTACAAAGTCATAAACTTCTAGCAACCGTGAGTGTTGTAAGACTAGAAGTCAAACCACACAAGTCCGGTTTCATAACCGGACTTGTGTGGTTTGAGCATGTTAAAAGATAATAACCGGACTTGAGTGGGCAACCGGGGTTCCTTACATTTTTTGATTGGGTTTTGGTTGGAGTCGTGTTTGAGTTTTGTATTCATTATATATTGTATGCCGCGTGTATGGAATTTGGTACTGTGGTTGTATCTCGGGTGAAGTCTTTTGTTTGTATGGTTTTGGGTTTCAGTGCATTGCATAAAATGTATTTCGTTTTGGCCTTTATTTGTGCCTTGTTGCAAGATCCGGTGAAATTGTTGTCAAGCTAAGGGTCGGGACCCATTGTGAGGTCCCAACCCGTAGGATTCCGAGTTCCGCGAATTCGGGGTATTACAAAAGTGGTATCAGAGCCCTAGGTTGACAACAATGGCACTCGCAATCTTCTAATGGCCGAATAAGGAATAAACAAAACCCCGCGGGTTTTGAGTTTTCATTTTTAAAATCACATGCATGAGTCGGGGTAGAATGTACGAACCACCACTCCTTCCGCGGATCTCGGCAGCATAGTTTATTGGAGTTTTTAGTATATATATGTATATATATGTAGATATGTATCGTGGACTTAGGATGTTTTTGGACTATTATTGTATGTGGATTGTAGTTGCATGATGGACATGATTTATGTGTATTGTTGTGTATGTGAACGATTATATGTTTTGGACCTTGTATTGTTGTAATGGAATGCCGAATGCGTGATATTAGTAGTAATATGGACTTAGGACTTATATAGTTATGGATACGTATTCTTATTATATATAGTAGTAACGTACGAAGTTATGGGAACTTTTAGCTAAGATGATAGTATGATATCATAATCCTTGGACGGCGTCGTTTGACTTAGGATAGTATGTATACAAGGACGAATATGCTCAAGTATCGAGTTGAGAGCTATGTTCGGGCGAACGCCTTGGAGTTCTTGTACTTCTTTAAGAGGATGTCGAAGAGGAGTAAAGATGATGTAAACAAAGGGCAACCAAGTAAAAGAAAACTCGAGACGACTTAAGGGGGATCAAGATGGGAGCAATACAAGAAAGGGGAGAAACATTAAGTGTAGAAGCGGTTCTATAGAGGCCATGATTGAACGACAACGAGACAGTAGAGATAATGAACTTAAGTTGTTCGAAAAGACGCGTGGACAACTAAAGATGCGGATCGGAAAGGAGATGTGTACACTCTAGCAAGGTTAAAGGTGGTATTCCATTAAGATGTGAAGTTTTCTTTAGGTGCTCCTAAACATTGGAGTCAAGACGAGAAAAGTGATCGAACCATTTGCTAAAGATTTAAAATACCATAAGTTAAGCTTACGATGTACCAAAAAGTAAAGTTACAACATTACTAGAGTTATGAGAAGAAGGGCATGGTGGGGATTCACGTGGAGTTGACCGATTTGTATTATGATGATAAGACTAAAAAAACGCCAAGAAGGAGGAAGTGGGTATAAATGATGACCCCAAGAAAATGAAAGACGAAACGAAGAGCTTTGATCGAGAGACTTAAGATACCAACCAAGAGGAACGCGAGTGGATGCTAGCTAAGGCTATAATCTTTGGGAAGGTGCTCTTGAAAGACATCAAGGAAGAATGGTTAAGTCTATGAAAGGGAGTTATATGAAACAACAAGGCAAGGAAGATATAGTTACCTCATAAAGAAGAGGAAGCAAGGACTGAAGAAAGAACTACCAGAGTTTAAGGTAAAGTACCCCGAGGAGGGTAGCCTTCCTGAGAATGGTAACATGGGAAGTATAGTAGAATAATAAGTCGTTGACTTCGGAGAAGGTCAGATACAAGTTAATCGGTGACAACTGAGAACGCACAGGTGTGGGTTGTCTATTGGTGAGTGTAGAGGAGATGAGTAAACAAGTGTATGGGCATATAGAGGATCGACAACAAGAGCTTAAAGTATTCGCACTACATCAATGTCAATGGTAAGGAAGTACGTCAACGGAAGTGCATTTGTGTTAAATCAAATAATGTTGATTGAGATCAAGTAAGTAGCTGTTACAAACCTCCTAGGGGAGGATGGAGATGACCCTTTGGGACCTTCTTAGTTCATGAGAACGACATATGGGAGAACGACCCAAATTAGAGGTTTTAAAGTTTGACCACGGTAAAAGGAGAAGTAGTGAATCAAGAAGAAGGTAAGGTGTCATGGAGGTGGTACGTAAACGGGAGTATATAGATGATGTAGGGTATGAAATGGATGATATGTTACCGCGGGCAAGAGATAAGTCAAGTATCTAGTCTCACACGGAAGTGACATGGTGGCTATGGCGTGAAAGAGAGGACCTAGATTAGGGCAACGTTACAAGCTTAGAGTTAGGAAGTTAGTGATGGGTGGAGTTATGAGTTGGACACTTCAGTGATGTTGGTAGGGGGGTTAGCCTAGCGTTCTTCACAAGGCATACATGTACGGTTGTGAAGTTGTTTTTGGAATACCAAGGGATGTATAAGGTGACCAACAAGAGCAGGAGAAGATTGAAGTTTTGAAGTTTGATATCGATATGATATGTACAAGAAGTACATGAAAGATTGAGGCTAGAGTCTCTACGGTCGGATTGACGTTACATAAGAAAATGAAGTAGGTTCTACACCTACTCGAAGGAATGGTGCAATCTTATATATAATACGAAGAACGATTCCCACATGTTGGGATGTCATAGAAGTAAAGAAGATAAGGTCAATTGTTTTGAAGCATGGTTAAGTCGTGTAGTTTGGATCCTTATGGCAGCACATAAGTGAGAAACCTTAGAAGATTTTTAGAATCATGTCATCAAAGAGGGAAAATGAGATTAAGTTTAATGAATACTTAAATAAGGCTACGAGAGTCACAAGACTCAATCAAGCCTCTCGAGTTCAAGAGATGAAGGATCTCTGAAAGACGACAGTAAACATTGTAGCTAAAGATGGAACAATACACGTGTTTATAGGACGTCACCCCAACAAATCGGGGTAGATCATTAGTATTATGACCACTTGTAAAATGATCAGACAAGATTGTGTCGGTTATTACGATATGTGACGGGAAGACAAAAGATGAAACCTAAGATATCACTAGGGTTGTTATACGAGCCGAACGAGCCGAGCCTTGGTATGCTCAGGCTCGGCTCGTTTTGAAACGAGCCGAGCCCGAGCCGAGCCTGAAAATTGGACCGAGCCTAAATTCGTGTTCAGGCTCGGCTCGTGAGCTCGTTCGGCTCGGCTCGTTAGGGCTCGTTCGGCTCGTTTAGGCTCGTTCGGGCTCGTTCGGGCTCGTTCGGCTCGTTCAGCTCGTTAACCTGTTTCTTTTTTAAATTAAAACATGTGGCTAATTTTACATAAAAAATTCACATAAACTACAATCTTACAAATGCCAAAACAATAGAATATTTAAACCAACAAAGTTCAATAGTTTAAATCCGAACAAACTAACAAGTAACATCCCAATAGCAAATTAAAACACAAATGCAAAGTATCCAAAGTATGTTACACAACCATAAACCAAGTTCATATCAAAAACATACAACCCAACAACACATCTTGGACCGTATGGCAAAACGTGGTATCCTCACTTGCTCACCTACAACAAGAAAAACATCAATTTTTAGAAGCCACATCCTTACAATATCAAATAACATTATTCTAAATTAAGTTAGAGCAAGAAATACTTACATCACACTTCAAATTCAGCTCGAAACCAATTTGATGCACAAAGAATTCCTTCAATTGTATCATCACCCAAGGAACATCGATCATCACTAATAACTCTACGCCCGGCACTAAAAGCCGACTCAGAAGGTACCGTAGTTACCGGAATTGAGAGAATATCTCGGGCCATCTTAGATAACGTTGGAAACTTCAAAACATTTGATTTCCACCAAGCCAAAACATCAAACTCTTTACCTCCACTCAATAACACACCTTCTTCAAGATAGATGTACAACTCCTTTCTTGATGGCATATTTTCACATCTTGTTTTGATCCAATCTTCAAATTCATCCACATCTTCATCCACATGGACCACATCATCCGTGCACCTTCCAACTAAGCTTGTTTTTCCAGCATTACTCGAACCACACCCACCACTTGCATCCTTGGTGATGTAGTTCTCATATAAACGATGCATCTCACTAATAATATCCTTAAGTTTCTCTTCCACTTCATCTTCTTCATATATCTTTCCATAAACAAATCTAATCTTGTGGGTTTTGTTTCGGGGATCTAAAATAGCCGCTATAATCATAAAAAGATTGCACTCCTTCCAATATTTGTCAAATTTGGATTTCATACTATCCACCATAGCCTTCATAAAATCTCTTGGGTCATTCTCCATATCATCTAAAATTTTCCTAATCTTCCAAATTTCAGAAAAATATAGATTTGCAGTTGTATATTGACGACCTGAGAAGATGTTTGTTACCTTATCAAAAGTAGACAAGAACTTGCACACATCTTTAGCTCTTTCCCAATCCTCATCAGATGGTAATGTAGAATATGCCGGATCTCTATTTGCAAACCTAGCAAAAGCGTCTTTGAAGATGAGAGCCCTTTCCAACATATGAAATGTCGAGTTCCACCGGGTGATGCAATCAAGAATTAACTTCTTATTGGAAGGCAAAGACATGTTCTTCACAACTTCATTCCACTTGTGAAGGCGTGATGGACTCAAAAGAATAAACTTCACACTCTCACGAACATTCTCAATGACGGACTTTAGAGGAATCAATCCATCTTGCACTAAGAGATTCAAGATGTGTGCACAACACCTTATGTGGAAAATCTTCCCACCAAAAAACAATGCATCTCTAATCTGAAAATGTTCTTTCAAAGACCGAATAGCTGCATCATTTGAAGAAGCATTGTCGAAGGTAACAGTAGAAATCTTGTTCTCTATTCCCCATTCAGTCAAACATTCATACATCTTGTTTGCTATTGCAATGCCGGTGTGAGGTGGAGACAAGAGACAAAAGTTTAGAATGCGGTTCTGTAA
Source organism: Fagopyrum esculentum (assembly GCA_033239045.1). Taxonomy (NCBI): domain Eukaryota; kingdom Viridiplantae; phylum Streptophyta; class Magnoliopsida; order Caryophyllales; family Polygonaceae; genus Fagopyrum; species Fagopyrum esculentum. The sequence continues at coordinate 40,308,306 of BSUD01000007.1, read as the reverse complement.
ATTCCAATCTGTGTCTACAAAGTGACCGGTGATACACATATAACCTTTAGTCTGGTTAGAAGTCCACAAATCAGAAGTCAAGCTAACTTTTCCAACTTTTGCAAACATTCTCTTCATCTTAGCCTTTTCTTCCGCATACAACTTCATTGCACGATCTCGAATAGCAAGGCGGCCAAAAGGTTCAAACTTCGGGTTAAGCATCTTACTATAACCTCTAAAGAACTTGTGTTCAACCATCATGAATGGGTACTCATGTACCATGATCATCTTCGCCGTCATATCCTTGATTGCTTCTTTATCATACTTGTAAGGTGCTAGTGCTCCAGTTCCACCGGCATCAAAACTAAGCAATGCTTGCACTGAACCGACTCCTTTACCAGAGATCTTACTCTTACGAATAGCACATATAGCAATGTGTCTCTTATAGTGTGTTGTTGGTCCTCCTATTCTATAAGACATCCGAATCCCACAATGGTTGCATTTCACACATGTGACACCATTCTCTACAACTTCACTCACATCATTCCAAACATTGGAAGTTTTTCGCCGCTTGGAAGGATTTTCAGTCACTTGAGATGGAGCCTCAGCAACTTCCTCATCAACATCAACTTCCTCATCAACATTCGTAAACTGGTCCGTTTCTAAAGCCGACATAATCTAAAAAAGTATAAATTAAAAAAATCAGCATAGTAAAAAGAATAGAAATAAGCAATTTAGCACATATCATTCATGAAAGTGCGGTAGCAACAACCCATAAAATCAATAGAAAGTAAATGAGTTACAGTAGACAATAAATGAGTTACAGACAAATAAACACAGCAGCCCATTAAAATCAATAAATCATACACATACAAAAAGTAGACAATACTACATTAGACAAGCAATCACAAAACCAACAACAAGTAGACTAGAGTTATATCTCCATGAACACAAGCAAAGTAGACAGTAATTAGTAAATGAGTTACAGTAGACACTAAATCAATGTTCAAAAGAGATTTACGCAACAACAAATCAATCAATATACAAAGAGTGCATACTGTAGAGGGCTGTGATATCAATAAATAAAATCCAAAATGAGCTCAAAATAAACAAAGTATTCGATCACAAAAGAGATTTACACAACAACTGGTCAGTCAATTAAAAACCTCAACCAATCAACAAAATCCACAATCACAAAACCAACAGAAGATGATGTGAATCAACAAAAGTCAGTAAGTCACACAAGAGAACTGAAAGTGTAAATGAAACATCAATCGAGAAAGAGGTGAGGAGATACTCAAAAATTACACTACCGAAGGTCCAAAGCAAGCTAGTCGGGAGAGTGCAAAGGGTTGTTGAATAAGTTGGAGCCTGGAGGTAGCCGGAGAAGCGACCCACTAGACCAATTAGCCGGAGAAGCGAACCACTGAACCAGCGAACCACTGAACCAATTAGCCGGAGAAGCGAACCACTGAACCAATTAGCCGGACAAATGAAGGAGAAGACTGAGAAGAAAGAATGAGTTGGCGCTGATTCCGCTGAAGAGAAGCAAGCTAGTCGGCTGTCGGACCGCCTCACTGCCGGAACACTGAAGGAGAAGAGTTGAAAAGTTTGATAACTTTGATTAGTGAAATAGAAGACTGAGAAGAGAAGCAAACCAGACATAGGGCTTCGACTTACGAGTCTCGCCGCCAAACAGATGCGAAGGAGTGTCGCCGCCGAACAGATGCGAAGGAGTGTTGCCGCCGAAGGAGGGTCGCCGTCGAGTAGCCGGAGCCGGAGCCAGAGGAAGATGGTTGAAGGTGGTTCACTGGTTTGCCAATCGCTGTTGTTGATAGTCGAGAGAAGAAAGGAATACGGCCGCCCTTGCCTTTCCCTTCTCACTTCAGTTTTCTTCAAAAAATCAAAAACCCTAGGAATTATTTTTTTTAACGAGCAGCTCGTTAAGGGCTCGTGACGAGCCTAGTAATAGGCTCGGGTTCGGCTTGTTAGACTACATGAACGATCACGAGCCGAGCTTTTAGCGAGCCGAGCCCGAGACGAGCCCGAGCGGCTTGTCTCATGTAACAGCCCTAGATATCACGGATTCCAATACGTCAAAATGTGGAATTTCCCACTAAGGTCGAGCATGATTTAATTCCGATGGCTAAGACACCGTATGGAATAACACTTGTGCAAAGACATGAGTGGTGGAAGCAAGTGAAGGAGAAATTTCAAGAACTTAGTGATAAGATTTCATTAGAATTACTGAAATGCCATAGAGAACACCAAACGTTATCTTGAACTCTTGATTTGAAGTTCATATTGGAATATATCTTAAACTCTTGATTTGAAGTTGTTATTGAGAACACCAGTTTGCGAAAAGTGAGACAATTATCTCCGTTTGTACATCGATTACCGTGAGTTGGACAAGATTGAAATGAAGAACAAGTATCCCTTACCAAGGATAGATGATCTACTCGACCGGTTGCAAGGGTCGATAGTCTCTTCTAAGAATGATTTAAGGTCTATTTGTCACAAATTGAGAATTCGAGATGCGGATATTGCAAATACGACATTCACGGCGAACCATGGACACTAAGAGTTGTAGAGATTCCCTATGGGCTTACTAACGCCCGTATAAGATGTTTTGGTATACTCTCAAAGAAGAGAGAAGTTGTATGACAAGTTGCCTCGGGACGACGACCCCCGAAGGATGTTAAAGAAGTTACAAGTTTTCTTGGATGTGCTGGTCATTACTGGATTTGTGAAGAGATTCTCCAAGTAATACCACCTATGGCTAACCTACTTCGAAAGACAAAGAAGTTTAGAGCAGGACAAGTATGGAGAGAGTTTTAAAGAGTTAAGAGAAGAGTCATTGGACAACTGTTTTGAAATTGCCTTGAGGGGTTTGAAGTGTACAAGTGATTCCCAAGACAAGGTCTTGATTTAGTATTGAAGAACGATATAAAAGTAATAGCGTACGTGTCTCGTTGTAGAAGCGGGGTGAAGTAAAGTGCTTTCTTCATTACTTGGAACTCGCAACAAGAATTGAGAAAACGTAACATCAAAGTTTGGCTTGCCAAGAGCCAAATCCAACCTTGTAAATTGGAAGTTTGACCATCTTGTTGAAGACAATCAAGAGAAACATAATGGAAATGCTGCATTAAGAAAGACTCGAGGTGGAAGTTGAGTTTTTGATATGGCGGACCTTTTTGAGATTTTAGCGCAAGTTGAGAAAGTGGTTTACCAGTTGGCGTGGCCGCCGAGAGTAGATGGTGTTCACACGGTGTTTCATGTGTATCAATCAAGGAGTACATACATGACTCGAGACATGTTGTCAGTCATGATGATCTAATGGCAAACGGGGAGCCGATGAGGCTAACTGAAAGGCAGAGGATAGTATCTTTGGTTGAATTTTTCGCTGAGCTAGGGAAATCGATAGAATCGACGGGTTAAACTTAGTTCTTCCCTTAGTTGTGTTATGTGCATGCGTGATGTTAGGTGTAGTTTGTGTTGTGTGCGGGAGTGCTATATGACCTAATATATCTTGCGGTGGTAGTTTGAGTAGATTGTGTGTATATTAGAAGGTTAAAGCCTTCTTAGTTTGAGAGTTCATACCTCGGCCTTAGGGACCGAGAAGTTCGACGTATAGTAAGTTTCGGGACGAAACTTGTTTTTAGGGGATCTAATGTAAGGCCCAAAATTTTAGGCGCGTTGCATTTTTATTCTTGCGGCTTTTATCGATATTTAATGGCTTATATTTATTTATTTATTTATTATTAAAATTATCTTACGACGCAAAATATCTTTCCGGAGTATATTGTTATTTTTGTATACATTCTCGTATAGTCGTATTATTATTTTCAGAAAAGTCGGAGAAGTTTTCCCGTTCGAAAATCCTGTTCCTAACGCTTTTAAATCGGATTCACTTTTTACCCGCTTCTTTTTATTTTATTGTCTTTCTCCTTTTTGTTTTCCCTCCGGTCTTTTCCTGTGTCAGGCGGCACCATCAACATCTGGCCGGCCTGCTTCGTAACTCCTGGGGCGTCTCCTCATTGCCTTGGCCGCCCAAGCTACACGTCTAGCTGGCCCCTAGCCCTGCACCCCTGCTTAGCCACACTACCCTTCAACCCACCTACAACACCTTTGTTGTGACAACAACCTCCCCTCTCATCTCTCTTCCTTCTTTGTTCCATATTCACCCTCATCGTTACTTTTGATCTCGATCTCCATCAACAGCCCTCACCCTCTCGGAGAAACACTCACCTCACCAACAACACTCTCATCCTTCTCGATTTTATGGAGTGAGCAAGTGCCCTCCTTCGTCCGAACGACCTCCTCTACAACTCTATCAGGAGCCCTGGTGAAGACCAAACCTACCCCCTCGCTGCCGGAGCCCCAACACAGCCTTGCCGCCTCCACTGTCTCCTCTCTTCCTCTCCCTTGTGACTTGCGATCGAGCAGATACTGCAGAGCAGCCTTGGGTCGTCTTCCTCTCACCGGAGCAACCATCGAACGCCTTCACCGTAGCCTCGATCGAGACCACCAAGAGAACCCTTTGCACTTCTCTTCTACAGCCAAAGAGTCGCCAAGGAACCCCGCTGCCTGCATCGATTCGCCGGAGTGCCACGCCATCAGAAGCTGTCCTCGCCTGCGTCGCCTTCAAGGACCGTCGCCGGTGAGCTCGTGCTGCCTCGCCCAGCCAGCCGTAGCCCAACCTGTCCCAGCCGCCGCCTCCTGTGTGTGCTGAAGTTGAAGAAACCCTTTAGGGTTAATTACAAACGGACCCCTTGATTTTGGTATAATTACAAAATGTACCCATATTTCTATAATTGCAGTTTGGACTCACATTTTTGAAAGATTGAATTTATGCCCACTGTAGAAAGTTAACTACATATATTGGCCATATTTATTATTATAGTTTGTGACCCAATTTTTACAGTTTATAAATCGAGCCCTTGTTGGATTAATTTCGAGTTATGACCTCAAAGATTTGATTGCGGATTTTGACCGTTTTTGAATTGTGTTTTGCCCCGGAAAAACGGTTGAGCGGTTTTGTTATCCTTGGGCTTATGATATTGTTGGAGATTGCCCAGAAAATATTATTACGGATTTTAAATTGAGCTTCGGTTCAATGGTAATTTTGGGTTATGACCAAGTTGCTAGATTCCCGTTTTTCTTTTGCCCGGGAAGGTTTTTGCTGGTTTTAACGTTGGCTTTTGGAACCGGGTTTTTGCTTAGTTTCATATATATTAAATCTTCGGTTCAAATTTAGCGTATTAGCTAAATTTGCTTAGTTTTGGTGTTAGGTTCGGAAGCGTCCAGATAAAGACTTAACAAGTCCAAGTCCACATCCGTTGATCGATTTCCGTCTTTTGACGTCGTGTGAGTATACTTTCCCTCGATCTAGTTATGTTTAGTAGTATCATGCTAGATTGGATATAACATAACTTAGAGTGAATACCAAGTAGTGGTTATGGACCTTAGGTGAGTGTTTGAGGATTGTGAAATATTTTATGACTTAAGGTGTTGATGTTATCTTGTGAGGCTTGTGAGGTTTGAGAATTTGAGTATATGGTTGTTGAGATTATGGGCTAGGATATGCGCATCCTAGTATAGTGTCGATACCGTTGAGATTGTTGAGACTAGGCATGTTTATCCTAGTATGTGTTATGAGTTATGTTTTGGGAGATCTTCGGGTCTAGAAGTCTAAGGACTTCTAGCTTGTGTTGAGTGTGGTGTGAGTATGAGGGATTCTAGGATGCGGTCCTAGAATGAGAGTCAAATGATCTTGCGTAGATCATTTGTGTAAAAGTCTAAGACTTCTTGAGTTGAGCGAGTTGTTGATATAGATATCTTGTTGTGAGCAGGTGTAGACTTCTTCCCAAGGGAAGCGAGAGTGTTGCGTGAGTTAGCGTTTGGGACGAGGTAAGTCTCCGGACTTACTTAGCTCGTATTCTATGTATTAGATTCGATGCGTGTTTGGTGGTGTGTGTTTTATTGCTTTCATTATAACTTATATTAATCGGAATAGGATTACCGACATTTATATATTATTTGGCCCAAATGTATGATAACGGGCGGTGACAACTTGTCTAGCTCTTGCGTAGAGTTAGGAGGTTCTTGGCGACTAGCCCGTGTGGTTAGACGGTCGGATGCATCTGTACCGTTCCATGCGGTAAGTGGGAACCGAGGCGAGTTTCGGGAGATTCTCGTGTCACAAAAGAAGTTGAATTAGAACGGGATATGACCTAATAATAAAAAGATAATAACTGTACTTGTGTGCTTTGAGCATGTTATGTGTTATGTTGATCTATGTGTGTATGTGCCTTCACCTTGCTTCTAATGCTGCGAATATTAACTAACGGTTTTATACCGATTGTTATAGATTGCCTTGCAGGTTAGGAATGCGTCCGAGAGATCCGGAAGAGAGGGTAGCCGGGATTCCGTACATCTTAGGATTGGGTTTTGGCTGGAGTCGTGTTTGAGGTTTGTATGCATTATATATTGTATGCCGCGTGTATGGCATTTGGTCTTGCGGTTGTATCTCGGTTGAAGTCTTTTGTTTGTACGGTTTTGGGTTTCATTGCATTGCATAAAATGTATTTTGTTTTGGCCTTTATTTGTGCCTTGTTGCAAGATCCGGTGAAATTGTTGTCAAGCTAAGGGTCGGGACCCTTTGTGAGGTCCTAACCCGTAGCATTCCGAGTTCCGCGGATTCGGGGTGTTACATCAAGCTCTTTGGAGTTGAGTCTTGACGTGTTGGAGCCAAAGGTTCGAGCTTTAGTTGCCCTTGATGCGAGTTCTGTCGAAAAAGAAAGCCGACAACACTTTCTGTCACGCCGCCGGCGGGCCTGCACAGAGCTGCCCCTACACCTTTGTCCAGCCGCCCCTGCGCCTCTGTCCAGCCGCCCCTGCGGTTTCCTCTGCAGTAACTCCCGTTCTTGTGAGTTACTTCCTTCCTTGCTTTCCTCATTCCTTTCCTTACATCTTCTGGATGTTGTTGATCTCCTGTGAGTGCTGTAAGACTAGGGTTAAGCCCTTAGCATGCGTAGATCTCTTAGAGATCTTTGAGACTAGAAGTCATAAACTTCTAGCAACCGTTTCGTTCCTGATCCGTGTTGTTTGTTCATACAGGCTTTTCTTGCTACTTTCCTGAGGGAAAATGAGCTCTCTTGAGTATTCTTGAGTTGTTATTCCTGAGCTTTGAGTTACCTTCGTGTGAGGTAAGTCCCTTGGACTTACTTAGCTTCATTCCGCGTATTAGTTGGATTATATTGGCTTGTTTGTGTTGTTTATTCATGTTATAATGGATAACCGGAGTAGGATTCACCCTTATAACCTTAATTGGCTCAAGTGTATGATAACGGGCGGTGACATCACTGCCTAAATCTTGCGAGAGCTAGGAGGTTCTCGGCGACTGGCCCGTGCTGGTTAGACGGTCGGAGGCATCCGCACCGTTCCATTGCCGGAAGAGGGGACCGAGGCGAGTTTCGAAAGGATTCTCGTGTGACAAAAGAAGTTGAATTAGTAATGAATGACTTAATGAAATATAATAACCGGTTGAGTGCAAGCATGCTATATGTTTATTTTACCTTATGTGTGTTTTTGCCTTTATTCTCTTGCTTATACCTAGAATGTTAGCTAACGGTTTATACAGTCGTTGTAAATGTTTTGCAGGTTCAAGATGGTGCTGAGTGATCCGGATGGTGTGGTCAGTCCGGGTTCCCGTACATTATAGGGCGGGTTCGGGGTTTTTGTTTTGTTTGTTGTTTCCCTTTTGTTTTGAACCCGACTGTGGAGTTTCGTGTTTTCTTTTGGTTTAAACCTTTGATTTTATTTTGAGTTTTGATTTTCATTCGTCTGTGCCTTGTTGTAAGATCCGTTTGATATTGCTACTTTGAGGGTCGGGACCCATTGTGCAGTCCTAGCCTGTGCGCTTCAAGCTTCCAGAACTTGGGGTGTTACAAGCTTTTAGGGGTAAAATTGTAAAAAAAATTGATAAACTACACTAAAAGCTATCATTTAAAACTTTTTAAAATTTGACCAAAAAGCTTCTGAAAAATTTAATGAAAAAACTAATCTACCAAATAAGTTGATGTAACGAATACCCATTAGCTTTCATTTTTTCCAAAGCTCTACAAAAAGCTCCGCCAAATAGGACCTAATATTTGTATGTCGGTCGTTGTGCTATACTTTGTGATTTGTGGGTCATAGTGAATCGTTGACCTATTAAATTTATTATTTATATTTTTATCAATATAATGAATATACAATAAGTTTTAAACTTTTGTCAACAAATACCCGTCTAAGGGTAATATATATATATATATATATATACACTTTACTAAAGTAATCGACATAATGTTGACGTTGTCCCCTCACTTTTTTCTCATCTTTTACTAAATCACGAATTAAGCCAACAAATATTTTTTACTAAACCATAATTATTTTGTAAAATATGTATCATGTATTTTGCTATCCCACATCGATTAATAAGGAAGAATGACACTTTGAGAACTTGTATAAACAAACATAGAAAGTTTGAACATTAAACAAATCATACATTTCTAGGCCTTTTGATGAGAATCAAGTATAATATTTTTCATATTGGATTGATATTTGTATGTAGGTCATTGAGACCTACTGTAATGTGGAACGTTGACCTATTAAATTCGTAATTTATCTTTAATCAATATAGTGAATATAAAATAACTTTTAAAACTTTTACATGAACAAATAGTCATGTAGGAGTGTCGGACACGTATATAGAAGTAGGCAACAATAATGTTGACATGGCGCCTCTTCGTTTTTTTCGAATTAAATTTTTTATCAAATTACAAATTAAGCCAATAGATCTTTTGTTTATTAAACCATAATTATTTTGTAAAATATGGAATTTTCTATCCCACATCGATTATGGTTTAGTAAAAAAACATAACCGTTTGAGAAGTTGTATATATAACACCTAAAGTTTGAAGATTAATGTTATCTTCTGAGTTTACAATTATTTTGTTTTCTATCAATAATATCAAGCAATCATAACTTTTGAGTTTACACTTATATCAAGTTTATCTTCTTCTTTTCTAGAATCGGACTGTCGCGCATGTTTTTGAGATTTCACGACAAATATTATCTTTTGCATTTGTATTATATTATACTTTCACAATTTTATTTATTATTTAAATTAATTTATTTTGAATATATTTTTGCATTGCATAGAATGTCGTTTATTATTTGACATTTATTAAAATCACATATCTATTATTTGACATTTATTAATATTGTGGTTTTTATAATATAGATATAGTGAACACTTTTGGTTTGGTATGCTCCTAGATGTAGTCATATTTATATGACGAACTAGGTCAATAATTATGTTGTTATTATTTAATAAGTGTATACTTTATTACATAAACATTCATTATTAAATCAACAAAATATAATAAAAAAAATACATCTATAAAAAAAATAACAAAAAATACATTTTCAAATACCCGTGCAAGGCACGGGCACTAAACTAGTGTTTAAAGAAAATAAATAAAATGAAAATAGATATTTTATTTTAATAAATAAGCTTTTGACATTTTAATTTAGTAGTTAAATGCAGTAGCATTTTATTTCTAATTTTTTTTTATTAATTTAAAAATAATCAAATTAGCTAAGTAAGTATTTTTGAGATTTCTCTCTAGTAACTAGATTCTTGGTATAAATATATTTAATAAATGTGCCCTTAATCAAACAACTTACCTTCCAACTTCAATGTAATGAAAGTGGTAAAAATTAAAGTATACACAAATCTAAGGCCATCTCCAATAACATAGGGTTATAATAGCCTTGGGGTTAAATTTTAACCCTAAAAAAATATTTATTATTTATTATTAGTTAAATGGTCTCCAATAATAAAAGAGCTAATTTAGCCCTTTAGTAATTAAATATTATAAAGGTTCACTTTTCTCTCTCCTTCTCTAAAAAAATAATATTTATTATTAGTTGAATGGGGAGTTGTTGCATTATTTTTCAAAAAAGGAGCAAATGAGTTTAATAGGGGGTCCCACTTGAAGAGTTAAAGGGTGACCTTGAGGGTTATATTTAGCCCTTTGCATCACCCTTTAACCCTTTAACTCTATAGCTTCTTTTTATGGGAGACCATTTTATAATAAAGTAGGGCTAAAGGTGACATATAACCCCCTTATTGGAGATGGCCTAATGGAAATAAAAATGGCATATTTGGTCAAATTTTTTCTTAATAAATTACTTGATATACATCAATCAAGACACATATAAACATGTAATGGAATAAAAAAAATCCCCACCAAAGCCTTAACTCTTCTTAGGGCTCATAATCTAAATTGGCCAAATTATCTAAGTAAGTCTTTTTGAGATTTCTCTCTAGTACTAGACTCAGTATAAATATGTTTATTAAATGTATCCCTAATCAAACCCCTTATCTTCCACTTCAATTTAGTAAAAGTGATAAAAACTGAAGGGGTACACAAACCTAATGAAAATAAAAAAGGTCTATTTAGCCAAATTCTTTCATTCAAATTCTAGTACATGATGGGTTTTAAAAAAAATTACCCTTAAAAATAATTTTAGTGTAGTGTCCGTCCCAAGCATGATTTTTTTTATATTTGTTTAAATAAATAAGGATACAAATTTAAAGTCATCGATAACTACTATTTTCAAAATCTGTATATAGGCTTTAAATCAGGTACAATATTGTTCATCCGAATGAAAATTACGGTGAGTTGTTGAGTTGTCGCGCTAACACGTGCTAAAAAAATTGACTAGAGCTTTTAGTCAATGTTTTTTTTACTATTCGTTCAAAATTTTATTATATTGGTTCAAATTATTTGTATAAATGGTTTATATATTTTTTTTAAAAAAAGTTTGTAGTTGTTACTTTATTAGTTCAACATTTTTGTTCGATTAGTTCAAATTTTGTATACTATCAATTTTAATATTTTCAATTATTGGTTCATGTATTTTTTACTTGTACATGTTTGAAGTAATGATACACAATTTTTGCACTAATTTTGTAAATTTCAAAATACATGATATTATATTTTTTTTAAAATGGTTTGTATATTTAAAAATGATGTATTTTAAATTGTTCAATTTGTGTTTTTTTACACTAAGTTTATAATGTCTACTTATATTCAAGTGACTTGGAGAAATAACAAACAACTCAAAATGGTTTGCATTTAAAATTGATATCGTGTTAAATTAAAAATCTATTTCGTTACCTTTTTTAATTTGTTGAATTTGTGTATAATATATTTTATTTTAGTATAACTCACCTCTTAAGGGAAAGTGAAAAATGATATTTTTAAACTAAATTAGTATTTATCAAATATAAAATCAACTCTTTGTATTGATCCACAAGAAATTAACGACTAACTAACACATGACCTAAATTATGATCAATTAATTGATGACATGTTGTCTCGATGGCTACTCAAAAATTATCGATGTCACATGACCATAATTATGATCCATTAATTATGATCCCAACTTTACTTTTTATTCTCTGCTTCTTAAATTTGCTGATTATGTGGGATATTTCAATTAAAAATCTATTATTTGATTTTGTAGGATTCTTTATTACTTATATACATGGACGTTGATCGGTTGACACTAGTGTCAAATGACACTAGTGATGTGACACTATCAATAGGATGAATTGGCAGATGGGAAAGATGATGTGGATTTTTTTTAAAAAATAATAAATACGGGTAATTAATTAGACTTCATTAATTATTTTGTTATGGAAAATTCCAACTTCATTAATTAGTTTTCCCTTGGTTATTGGAAGGGTTGCAATCAATGAAGACGTTCGATTCTCCCGAGTTTTTCTCCATGGTTGGATCTTGGATGGATCGGCTATGCTATCCTTCTATCATCATCGATTTGATTCGATTAAAAGCTCCATATCATTTGAAGGTTTTTGCTGAGAAGGTGAAGTTGAACGAGATGCTCCACTGGAGGAGCTGGGATGTCTAGCACACCACGAAGGGGAAGTGAAGTTAATCGACAGAGATGCTCCACTGGATTTTTTATGGAGGCTATTCAGTTCGTTGGAAGGGGAAGTGAAACTATATATAAAATCATATGGAGGCTATTTAGTTCGTTGGAAGGTGAAGTAATCGACCGGGAAGGAAGGCTATTCAGTTCGTTGGAAGAAAGGAGGAGCTGAAGAGTTAGACGAGTTAGATTAGAATTAAATTGTTAAACAAAATTAATGTTGCATTTAATAGTTTTACATTTTCAAAATAATAAAAGGTGCTGATGTGCATTGTTGTGTCTTGTACGTATGTGCATGGTAAGTGAATAGTCCTTTTCCATTGTTTGTGTCTATGACATTGCTTGCTAGAAGAAACCGAAGGCTACGTTGTGAAGGAGTTAACCCAAAAAGTTAAGTTTACGTCTTCAAGATAAGCGAGTCGATGAGCATCGATCTTAATGTTGATGCAGTCGACGTACAAGAACAAGGTAATTAACACTAGTGTCAAATGTCTTTTGTCAAGATTAACCCTTTTGTTTGTGTAGAATCGAATAATTTAACATACCCATTGTGTTATGTATGAATGTGAAGGTAACCTAATGCGTGAATTGTTCGGCGATAGTCCACCATGTTCTCCGACTATTAGAGAACATGAAAATCTGGATGAGAACGAGCTAGATTACGAAGGTAACGGATATAGTTTAGGGAATGAAGGTGAAGTTGATGTCAATAAAGATCTTAATCTATACGTGGGGATGACATTTGCAAACTCGGATGAGTTGATAGGTCATTGTCATTTTTATGCTCAGAAAAATGGATTTTCTATTAGAATCCGAAATTCTACAATGAACAAAGAGAATGGTAATGAGGAGAATGAAGGGAATGTGTTGCCGAGCGGGAAAGACAAGTACAAGGCATTGAGGCTGATTTGTTCTAAAGGGAGGGGGGGATTTGATTCAAAGTCAAGAAATCCGGGACGTGGACCTAGTTCATGCAGCACCGGATGTCAGTTTCATGTCAATGCCTCTATCTAAACTGATGGGCTATGGAAGCTAACTAAGGTAACACTAGATCATAATCATGAATGTGTTGCTGGAAATTCTAAATTCCTTGCAAGCTATAGATATATCAGTGAAAGAAATAAGAAAAGGATTTTGGATAATGATAGAGTCGGCGTGCAGATAATAAAAAAACTACAGTTCTATTGTTGTGGAACACGGAAGCCATGACAATGTTCCCTTTGACCAGAGAGATGTTCGTAACCTAATTTCAATGTGTAGAAGACTTCATATGGATATAGGCGACTTCAATGCAATGAGGAATTATTTTGACATGATGAGTATCAGTAAGTGCAATTTTGTATATAGATATGCCCAAGATGACGACGGAAGATTGAGGAATGTATTTTGGACAGTTGGAAGGAGCATAGCTACATATCAAGAGTTTGGAGATGTCAATTATTTTGACACTACATACGTGTCGAATAGATATAAGATGCCATTTGCACCATTTATTGGAGTTAACCACCATGGTCAATCTGTGTTGTTTGGGTGTGCTCTATTAGGTGGTGAGGAAATTGGTAATTTCCTGTGGTTGTTCCGTACTTGGCTAGAGGTAATGTCGGGAAAGGTTCCGCAGACAATCATCACCGATCAGTGCAAATCCATCGGTATGTTTATTTCTCCAGTTAGTACATTATTTTACGTTTACATTTCTCACAATGATCATAATTTTATTTATATATATATTTCTTATTTCAAAGGCAATGCAATTGGACAAGTGTTCCCTAATACTCCACATCCGTGGTGCATTTGGCATGTAATGCAAAATGCACAAAAACATTTGGGTTCGCTCAATGAGTGGGTTAACATATGTCGTGCAATGCAAGATGCCCTTCATGACTTGGTAGACGTTTTGGAATTTGAAGATGCGTGGACGGAGATAATTGCTTGCTATGAACTTGAGAACAACCGGTGGTGTAATTTTATGTACAACAATAGACACCGGTGGGTTCCAATCTACTTCAAGTGTAACTTTTGGGCTGGGATGTCCAGCACACAAAGGAGTGAATGTATTAAGTTATTCTTCAAGAAATATATTAATGTCAACACCACTTTGAAACAGTTCATCGAACAGTATGGACTTGCGTTGTCAAACAAGGTATGCGAAGAGGAAAAAGCATCATTTCAATCAAAACATAAACCGGTTCGACCGATGACTACATATGTGTTTGAAGATGTCTTTCAGAAGCTCTACAAACAAGTAAATTCAGAGAGTTTCAAAAAGAAGTGTCGGACATGACATACAATAGTGCAAGAAAGGTGCATGATGATGAGACCATTTGTTATTATGACATTATTGTCAAGAAAAAGAGGTTTGAAAAGAATGTAACTAAGGTGTTTATAGTTACAATGGAGAAAGAGACAATCGACATCAAATGCGAGTGCAAGTCGTTCGAGTTTCGCGGGATTTTGTGCAGTAATATATTGTGTGTTATGCACGAAGAGGATGTTGATTTTGTTCCCGAAAGACACATACTGGATAGGTGGAGGAAGGATTTGGATAGAGAACACTTGAAGTTACCGATGTGTTACTACAAGCTATTGAAGAATCCACCTGAGACTTCCCATAGGTATGAGCAGATGCGGGAATTGTTCGAGTCTTTTATAGGCTTCGCAATGACTGACGACGAATTCTACAATGAAGTGAAGGAAACACTTACTACACTGAAAGAAAAATCAAACAACAGAAGAAGAAACCAAGGGCTAGTTTACTCCACCTTGGACAAGATTGGTAGGGTTTATGGAAGACGGAAGGTTACTGCACCTTCCAACGATGAGGCAAATCCAAGCCAAGAGGGCAAAACGCAAGTAAAGGATCCCGTTGACAAACGAGGAAAAGGGAGAGCTAGAGCTCGGAGACTCGGCTATCGAAAGCCTACAGTAAAAGGTCGTGCTAGAGATGTACGTACCGGAATGCAAGAATAATCTCAAGTACCGCAAACGAACACGCAGAGCATATCCAACTACATTGTGAACCATACGGTATTTACGACCCTAGGTTTATTTTTGTGCCTATTGTAATTCATGCCTCAAGTATTATAACCTTCTTCTTTTTTTTCCAGGGTTTCGGTCAGCCTTATTTTTGGCCTCAATTAAACCGAGGATATGCCACAACCATAAATCCTCCATTCTAGATTTCTCAGGCTCTACGCCCCAACACATCCCAACAGATGGGAGGACAAAACATTCAACGTTGAAGAGCTCTGTTGATTTATTACTATTATTTAACGACACTTATATTTTTCAGAGCATGGTTTGCTCCATGATTTTATGTAACGAGAATCGAGTCTTTTGCTCTATGAATTTGGCTCCTACGAGATTGTTGTTTGCTCCTATGTATAGTTTTACTCTTATGATTTTATTTATCGACAATGCTCATATGATTTTATGTATTCTCAATGAAGGGATGATTTTATGGTCATATGATTTTATGGGTCACAATAGTCCACATTTGAGGGAAGATAGAAGGGTTACATAATTAAGATTAAAGGAAGGAAGGGGAAGGGTTACAGAATTAAGATCGAAGGAAGGCTTAGGGTTACAAGATTAAGATCACAGCAGTCCACGTTTGTAGCAAAGGGTCGTGCCAAGAGGCAAATGTTAAGTATGTACATATGATTTTATGTATTCTCAATGAAGGAAGGAAAGGGAAGAGTTACAGAATTAAGATCGAAAAGAACAATTTCATAGAGCTGGCGTGCAATTATGATTTTATGTATCGAGAATGAAGGGAATATAGAAGGTTATTACACAATTAATATAATTTTCAATTCCAACACTGTAATTAACAACACAATCCATAAATTTTTAACTACCTTGAGATTCACAACAAATAAGATCGAAAACAACAAGTAACAAAACAAATACAACAACTCGGACATAGCAGGTTCACGATGAAGAGCTCTGTACATACTTAACATTTGAAACAACCACCTAAAAACTGAAAACAATAACTAACAAAACAAGATACATTATGATTGCTACTTTGACGATGCTCCTCACATAGTCATTGGGATCTTTTATTTGTCTCTTAATATGATAGGAATCTGGATCACTTTCAAAAGCACTACTTTCAGAACGAGATGTTGTATCCATCGAGCTATAACCATGCCCATAACCTATAACATTTGAAAGACGAACCCATTTGAAGAAGTTACATTTATCGCATTTATAAAAAACCTTGTTCGGATTTTCATCTGTAAAGGAAAATCTCACAGCAGCCCTTCGTGGAGATTGACATCGAGAATATTGGGTTGATAGCCTTAACGGAGATGATGAAGATTGATTGTCTCTACTATAATCCATTACCTACAATCCATAAAAATGAAGGTGAGAAAGGAAGTGAAAATCATCAGGAAGGTGAGAAAGGATTACCGGCAACGAAGGAAATGAGGAGGTATTGAAAATGTAAAATTGGGTCAAGGAAGTGACCCACAAATAATATAGGGAAGTGAACCGTCCGGTTACCTACTACCTAGTATCCGATTCCAATTTAACCCTAAACCAGTTACCTACTCCCTAGTATCCGTGTAATACCCGAAAATTTTAAACTCCGTTTAATACCGGATCAAACCGGATTCCGATCCGCCAACCTTAATTCTGTTAAATAAAAGAACACGATATTAAATTTGATCATTTTATGTGACCTTGATTCACATAAAATGATAACTTATATAATTCCGTAAATAATTCCGTACTTTTAACAATTCCGGACGAATTTAGTTTATTTCTTTCAGCTCACCTTTGAATTAGATGAGCAGGCCATTAATGGGCCCAATAACCTCTGCCGGCCCACTACGTAGGAAGAGTAGGCTGCTGATCCATTTTGACTCTCCAGCCCAGCATCTCTTTCCTAACCCACTCTCATAAACCTAATTACTCTAAACCTAATTAATCTAACCTAATCCTAAACCTAATCAACCTAATCAAGCGGACATTACTGGTTAGTTGCCGCTGCACGTAAACCTTTTTGAAACACCCCAGCCTCCCACACTCGATTTGCAAACCGAGTCATCGATTCCCCTCGACGCCGAAGCCAGTGCCGCTGCAAGCACAACTCGAGCCTCTCCGGGACCGTCACATCGGTAAGGTCTTGTTCCCTCTCGAGCCTTCTCTCTCCCTTCTGCACAGCTGCATTCTAACCACTCAGCAAACACCAGACCACAACAAGATCGAGCCAGTCGGGACTGCAGACGCACCAACCTCCGACTTGAGTAAACGAACCGGGCGGAAGGGAAGGGCCTCGCGATACAAGCCATCACTGCGCCTTCGTCTCCATCAGAAACCGTAACCAATCCAACCTTCTAGGCACACGATGTAAGGGTAAGATCTTTGTGTCTCGTGTGTCACTTGTACGTTGTAGTTCAGAGGGTAACCCGTATTACATTGCTGCAGTGGCGTAGCACACAAGAACCCCTTTCCACTTCGACCCAGGACCGCACAGTTCGGACTTGAGCCACCACGCTGCTGCCGGTAAGTCCTGAAAGCCCCTTCCTGTTGCAACTCTACTCGTACAGAATTGGTGGGTAGTTAGTCCACAGTTGTTTGTGTAGGATAAGAGTAAATTGAGATGTGTGGGGTAAGGGATACAAATTTTCTTTTGTGGTCCATGGGACTCGAACTGGAGACCTCTAAGTAGAATAAATGGGAGCATATGTTGACAAAGAGAATTGAAGTTGAGACCTCTTGCATACCTAGTTTTCCAGCCTTGACCTGCTGACTTTAAGACCTATTTTCTATAGCCTAAATCGAGAATTCACCGTTGAATTTTTGATATATCGTAGATGAATACATATAGTTTATTGTGTTAAAGTTTGGGAGAAAGTTAACGGTCGGATTAGGTTTTATAAGGTCCTGAAGTAGGACAATTGAGCTGATTTTGCAACAAAGGAAGAAAAATGACTAGGTATAGAAATGTTAGTTGTTACCCTAACCTTAGAATTTTTATGTGGAGTTTTAGTTAAGAGTTTTGAGATATCTTTATCCCTATGTTTAATATACATATCTTAGAAGTTTTAGAATTTTATTTCGGAATTTGATATTTGTATCCCAGCTTTTCACCTTGACCCCAAAGTCGGATCTTAGCAACCTTTTGTATAACTAGAACTTTTGGATTAACCTATATAAATCCTTAGCAAACCTTCTTGTGAGAACTAGTTATGAAATTAGGTTCCAAAGGAGGATTTGGAACTAGGTTATATTTTATTCTAGAATTTTCGGAACCAGGAGTAAAATAGTCTATTCACCTTAAGAGAGTCTTTTTCGTAATTTCTCATCATGAAATTGTACCTCTTAGAAGTTTATAACTTCTAAGAGTATGGGATGTGATTTTGATCCACATGTCTTATTTGACATGCGTTTGAGTTACCACGAGTACGGACCGAGTTGAGATTGGTTAGAGTGTGATTTGATTCAGGTAAGTCCTTGCGACTTACTTAGCTAGTTTCCGGATGTTAGTTGAGTAATAATAGTGGTGTGTGCGATGTGTGTTTATAATAATAACTTGATAGGACGACTGTCATTATTTTTTTTAAGGCCCAAGTGTATGTATAACAGGCCGTGACATTACTGCCCAGCTCTAACAGGAGACTGAGAGGTTCTCTATACCCAGACCATACAGGTACAAGGTGAGATGCATCGGATCCATTCGTAATGGTTACATAGGGGAGGAGGCGAGGTTTGGGAATCACTCGTGTCACAAACTAAATATCATTAGTAAGAGTGAATGACCTAAGTAAAGATAATAATTGGATTGTTTGAAAGCATGATGAGTGTTTACTTTCGCTATGATGTGTGTGTGTGCTATTATTAATTCATCTAATGTTTAGATAGCTAGCTAATGGTTGTTCTGTTGTGTTTTTAGATTCCCCACAGGTTAGAGCAGCAGCTGAGTGATCCGGAAGTAGTGGTCAACCGGGTCTCCGTACTCCTTAGAGTGGGGTTGGGATGTTTGTTTTGTTGTTCTTTCTTCTTGTTAAGACAGTTAGTCTTTCCGTTGTTTAAGTATTGTAGGCTGTTAGACGTTGTTGCATTCATCCCTTTAAAATACTATTTTATGAATTTCGGGTTTTCTTATTGTGTCTTGTTGCAAGATCCTAGTAATATTGTTGTCAAATTGAGGTCGTGACCCATTGTGAGGTCCTAACCAGTAACGTCCCGAGTTCTGAGAATTTGGGATGTTACAATCCGATTCCAATTTAACCCTAAACCCTAAACCGGTTACCTACACCCTAGTATCCGATCCCAATTTAACCCTAAACCCTAAACCGGTTGATATTGAAAATTTAAAATTTATTAATGGTAATACATGCCCATATAAATTATGATAATATATGGTCATATAATCCCATTATAATGAGACAAAAAATATGAACCGTTACAAAAAAGATGTTAATCAGACATTAAGATTTTAATTAGACATTACGAGATTCTCCGAAACTAGAGTTCCGAGTGACGGGGTTCAAGTATCATAGAACATGTGAACCATCAAGCTTGTGAGTGCAATTGATCTAACTAAATATTTCTTAATTCTAAGACATTAAGATGTTAATTATACATTACAAAAGTACTAGGTCCGTCACACATGCATAAGTCGATAAACCGAGATTCTCCGAAACTAGAGTTCCGAGTGACGGGGTTCAAGTATCATAGAACATGTGAACCATCAAGCTTGTGAGTTCACTTGATCTAACTAAATATTGCTTAATTCTACGACATTAAGATCTTAATTAGACATGACAAAAGTACTAGGTCCGTCACACATGCATAAGTCGATAAACCGAGATTCTCCGAAACTAGAGTTCCGAGTGACGGGGTTCAAGTATCATAGAACATGTGAACCATCAAGCTTGTGAGTTCAATTTATCTAACTAAATATTGTTTAATTCTACTACATTAAGATGTTAATTAGACATTACAAAAGTACTAGGTCCATCACACATGCATAAGTCGATAAACCGAGATTCTCCGAAACTAGAGTTCCGAGTGACGGGGTTCAAGTATCATAGAACATGTGAACCATCAAGCTTGTGAGTTCAATTGATCTAACTAAATATTGATTAATTCTACGACATTAAGATGTTAATTAGACATTACAAAAGTACTAGGTCCGTCACACATGCATAAGTCGATAAATCGAGATTCTCCGAAACTAGAGTTCCGAGTGACGGGGTTCAAGTATCATAGAACATGTGAACCATCAAGCTTGTGAGTTCAATTGATCTAACTAAATATTTCTTAATTCTACGACATTAAGATGTTAATTAGAAAATAAGTCATCATATAATCACTTGATCTTCATACAATACGGTATCATGTGAAGCATCATCCATGTGAACCATCAAGCTTGTGAGTTCACTTGATCCATGTTATAAATTTTATATTTATACTTATTATAATTTTAAACTTATGTGATCGTATCATCAACTTAATAAATTTTAAACTTATGTGATCATATCATCAACTTAATAAATTTTATATTTATACTTATTATAATTTTATTGGTAATATGATGTAGTTTTCACTTATGTGATCATATCCATGTTAATATGATGTAACTTAAACTTATGTGATCATATCATCAACTTAATAAATTTTATATTTATACTTATTATAACTTTATTGGTAATAAGATGTAATTTACACTTATGTGATAATATCCTTGTTGTCACATACAATATGGTAGTATCATGTGAACCGTTACAATACATTACGGAAGTACTAGTTCTTTTTTTTCAAAATCCGGATCCGAAACAATGTAACAAGTTGATGAGGAGAAACCGGTTAGCTTCCTAATGAAAAGATTTCAAATCTTGCTTCAATCCACAGCCGGATTTATCGCCCAATGAATGGCGTTTCATCTTTTCAACTACTCACCAATGAATGCAAATTCATGAGTTCCAACGTTATCATTAGGCTGCTTCGAGCTTCTAACCTTCCCACCTTCTATCATTACAACAAGTAACCCCCTTCCCACCTTCTATCTCCTCGTTCTCATAGATATTATAATCGTATAAGAACCCTCAAAACTACCAGGCATTCGAAGCATTCGAGCATCCTTCACCCAAAAACCTTCAAAATGTCAAGGACCCCCAAAAACACAACTTCATAATCCAAGAAACCTGTAACCCCAATCACTGAATCCGAAATGCAGATCTACACGGAGAGTATTACCACAAAGTACAACAATCTCGAGTACCAAATCTTGGTGACCATCAGAAGGATGATCAAAGCAGGTTTAGGGCCTTCTTTCAAAGTTGTTGTTGCATCGGACACTCCGATGGTTGATTTATTGTGGATGTACGAGAGAGAAGCCCTACAATGCTATGATGAAACCACACCTAATTCAAAGCCTTTGAGAAAATTAAAACTAGACCGCACACCAACTTCTTCTTCTAAGAGGGTGAAAATGGAATATGAGGAGGCACCAACATCGGTTGACAAAACTGTCATACAAGAGGGCGAGGCCACACCTTCTTCAGCTTCCAAGAAAATGAAAGGGGTAGACGTTGATCAAACCAACTTCATCAACATAGACGACGATGACGAGGTGTAAGCGGAGATGACCTTTGGAAGACCTTTGCATGTTTCTTCTTCTTTTTTTTTTTGTTTTGTAAGAAATGACCTCTCAAAGGCATTTCAATTTTGGCATTGGTTATCAAGCATGCAATGTACTGAATGTAACACTTTCCATTTTCAACTATGTAAGCAAAGTGTTACATTCACTTTATAATATCAATATTTCGGTAAAAGATTGTTTGTTTACACCATTTATGAATCAACAGTACACAAACATCCCAAAGGTTCCAGATCAAAACTATAAAATCGAACTATATTTTATGCTCATAATCTGCCTAGAGTATCATATCATATGGATTTACTTCTGGAGTACCTAAAGGTTCCAGATCAAAATCAAACTTCATCGTGCATTTTGTAATCCATCGACCCCAACATGTTCGAAGACATCCCAACTTGCTCAAAGACATCAAGGTGGACTTACAAAGGTTCCCGTCTCTGAGAAGAACCAGTGCTATCTGTAATGCAGTGACATAAGAAACAAAGGTTCCAGTCTCTTAGTAAAACTATACACCCCAACTTGTTCATAATTGATTTTCATCCTACATTTTGTAATCCATTCGACAACACTGCATTGACAGTTATATGACAGAAACAATCTGGAGAAATCAATGAAAAAATGAAGGACAAAGAAAGATATCGAGAAGAAAGAAATCGAGAAGAAAGGGATTTGGAAGAAATAAATCGATAAGAAAGGGAAGAAATCTAGAAGGAATAAAGAAATCGAGAAGAAAGGGAAGAAAACTCGAAGGAAATCAGATGATATGAATTGCCTTAATTGCAATATTACGTGATTTGAGAAATCTGTAAAATTGATTTTTACTTGATTTTCATTAACTAATTAATTCCCATATTTATTATCTTTTTTTTAAAAATAATTATCCACATCATCTGCCAATTCATCCTATTGATAGTGCCACATCACCAGTGTCTAGTGTCAAACAATCTTTTTCCTATATACATACCTAGATTATGATCCATTAACTAACACATGACCTAAATTATAATCCACATAATCAGCAAATTTAAGAATCAGTCAATCATTAGTGTAAGCCAATGATTGATAGTCATGTGACATCGATATCAGAAAAACACATAAATGTGAACTAGAGAATAAAAAGTAAAGCAGGTGTGTTGACATTTATATTCGAAATTGCCACTTAATTAAAAAAAACTTTCTTATTAAAATATTTAAAGTGATTGCGCTCATTTCGTTCTCTCACGTCTTGTTTCTCTTTGCTTCTTATCATGTCGCAAATCCTTTCTCACTACTTCTTCTCATCACTGCTTCTTCCCCCTTTAATCTCGTCGTCCATGATAAGCGTTCTCTTCCGCCGTACGCTTACTTGTGTTCCATGAATAAATATTGGGTTTTTCCTTTTGTGCCATCAAGTTTTGGACTTTTCCTCTTGGTATCCACTAAGTTTCAAATTTTCTCTTGATGCCCTCAAGGTTTCATTTATTTCCTCTTTATACCCATTCTTAATATATTACATTAAAATTCATTATAAAATGATTAAAAATAAATCAGAAAAATAAATTTAAAATAGATTATGACCTCATTAAATTTAATTAATAAATTTATAATAGAAATATTTTTATATATTTTTTTTAATTTTTTGAAATAAATATATTTTTTATTTTTGAATTAAAATATTTTTTTACTTTTTACTTTCGATTTAATATATATATATATATATATATATATATATATATAGAGAGAGAGAGAGAGAGGGTATTATTCAGGTACGGCCCATTGTTGCGGTACGGCCGTGCGGCCGTACCGCAGGGCGACACGTGTCCCGAAAAAAGAAAAAAAAACGAGTAAAAGTAATAGTTCAAAACTTAATATGGAATAGTTCATAACTTATAAAAGGATAGTTCATGAATTATAATAGAATAGTTCATAGTGTAAAATTTTTAAAGGATTGAAAGTAATAGTTCAAAACTTATTAAGTAATAGTTCATAACTTCTAAAAGGATAGTTCATGAATTATAATAGAATAGTTCATAGTGCAAAATTTATAAAGAAGTGAAAGTAATAGTTCAAAACTTATTATGGGATAGTTCATGAATTATAATAGAATAGTTCATGAATTATAATAGAATAGTTTAAAGTGCAAAAATTTATAAAGGAGTGAAAGTAATAGTTCAAAACTTATTATGGGATAGTTCATGAATTATAATAGAATAGTTCATGAATTATAATAGAATAGTTTAAAGTGC
>BSUD01000007.1:40193369-40276802 GCA_033239045.1 Fagopyrum esculentum | reverse complement strand
TATATATATATATATATATATATATATATATATATATATATATATATATATATATATATATATATATATATGGTATGAATTCTTGTTTAAGGGGTATTATGGTGAAAGTCCTTATGGTGGCAACTAACAAATGTTCAAATATAATATTATTTTTTCAACTACAACTTATTTATACTTTGAATAAATATCAATGTATTTGAACAATTTATGTATTTGATTGGTCATCAACAGTATACATGGTCAATGAAGGAAAATCAACTTATTTCTTTTAAATGTTTTCACTTTTGACGCTAAGAGTTCTTCTAGTACAATATATTATTTTATTTCTATTTTTCAAACAGGGACCCTTGTATTAACTTCTCTGACTTTGAATCGTCCATCTCCTAACCAAGGAAGTACGTCCTCTTATTATTACTATTGTTAATTATTTTTACCGTCTCTGTGTCCTTAGATCTCCTTGAAAGTGACATAGACATACCTTGGCTTTTTGTGTGGATAGCAACCCTAGTCTACAAGAGGAAAAAATAGGAAGGAAAAGTGCATGAACGTATGACTCCTTAATCAAAATAAAATAGTATAATTTGGAGACAATATCTGACTCTCTGGAGAGGGATAATGTTAGCACAGACACTTGTTGGTTACAAATAAATGAGCTTTTTTTTTTGTTTTATTAAAATGGGTCATATCCGTGTTGGTGGAGGATTATGTTGGTATTGGTGCCTATTGTTATGCTAATTGATTTAGTTTTAATCTAGGCTTTGTTTGATCGATAACATATTAATTATGAACTATTTGTGATGTAAAACAGCTTATGTTATATGCTCCTTAATTGCCTTTAGGCTTAGGGGTAGCAAGAGCTCACAAGTTGAAGCAAGAACTTGTTAATTCTTGCACCCTCGTGTCGAGCTTGTCTACGGTCCGTAATACACTATACAGTTTGACTGTTATAAGTTAAAACATGTCATGTGAGTGAATGTTTTGGTGGGAGGGACGAGAACATATCTTATAGTATGGGAGAGGAGTCCTGGTCAAGATCACAGGCGTGGAACGCCTACATCCTTTGTTTCCTATAGATTAAGGTAAATGGAATCTCTGGTCTCCCCCACCCTCCATGTCTCATTTTCCAAAAGAAGATTTGCCAATCTATTATTGCATGCAAAATTCATAGTATGTAGAGTGGAGCTTTTTTGTTTTCCTTAGGGTAAAAATTACCCAAGTCATGTCAAGTCTATCGGGTTAAACTAGCTTGGATACATATATGGTACATAAACAACTACGGGATCAACTATTTATTGACTAGACCTATCGATTGTACGTGTACGTTGAGTGAACTGTATATTTTGTAATTATGTTTGAATAGTGTTTTACTCTTGAACCAAAACATTCTAAGTGGTAAGCTTCTTCTGTAAATTATCTTGAATCACGTTTTGACGGTTTTATTTATGATTCACAAAGAAATAGATAACATTAAAAGTAGAAGAAGAATCATTTGAAAGGATTAGACAACACAAGGGAAATTTTGTGTGGTGTTATCTTTTCCTTTTAATGTTTAATTTTTCAAAAATATAATACTAATTATGAACTCGAGTAACTTAATTCTTAGGCTGGTTTTGATAAACTTACAGCAACCTGTCAATTAGAGTTGAAAGAAGAAATGTTCTTACAGCATGCATTTGTGTCAATTATATGAGTGCTTTATTTTTCTGTGCGTTTGTGTAAATCAACACTGTTTTTTTTTTATTGTATCTATAATTTACAACGTTAGAATATAAAATATTTGGCGTGATTAGTTTAGGTTACAAAATATTAGCGTGTGATGGGGTGGCAGAGGAAAGCTAAATCTGTTTGGCTTTAACGAACAGAGATGCTCTCCCTTGAAAATAAAAAAATAAGAAAAATTCAGGGAAAGGCACTAAAAATACTATTACTGATTTGACGACATGAGTAGCTAATAGCCATTCCTGAATTCTCTGGAACAATGGTGGGCGATTCATTTAGGTGCTGAATGAGAAGTGCTCACTGCTCAGATTATGTCCAAATGAAGCTCCAAAATAACTGAATCATGAAAACACAGAAGCAATTCACCTTGAGTAGTGGCTACTGCATGGGTATTTGTGATTTGTTTTCAGGCCATATGTTTGACACCCTCTTCATGAAAATTAGCGGCAGATACACATAAAGCGTCACAAGATGCTACAAATTTGCTAAATTCCACAATCATGCAACAAGTCATTATGATGGCCATGTTCTTTAGAACAAATTGGTTCATTTCCCCCACCATTAGGATGTACTAGTATCTATGTCCAATAGTTTAAAGCAACAACCTTATATACTAGGTTATGTATTTGTATATATAGAGTGAGTATACTACTTGTTCATAATTTTATAGCTTATTATTTTGAGTTGGCCTAAATACTAAATTATGGTAAGTTGATGGCGTGTGTGCTCATTTTTATGGTATTTGTATATTTACTAGAGTAATGCTCATGAGCCTGCTTTATTTTGTTTGCACTTTGTACTCGACAAGTGCACTATTTGCCAGCTGGATTTTATTTGGAAGTGGCAGTGGTTAGAAGTGATTCTAGCTAGCTCTCAAGTTTATAGACATTCATTATAATGTCTCTGGATTTCCACAGTTTAAACGTGATTCTAGCTAGTCCTCACTACTAGTTTTAACTTATAAATTCTCACATTTGTTCTACTATTTTGCCTATCAGCTCTTTCAATAAGTGAAACGTGGGATTGTCTGTGCTTGGAGTGGCAGAGAAACTCTTCCAGATAAGTTTAAATATGAATATCACCTCTTTTCTACTCTAATCATAATTGCTTAAGTTTTTATGCATACAGGTGGAATTAGAATAAAGTACTTTGTAGTCTTTTTTTTTTTACCGGTTTGAAAACGTACTATGCTCGCACTTCTAATGGCCGCCTTACTACCGGCTTTAAGAAACCGAAATAAAAAAAAGATTAACTAATATTTACATAAAGTATCAAAATAGTCTCAGAAATATGTGATTCAGATTTATTATTATATGAAATTATATTTAGGACAAATTATTTTAATAATTTACCAAACATATTTTATATAAAACAAAAGGTTTATTCGTTATTTTGAGTTGTATTAAATCCTTAGTTTCTTGCAGTGGCTATAACTCTAGGAAGTGATACTATGAGAATCTTGAACGAGATCCAACAAGAACACTAATTAGGGTTTTTGTTTTCAATTTCCCTCTTGCAAATCATGGATTTCTGTGGGTATGAAACATCAAATGACTGTTTCGTTTTTTGTAGTTGTTGATTTGTAGTTCTTATTGAGTTTGTGAAGCTTTAATTTCATTAGATTGATGTTATTTCAAACTTGAGATTTTAAGGTCTAACAATGGAGTTTTAAGGTCCAACAATGGTGTTTTAGCAATCAATGGCTGTTTTCACTGATTTAATGAGTTGATTTGGGGTTGTTGTTGAGAATATGCTGAACTAATCTGATGTGCTATACGAACTAGTACTAATTGTACTGTGCACTATTATTTGTAATACAATGAACTACTTCTTGTTGTAATGTGAACTACTCATTGATAAACTAGTAGTTCATAATTTTACACCTTTTGTTTTTAAAAGCATAAACTACTCTTTTAAATGGCATGAACTACTTGTTTACAAATTATGAACTACTCTAATTTATATGATGAACTACTCTTATGTATATTGTGAACTACTCTCATAAAATTAATTAGTTGTTATTTATATGTACTTTCAGGTTTGCAGTCCTTAACAACGGAAATGTTTATAATAGAATAGTTCAAAACTTATTATAGGATAGTTCATGAATTATAATAGAATAGTTCAAAGTTTATAGGAGAATAGTGCATAAATTATAACACGGTAGTTCAAACAATTTTTCATTCATTTCCAAAAAAAAAAAAAAAAAATTTTTTTTTTCCGGGACACGTGTCGCCCGTACGACCGTACCAGAATTAATGGGCAGTACCTGAACATTTACCTAGATTTGGTGGAAAAAATATTGTTATAGTTACGAGAATAAAGATTAAATAATAAAGATTATAAGGGTAAAATTAAATATAAACTAAGCTAAATTATCGAGATACTATATTTATTCATCTAAGCAAAGTATATTCAAATATTCTATGTATCTTCCGATACGTTGAGAAATTTTGTTGGAAAGTACGACAACTATAACGCATTTATTATGACCCTGTATACATGAATTATAAGAGAAGGTTACATAATAAAATCAATTATAAATTACATAAAATAACGAATTAATATCCTTATTCATTTAAGAATTAATATATTCAAATATTCTATTATCTTCCAACATAAAGCTAGTCCGGTTATAGTTCTTTTTTCAAATAAAAATTCATCAAGAGTGATAAAAATAGCCTTTCTTGATGCAATTTACAATTGTAGAAACCATATTTAGCAGTAAAGACTAGAAAAATAACCATGACTTGAAGGAATGTTTTGTTTTGGCTCCTGATGCGATCCATCCATGCTTGAATCTAACCAGATTTTGTGTGAAGTCAGTCCTACTGCAATGTCATTTATTGTTAGACTGTTTGACGATGTTAAATGTTGATGGGCAATTTTGGTAACTAGGCCCTTTTTGAAAAACTATAGTAGTAACTAGGCTTTTTAATCTGTCAATTAAATAAATATACCCCAACCTTTTGTATTTATTTTCGAACTCTATACACTTTTCTTTCAAAGGACATTTACTAAACACAAAATTAGAAAAAACCTAGTAAACCAAATTATTTCAATGTTAATTAGCTTGAGGAAAGTTGAGGATGCTGCTTAAGAATGGGAATCAAGGAAACTGAAGTTAGATAATATAATTATCCCCATTTTTTAAATGTTTTTTAAAAAAATTTGGTGAAGAAGGCTATTTTTATAGTCTTTTATTTTGTATACCCTCTAATTTTTATCTCAATCTAATTGACTTACTACTATTAGTCTATTAGTAATATATTTACTAAATAAGATTATATTATGAGATTGTTTAATAGAATAATATTACTAAAAAAACCTAATTAATGATATTGGTCTGGTCTCCAAAATTTAGAAGCAATATTACATATGCTTTACATATGTAGATTGAATATCTTTTTGGAACATATTCGATGCTGCGTTTTGATGCAGTAAGAGAAATTGGAAAAGGTAATTAGAGTCACGTGAATACCTTGCTAGTCAACAATGTTTGGGCTGAGGTGTATGCTGTGTGACAAAAGAAAGAAAGTGAAATAGTAAGACAGTGAGAAATGGAAGAGAAAGTTAAAATGATAAGATGCCTAGTATACAGTCAGTGCTCAGTGTCACCTTATCTTTGTCCCATCCCTTTTTAGCTACCTTATGTTTTTTTTATTTAATTGGTTCATAAATGTACCTCCGAAAATCTCTAATAGTCATCATAACTATACACTTCGTCTGCGTAATTGATAGGGACTTCAACTACGCATATAAAGAGCGTAATTAAATATATTTTTTTTTGGAACTACTAGTCGAAATTTTTTTTTTTTTTTTCATGAACTCCAACTACGCACCCCTATACATAGTGAGGACTCAATTAAATAATTAACTACACACGCAAAATGTATAGTTGTAGAGATTTTTGCTAGTACGTCTATCAACTCCCTAATATCATATATGTATATATATTCCACTGCTCTTCATTGTGTTGTATGTGGTTATCAAATTATCTAAAATAAATAACTGAAAAGATATTGATGCACTCGTATAGTTTTTAGCTGAACATTGTCATGTAGAATGTCGATCCATCAAATGCAGCACTTGTGATGTCCAGTATTGAAGCTTCATGTTAGGGCCCACCATCCAATTTACAAAGCTCAAGAATTTTAGCCATTAGCTTAGAACCAAATTAAAATTTGATTGCTTACTAAAAGCCATGATGTCTGGGATATGGAACAATTTTGTTGATTAGACTGGTCATAGGATGTTTGATTAATTATAATTAGAACTGGCGTTGTAATCACGTGCTTAGTGCTGTGTAGTACTTGATATCGTACTGTTAATATAATATTTAGGCAAGAAAAGTATATCCAAGTTAGAGAGTGATATTATTGTACCGCCAGACGCCAGTTGGTGGGAAACTTATGTTGATGTTAGCTTCTTTAGCTTAACAGAAAATGTGAAAGGGACCGGCAATCATACAAGCGTGACTAAGATATGTGGGGTTCAAGACAAGGACATCTCACCCATCTCTATACCAATTATCTCTATTCTTTTGCGTCATACTGTTCACGCTAATGTATTCCACAAGTCTTGTAGCTGTAACAATGCATTAGCAATGCAAACATCTAAATACCATATTGGTATTTAATGAAAGGGTGTTGTTATTTACTGCCAATATATTTTGAAGGTTGATAAACCATGAATGATGATATGAAGGATGATTCGAGGGAAAGACAGAATAGAGAATTTGAGAGAGATGATGTTTTGAATGCAAAAAACGTATATATGTTGTATTATTCTCTTCAGCTTTATACATGAGTTAGTTACATTTCTGTTACGAAAATGAATGGTTCTAAGGGTGCCATCAGGCTATCCTTGTCACACACATCCCTCAAGCTTAGGGATGGAGAGATCGAGTCATGCCAAGCTTGGAAAGAAGCACATCTTGATGTTGAGATGGTACAATCTTGTGAATATAATATCTAACAAATCTAAACACCTTAGTCGTAGAATCGACTAAAGATACAAACATACAAGCACACAAGCGATTTGGTAACGCAGTTCGGTAGTATGTAAAATACTCCTACTCTGCGAGACCTCAAGAGGGGAGATCCGGTCCCGGGTTTCACTAGGTATCCAAGAACACAGATTATTAACACTGGACAAGAGACACTAGCACCTTTCCTAAGATCTAGCAAAGAAAAAACCAAACAGAACTCACGATATACAAAGAAGCAAAGGTGAAGAAAAGCCCCCTCAAAGGCACCTTGACGAAGATCTGAGATCGATCTTCGTCTCTTCTGCAAACCAACGAAGCAAAGGCGAGACGACGACCGAGAGATAACAGATCTCTCTTCTTCTTCTTTTCTTCAAAGGATCCTTCTCACTCAAAGCGAGATTTGGACGATCCTTTCTTCTTCCTTTTCTCAGTTCTCTCTCTTTCTCTCAGTGAACAACGAACTCACAAACTGCCGCCTCCTCTCTTAGGGTTTTAGGAGAGCTGCCTCAGAAAGCTTAAATACCAAAGCTTAACCAAGGTCAAACGCATCGTTTAATGACACGCTCTTATAAACCCTTAAACCCGGTTCCATCATTAAGTGAACGGTTCATAACAACTCGTAAGCAGGTCTTTCACTTCTGGATCAAGGAGATGGGCTTCCAGCATTGAGCTACCAAGCCCAGTCTTCAACTTCAGCCGGATAATTACAACACACAAATACACACATTACAACTAAGTATCTCCTAAGTCACATAATAGCCTACACATGTACACACCTTGTCACCATATCAATTACCAAGCTACCTCACTTAGTTTAACCAAGTGGCAACATTGGATCATTATAGGCATCAAGATTATATTAAATAGCAAGCTATCATATGAGTCTTACAACTCTCTACTTAGACCATAGTATAAGGTGCTAGTTTAATCTCTAAGTCCTATGCTACAATGTGTAACAAGAATCAATTAACATAACAAATCTTAGTGAAGATATCAGCCAACTGAGTATTTGTACGTGTGAAATGAAGTTCAAGCAAGCCTTCCATTACCTTATCACGTGTAAACTGACAGTGAATTTCGATGTGTTTTGTTCGTTCGTGGAACACAAGATTATTTGCTATTTGAATAGCTGATTTGTTGTCACAATATAGATGAATTGGAGTGGTAGTAGAGATGCCCAAATCATTGAGTAAACGAACAAGCCATGTGACTTTAGCATCAACACATGTCATGGTTCTATATTCAACCTCAAAAGAGCTGCGAGATGCAGTACCTTGCTTCTTTGATTTCCAACTAATGGGAGACTGACCAAGGAGTATGACAAAACCTCCCACAGAACGTAGAGAAGAAGGACAAGCAGGCTAGTCGGAGTCTATATATGTTAGAATAGTAGGAGTGTCACTGCCATTTAGTAAAAATTCCATCTCCAATTGTACCTTGTACATAGCAGAGAGTATGATGGAGAGCATGGAGATGAGAGCTTCTTGGTGCTTGCATGAACTAACTAAGGTATTGTACAACATAACACAAATCTGGATGAGTGTTGGTAAGGAAATTGAGTTTTCCTACTAAGCAGCGATAAACAGAAGCATTTGGAATAAGATCACCATCATCAAGATGAAGCTTAGTGCAAGCAGGCTTTCCTTGTGGTAACTAAGCATCATGTAGAAGCTCTAAAGTAAATTTGTGTTGTGATAAGATGACTCTAGTAGGTACATAAGTTACTTCTAAGCCCAAAAAATAATTTAGTATGCCCAAACCCTTAATGTTGAAAGTTTTGTCAAGATGCAAATTGATGCGAGCAATTTCATCATTGTCAGATCCTGTGATAAGTAGATCATCAACATAGATGGCTACTTGACAACAGGCGAAAAGGTCTCGGGATACTTGATGTCTGCTTGTTGTGTAAAATCTTGTGTCACTAGCCTTGCCTTATATTGTTCCAATGAACATCAACTTTTAATTTAACCTTAAAGACCCATTTAGAACCAACAACCTTTTTATGGGGAGGTAAAGGCATAAGATTCCATGTGATTTGTTTGAAGAGCATGTTATTCTTGTTGCATGGCAGGTATCCAATGAGGGGTTTTAGAGGCTTTGTAATATGTGGTGGTTCAACATAAGAAGATATGGAGGTGATAAAGGCAAAGTAAGAAGAAGGGTAAAGGGAAGAATGAAACATACCTGGTGAAGATAAGTTGCTCGACCCATAGTTGCAAACAAAGTCACAAAGGTAGGGTGGAATTTGATGGGGTCGAGTAGACCGTCTAGGTTGTACGAAAGATTGAGATGTTGGTAGAGAATGAGTAGATGGTAATGGGGAGGGTAAATATGTGGTACAGGTAAAGTAGGAGATGATGAGGGAGAAGGGGAAATAATATTGGTATGATCACAGGTAAGAGGACTAGTAGTATCACATGTAGGGGGAGTTGAAGGAGAAGAAGGCGTGGACAAGGTATTAAAATGAAAGTGTCAAAAGAAGAAGATGATGACAAAATAGGAAGAGTAAGGCAATGGGAATCAATGTGATGGAAGGAAAAAATTGTCTTAGGGAAGACAATATCCCTAGAATATATAATCTCTCGAGAGGATATAGTAAGAACATTATAGCCTTTTCTTCCTAAAATGATACCCAAGAAAAATACAAGGGATGGCTCGTGGCTGGAATTTATCTCGATGAGTAGGTGTTGTGCTTACAAAGCACAAACAACCGAAGACACGAAGGGTAGAATAGTCTGGAGAAGTGTGTAACAAGAGTTCAAAAAGGGACTTGTTGTGTAAGACTGGTAATGGACATTGGTTTATGATGTTTGTGGCTGTGAGTATACATTCACCCCAGTACATTAGAGGAACTTTGGATTGATGAAATAGAGCACAAGCAACTTCTAAAACATGTCGATGTTTACGTTCAACAACTCCATTCAATTGAGGTGTATATAGACAAGATGATTGGTGAATGATGCCATTTTGTGTGTAAAATAGATTGGCATGAGAGCTAGAAAACTCAAGAGCATTGTCACATAACGTATTATCTTGATCTTTGTGTGGAATTGAGTGTGAACAAGAGAGTTAAACGATTAGAGTATGGATAGGGCATTACTTTTGTGTGTCATGAGGTAAGTTAAGGTACACCTAGTGAAAACATCAATCAAGGTAAGGAAGTAAGCAAAGCCATTGTATGTGCTTTGTTTTTATGGCCCCATGTGTCAATATTCAAGAGATCAAAGAGTTGACTTGTTGTTGTAGTAGTGGATGTGAAAAAAGATTGACGAGTTTGCTTAGCTTGGGGACAAATTTGACAAATATCATGAGATTTAATACTAGAAATAGAGTCAATGAAATGTAATTGATTGAAGGGTAGATGTCCCAACCTACAATGCCATATTTCAGGACTGAGTTTGTATGACATATTAGAGTATGAAGAAGGGGCAACATGTTCATATGCAAGAGCGTTATTACAAATGAGAGTAGAGCTAGATGATGGTGATGACTTGTTAACAACATAGAGGTCTTTGCATGCTTTACCAATCACCAAGGGTTGGTTCATTGAAGGGGCCTGAAGAGAGCAAAAATTAGATGAGAAAATGATATTTGTGGACAGTAGTGACAAGTTTCTGGACAAACAATAAATTATAGTGAAAATCAAGAACATGAAGCACTTTTTGTAAGGTTATCTCAAATGTAAGAATAATAGTGTCAATATGAGCAACAAAAGCATTCTTGCCATTTGTCATAGTGATGAAAATAGAATGATCAACCGGTTTATAAGAAGAGAAAAAATCAAGATGTGGAGTGATATGATACGTAGCCCCACTATCAATGATCCAGTGGGAAGTAATATCAGATGACATGAAACATAAAGGCATACCAGGAAGGAAGGCTCCATGAGAATCTTTGTTATGTCTTGAAGTATTTGGTTTGTCAAGAAGAGACAAAAGGCGAGTCATCTGATCTGAGGATAAAGAAGTGGTTGCAGAACTGCTAGTTTATGGCCAGGAGGATAACCATGCACCTTCCAAAATTTAGCAAGAACATGACCAACCATTTTGCAATGGTCACAAAAGGGAATACTAGGGACGGGTGAGGTGGGATAGCCTTGTAAACGCTAGCATTGATCCACATTGTGATTTTTTGCCTTACAATGATCACATAAAAGATTCTTTCTAGAGGAGGTTTTGTGATAAAGATCACCTCGATGATGAGAGGAATTGTGTCTATGTTGTAAATAAAGAGTCACAACATCATCAGTGGAAGAATGGAGTGAGTTCAGGCCTCGTGAGTTCAGGCCTCGTTGTGCTTCATCCATGAGCACCATTTTTTATACCTCTCCAATATCCAGTGAAGTGGTCATCATGAGTACATTGGACCTCACAGTAGCAAAATTCTCATTCAAACCAATGAGAAATTGAATGATTTGTTGATCTTTTATAAGAGAAAGCGTTAATTCATTCGAGCCACAACTACATATTTGATCTTCCAAAGCTAAAACATATTCATCCCAGAGTTTCTTTAATCTTGTAAAATACACAGTGACAGAAGAGTTACCTTGAGTCATGGAACTCAATTATCTCTGTAGCTGATAGATGTTGGTGCAATTTGATTGCCAAATCTAGTAGCAAACTCCTTCCAAATTTGTGTAGCGGTCTTGCAATAGAGAATGGATTTAGCTATTTCTTTGTCAACATAATGAGTTAACCATGAGATGATCATGTTATTACACTGCTCCCATTTATGTATGAGTTTAAGATTTGCAGCAGGATGTTTGCATTCTCCAGTGACGAAGCCAAGCTTGTTTTTATCCAGAAGAGATACTTCTATATAGTGCTGTCAAACGGGGTTGACGGGTCGGGTTCGGGTCGGATTATAGAAAAGTCGGGTTGGAATTGGGTTGGGTAAAAAGTAGGCTTGGTTTTTAAACGGTTTATTTCGGGCCGGGTCGGTTTGGGTCTGGTGCCAAATGTTCGGATTAAAACGGGTATCGGGTAACATCAGTTCTTTTCGTGATGTCAAATAGGGTTGGCGGGTCGAGTTCGGGTCGGGTCAAAAGCTCCGGCGGGTCGAGTTCGGGTCGGGTCAAACGGGTTCGGTTTGGAATCGAGTCGGGAATCAATAGGTTTGTTTTTGTTAGCGGGTTGTTTCGGATCGGGTCAATTTGGGTCGGTACTAGTTGTTCAGGTTGGAACGGGTTATCGGGTAGACTTGGTTCTTGGGCCATAACAAATCGGTTTAGTTGGTTCTCGGTTCACTTCGGGCTGAATTATTTTTGTTTTTTAATGTTTCGAGAGGTGCCAATTAAGGCGGGTCAAGTTCGGTTGGGTCAAAGATGATATGATTTCCTAACATCTTTATTCAGGTCGGTTTTGGATAGTGCAATTTTTCGAGTAAAATCCAAATTACCTAGTTATGTGAATATTTTGGTCTAATAAAATATGGCATTCACAGATGATTTTAGTTGGATTGGATAATTATTCTCCAATATGATTAGTATGGGTGGCAAAACCAATTTGATCCGCCAATCCGGTCTAAAAAATCCGTTGACTCGATCCGAAAAACCCCGATATTTTTGTAACACCCCAAGTTCTGGGAACTTGAAGAGCTACGGGCTAGGACCGCACAATGGGTCCCGACCTTTAGAATAGCAACAGCAAACGGATCTTACAACAAGGCACAGACGAATGAAAACCAAAACTCAATATAAAACCAAAGGTTTAAACAAAAGAAAACACAAAAGCTCTGTTACGCTAGAGATGTAGCACAAAAAGCTTTACATTTATAAACTCGATCTAATCTCCTAAACTACCTAGTGAAACCCGTAGTGTACGGATCGTTTTGTTGGAAGGAAAGTATTCCGAGGTCGAACACAAGGACTGAGGTGAAATCAAGTCATTCAATGATCAAAGATAGTGCAAATCTAAACTAAGATGAGACGAGGAATAAAGAAAGAGCAAAATACAATATTTTTGGTTGGTTTTGGGTGATCAACAATGATCACAATTATATCAACACAAACAAACACACAAACACAATATAGGAGATAAGAGGTAAGAAATGCGGATTCTAGAGATTCGGAATTCTGATTATGACAATGGACTCATGCTTCTAAAGATCAAAGAAAAATTGTGATTGTTCGGAGTTTGGTGTTTCTCTAATGGGAGAAATTACCGGGTAAGTCTCATGCTCTTATTCATTCTATCCGTTACCTATAATGTACGGAATTCCGATTATGACAAGAGTCCGTAACCGAGTTCAAAACAAAAGAGAAACAACAAAAGAAACAAAACCCGATCCCGTCCTATAATGTACGGGAACCCCGACTGACCACACCATCCGGATCACTCAGCAACATCCTAAACCTGTGGAACATCTACAACGACGGTATAAACCGTTAGCTAACATTCTAGATACAAGAAAGAGCGTAAAGGCACAAACACACATAAGGTAAAGAAAACACATAGCATGCTCACACATCAACAGGTTATTATCTTTCATTAAGGTTATTTATTAATAATTCAACTTCTTTTTCACACGAGAATCTCCCGAAACTCGCCTCCGCTTCCGTCTACCAATAGGAATAGATCAGTACTATTCGTTACCTACGGGCTTGGGTTGCAAGAGCACATTCTACTCTCCTGTAGAACTAGACAAGTGGTCATCGCTCGGCTATAATACACTTGGGCCAGTTAAGGTTATCAAAGGGTGAATCCTATTTCCAATTATCCATTATAAACATGATAAACAACACAAACAAGCCAATACAATCCAACTAATATGCGAAATGAAGCTAAGTAAGTCCAAGAGACTTACCTCACACGAAGGTAACACAAAAGGCTCAGCAACAACTCAGAGAACACTCAAGAAAGCTCAATTTTCCTCAGGAAAGGAGTAAGGAAAGCCTGTACGAACAAGCAACATGGATTAGGAACGGAACGGTTGCTAGAAGTCTATAACTTCTAGTCTCAACGATCTCTAAGAGATCTCCACAAGCTAAAGGCTCGACCTTAGTCTTACAGCAACTCATGGGACAAGGAACAACCACAAGGAGCCAAGAAAGGAACGAGGAAAGGAAGGAAGCAACTCACCAAAGACGGGAGTCACTGCAGGGAAAACCGCACGGGCGGTTGGACAGAGGCGCAGGGGCGGCAACACACAGGGGCGGCCAGGCGCAGGGGCGGCTGCACGACAAAAGCGTTGTCGGGCTTCTCTTCGACAAAAGTCACAGCAATGGTAACCAAAGCTCGAACCATTGGTTCCAGCATGTCAAGACTCAACTCTAGAGAGTCTGAGAACAACAAAGGGTCAACAATGGAACGCTCCACAAGAATCAAGGATCAAACTTGATTCTTGGGGAAGAAGAAAAGAGAAGAACGAAAGGAAGAAACCAAAACAGGAGGAGAAGGCATGCAACACTGTAAGAACGTGAAGGAGAAACCAGAAGGGAAGTACTTACACGTTCAGCAAGGTTGCAGGAAGCAAGGGGACGGCTGCAACTCTCTAGGGTTGAAGATGACGCAAGCAAGGAACGGGAAAAAGAGAAAAAGGAGAGAATATATAGAGACGGCTGGAACGCTAGACGGAAAGGCGTCTAGGGTTAGAAGGAAGATCAAGAAACCGGCCTATAAGATATAATATCAGGCATTTTATCTATGGAAGGAAGATAAAAGAACGGAATAAAAGATCGGGCACGATTTGTCGTCATCCGCATGGGCCGATCAACACAGCCGCGGGGGCAGCCTTCTTCACCGTGGGGGCGGCCTTCTTCACCGCGGGGGCGGTGAAGGCAAAATCTCGGATTTTACATCAGATCCCCCTAAAAGAAGTTTTGTCCCGAAACTTGCAAAAGCCGAACGGTCACAAAAACACACAGAAACAGAACTGATCTCATATATTCCCACTCGGGGCACATAACACAAAACGTCTTACAAAAGCGTTCACAACGCAACAAAGGAAAAACCAAACAACAGACTAAGCTAAAGGTGCAACAAGCTCAGCGTAAAACTCCGAATAGTTCCTCTGGATACTATCCACTGTCTCCCAAGTCACCTTATCAGCTCCTCGCATCGACCACTGGATCTTCAACATCGGGATGTCCTTCGAACGCAAGCGTCTCGTACTACGCTCTAAGACAACCACCGGGTGCTCTACGAACGTGTGGTCTGGCTCGATCACTAGATCTTCATTACTGTCGATGTGTCTCTGGTCAGGTATGTACTCCCGTAGCTGAGACACATGGAAAACCGGGTGAACACCCTTGAGTCTTGGTGGCAACACAAGTCTGTATGCTGCCTTTCCAACTCGCTCAAGGATCTCGAACAGTCCAACATATCTAGGACTCAACTTCCCTTTGACACCCAAGCGTCTGACGCCTTGTGTCGGAGATACTCTCAACTAAACCTAAGCTCCAACTCTGAACTCCAAAGGTCTGCGCCTCTTATCTGCATAAGAAATTCTATCGACTCTGTGCTGCTAACATCCGCTCTCGGATTACTGCTACTCAAGCCATGTCATCCTGAATTTGCTCAAGTGCTACTCCGCTAGCACTACTAAGCTCGTCCCAACAAAACGGTGTACGACATCTTTGTCCATATAAAGCCTCATAAGGAGCCGTCTTGATCGATGCGTGTCAACTGTTGTTATACGAAAACTCCACTAAGGGGAGGTGATGTGGCCACACCTGTCCCCAGTCTAACACACAGGCTCGTAACATGTCCTCCAAAGTATGGATGGTCCGCTCAGACTGACCATCGGTCTGAGGATGATAAGCTGTCGTGAACTGCAGACTCGTACCTAGGGCGGCATGAACCTACTGCCGGAATCTCGAAGTGAACCGTCCGTCTCTGTCAGAGACAATATTCCTAGGTACCCCATGAAGTCTCACTATCTGTCTAGTGAACTACTCTGTCAATCGACTCACCGGCCACGCTTTGTTGATCGGAATGAAACGTGCGGTCTTCGTCAGTCGATCTACTATGACCCAGATAGCATCAAAACCAGTCTTTCCACTTCCACTGAGGGACGGGAAGTGGGTGTAAGTCGCCTCCTGGTCTATGATGCTCGATCTTGACCTGTTGACAGGTGGCACACTGAGCTACATATCTCGTGACGTCTGGCTTCAGATCTCCCCACCAGTAAGAGCGTATGATATCCTGATGCATCTTACTCGCACCAGGGTGTACTGAGTAAGGTGAAGAGTGAGCCTCCTGAAGGATCCTCTGTCTCAACTCTCAATCTGACGGCACACAAACACGCTCCTGGCGTCTCAGAATCCCATCAGCACCAACTGCAAACTGTGGTGCCTCTCCTCGAGACATCCGGTCTCGGATCTGTGTCAAAGCTGGGCAACTCTTTTGCTTCTGTCGGATTTCGGCCTATAGATCAGGTACTATATCCAAGGTGGACAACTGACTATTGGAATCCAGAAAGTGGATATCCATCTCTAGCCATGCCAAATCTTGTTGTAACTGTGGCTGAGCTGTCAGTCTAGCGATCGCCATCTCCCGTGAAGTCTTTCTATTGAGGGCATATGCTACCACGTTAGCCTTTCCCGGGTGGTATAAGATCTCAAGATCAAAGTCCTTGATTAACTCCGACCATCTGCGCTGGTGGTTATTCAACTCCCGCTGAGTGAATATGTACTTCAGACTCTTATGGTCTGTGAAAATCTGACATGTAGCTCCGTACAAATAATGTCTCTAAATCTTCAAAGCGTGAACCACAACAGCCAACTCAAGGTCATGGGTAGGGTAGTTCTCCTCGTACGTCTTCAGCTGTCGAGACGCATAAACAATCACATTTCCCCTCTGCATCATAACACATCCCAAGCCCAGTTTGGATGCGTCACTATAAACCACAAAATCCTTAATGCCCTCTAGCTGAGCTAGGATAGGAACAGAGGTCAATCTCTTCTTCAGCTCCTCGAAACTCTACATGCACGACTCAGACCATACGAACCTTGTAGACTTCCGCAGCAAGGAAGTGAGCGGTCGGGCGATAATTGAAAAGCCCTCAACAAAACGCCGGTAGTAGCCTGCCAATCCTAAGAAGCTGCGAACCTCCTTGACATTCTTAGGTGGCAGCCAGGAAGCTACTGACTCAATCTTCTCCGGATCTACCTTG
This sequence comes from Fagopyrum esculentum, assembly GCA_033239045.1. NCBI lineage: Eukaryota > Viridiplantae > Streptophyta > Magnoliopsida > Caryophyllales > Polygonaceae > Fagopyrum > Fagopyrum esculentum. The sequence goes on along the minus strand of BSUD01000007.1, from coordinate 40,259,980 downwards.
ATCCCTTCTGCTGAAACAATGTGACCAAAGAATGTTACCTCGGACATCCGAAACTCGCACTTAGAGAGCTTGGCGTAGAGCTCTCTATACTGTAAGACCTGAAGAATGATTCTCAAGTGTCCTGCATGCTCCTCTCTACTACGAGAGTAAACCAAAATGTCGTCGATGAAGACAACTACAAACTGGTCTAGAAAGTCGATGAAGATGTTATCCATCAACTCCATGAAGACTGCTGGCGCATTCGTGAGCCGAATGGCATCACTACAAACTCGTAGTGACCATATCTGGTCCGAAATGCTGTCTTGGCTACGTCTTGCTCTCTCACCCTCAGCTGGTGGTATCCTGATCTCAGATCGATCCTCGAAAACACTGAAGCTCCATGCAGCTGATCCAAAAGATCGTCGATACGAGGCAATGAGTACTTGTTCTTGATCGTCATCTTGTTCAGCTCTCGGTAGGAGATACATACCTCATTGACCTATCTTTCTTCTTGACGAAGAGAACTGGTGCGTCCCAAGGAGATACACTAGGGCGAATGAAGCCCTTCGCTGCTAACTTCTCGAGTTGCTTCTTCAACTCAAGCATCTCGATAGGCGTCATACGGTAAGGAGCCTTAGAGATCGGTCTCGTACCGGGCTCTAGATCAATGCAAAAATCTACACTCCTTTGTGGAGGTAACCCTGATGGCTCTCCAAAGACGTCCACAAACTCGCAAGCTACTGGAATCTCCTCCAAAGCCGGACTAGTACTATCTTTCATGGCATAGCACCAAAAAGCCTCACATCCCTGACTGATAAGTCTCGCAGCTCGAACTGCACTGATGACTGTACTAGTCTTCCCGAGATCCCATCCTCGGAAAATCTCAACATGGCCTGCATCTGTAGTCATTGTCACTATCCTCTTGCCGATGTCCAAAACTGCTCGATGTCGGTCCATCCAATCCATGCCCAGAATAACTTCTTCATGCACTAAGTACATGACGAAGAAGTTAGTTGGCCAATCGCGACCTCCCAATCTAATAGGGCAATCGCGAACCTCTCGTGTGCCTCGTATCTTACCCCATCGGGTAATCCTATAAAGAAGGGTCTACCTTCTTCGGTAATCAAAGGCCAATCTATCTGCACATGCATCAGATATAAAAGAATGCGTAGCACTGGTATCGAAAAGAACTCTGACAGGAGAACCATTAATATGAATGGTACATGTAGCTGCTTGTGATCTCGGCTCTACAACACTCCTCAACTCCTACACTCTGGTTGATGCATCTCTGGTGTCTGCAGATCCACCAATACGTCCTCTACCTCTCCCTTCTCCCGGAGTGAAACCCTGAGAAGCGGTAGAACCAGAAACTCTCTGCTGCTGCTGTTGGTACTGAGATCTCTGTCCTTCTCCAGCAACACTGGAAGGTGAAGAACCCTGCTGAGATAGCGCCTTGTCTTGACGGCAAAACGCAGCTCTGTGTCCGGGCTTGCCACAAGAAAAGCAAGTCACTGGTGGCTTCTTGCAATCACCTCGGATGTTTCCAGTTATGACACTGTCGTCCTCTGTCAGAATTCTGTTGGAAACCATAACATCCAGGCTCTAACTACGTCCAAAACTAGTTGCTCCAGCACCGGCTGGTCCAGTCTTGTGTCTCTTCTCAGGACTTCCTGTTTGAGAAGCTCTCCTCTGACCCGGTCGTTCTCTCTCATAAGCAGAAGCTCTATCCTGATAGTCCGTCAAAGAATCACAACGGAAACCAGCAAGATAAGAGCATGTCGACTCCCTCAGCCTCCGAGAGAAAATATAAACATGTTGATCCTCAGGTGGTGCAGACGGACCCAACAAAGACAACTCATCCTGAAACTTGTTGATTATCTCAACAATAGGAAAATCCTCGAATCCAGCCTCAAGGAAATCCTGGAGACGGTCTCTCCTCATAGCTGTAGGGCAGTAGCGATCCCTGATCACCGTCTTCATCTGCTCATAGCTGGTGACCTTGTTACGAACAGTCCTCCACCAAGAATGAGCCTGATCCTTCAGCAGCGTATGTGCTATGTTGACTCGATGTCCCTCTGGGCAATTGATAGCCTCCATAGCAGTATCCATCTGTCCTAGCCACTTCTCCACCTCCAATCCAGTCTTTCCCATGAAAGTGGAACCTTCAGCTAGTCGAAATCCTTCAACCAACTGTCAGGCTTCGGCTCCCTTGCCTCAGCCGGCGCTCTAACAGCCTCAGCAACTCCAGCAGGTGGGGCAATAACTTGTGAAACTCTCTGTGAAACCTCAACTGATCTCGCAAGAACTGACGGCACTGGTGCTGGTCCTCTAGTCCTGATAGCCTCCTCAACTCTCAGCACATAGTCGCGAAATGCAGAAGCTCCGATAGACACTCGTGTGGACTCCGTCGATGGCGCTCTCTGTGCTCCGGACTTAGTAGCGGTCCCGTTTCCAGCCTCAGGAACAACACTCTCAGCAACTTCTTCAACAAACGCCTCAGTGGTAGGCGGATCAGCAACTGGGGCCTGGCCCCGACCTCTAGCTAGTGGAGGTCTTCCTACACGTCCTCGTCCAAGGACGGCAGGTGGAAGTGGTGGTCGACCCCTTCCTCGTCCCATAGCAGATGTAGCTAACATTCTAGGTACAAGCAAGAGCGTAAAGGCACAAACGCACATAAGGTAAAGAAAACACATAGCATGCTCACACATCAACCGGTTATTATCTTTCATTAAGCTTATTCATTAATAATTCAACTTCTTTTGTCACAAGAGAATCTCCCGAAACTCGCCTCCGCTTCCGTCTACCAATAGGAATAGATCAGTAATATATGTTACCTACGGGTCTGGGTTGTAAGAGCACATTTTACTCTCCTGTAGAACTAGACAAGTGGTCACCGCCCGATTATAATACACTTGGGCCAGTTAAGGTTATCAAAGGGTGAATCCTATTTCCAATTATCCGTTATAAACATGATAAACAACACAAACAAGCCAATACAATCCAACTAATATGCGGAATGAAGCTAAGTAAGTCCAAGAGACTTACCTCACACGAAGGTAACACAAAAGGCTCAGCAACAACTCGGAGAACACTCAAGAAAGCTCAGTTTCCCTCAGGAAAGGAGTAAGGAAAGCCTGCACGAACAAGCAACACGGATCAGGATTAGAACGGTTGCTAGAAGTCTATAACTTCTAGTCTCAACGATCTCTAAGAGATCTCCACAAGCTAAAGGCTCGACCTTAGTCTTACAGTGACTCATGGGACAAGGAACAACCACAAGGAGCCAAGAAAGGAACGAGGAAAGGAAGGGAGGAAGCAACTCACCAAAGACGGGAGTCACAGCAAGGAAAACCGTAGGAGCGGTTGGACAAAGGCGCATGGGCGGCAACACGCAGGGGCGGCCAGGTGGAGGCGCAGGGGCGGCTGCACGACAGAAGCGTTGTCAGGCTTCTCTTCGACAGAACTCACAGCAATGGCAACCAAAGCTCGAACCTTTGGTTCCAACATGTCAAGACTCAACACCAGAGAGCCTGAGAATAACAAAGGGTCAACAACGGAACGCTCCACAAGAATCAAGGATCAAACTTGATTCTTGGGAAGAAGAAAAGAGAAGAACGAAATGAAGAAACCAAAACAGGAGGAGAAGGCATGCAACACTGTAAGAACGTGAAGGAGAAACCATAAGGGAAGTACTTACACGTTCAGCAAGGTTGCAGGAAGCAAGGGGACGGCTGCAACTCTCTAGGTTTGAAGAAGACGCAAACAAGGAACGGGAAAAAAGAGAAAAAGGAGAGAATATATAGAGACGGCTGAAACGCTAGACGGAAAGGCGTCTAGGGTTAGAAGGAAAATAAGGAAACCGGCCCATAAGATAGAATATCGGACATTCTATCTATGGAAGGAAGATAAAAGAACGGAAGAAAAGATCGGGCACGATCTGTCATCATCCGCAGGGGCGGCCTTCTTCACCGCGGGGGCGGTGAAGGCAAAAACTCGGATCTTACAATTTTAGTACCCGTTTTGATCCGGTATGAATCCGATACGGGAGATCTTCCTTGATCACCGGATCGGATACGGATCAGTTTTAGGCATCTGAATATCCACAGATATCCGAATAATCTTGGATATCCGCCTATCCGGATATTCACGGATCAGTGGCTCACCGGATATCCATGGATAATCGGATATTCAAATATCCGTGGATCATCGGATTCATCGCCTCATTAGATAGTCTTACGCATCCGACTACCCGTTTTATTTTATGATGGATAAATCACATTGTATGTACTAATATTTATAATTTAAAAATATGTGTATTTAATGGGAAAATATTTGAGTTAGGCAAAACAATGAATTAATAATGTTAATTTGTTACAATTTAATAACTTATGCATACTTGGTTACTTCATAAGTTCATAATAATCTTTTATTATAAGTGGGTGTGATTTTATAATATTAATTCTTATAAATATGATTGTAATTTGGTCTTAATAATAATCTTTTAACTAGTGTAATACCCGCACCTTGTGCGGGTTTGCGTTTTAAATTTAATTTTATAAGACATATTATAATATGTTAAATATAAGGTTCAAATACAATAAATATTAAAATGTATAATAGTATTCATGCACTCAGTTTAATTATCTGATTTATAAGTAGTATAGTTATATATTTATATATATATTCTCTATTGTATTCATTTTTAGGTATGTTATTATCATTGTCAAACATAGTTTTACATCAATAACAGAAAAAACTATAAGATAGATAACAAAAAAAACTGCAGCCAAAAAGAGATAATTTAAAAAAGAGAAATATTGCTGATTAAAATAAAAAATTGCAGCAAAAAAAGATAATTTAAAAAAGAAAAATACTGATTAAAATAAAAAATTACAACAATAATATCAATGGTTAAAAAAGAGAAATATGTAACTTTTTTTTTAAATACTTTTTCAAAAGTTTTGATATTATCTCACAATTATCTCTAATTTATAATTTAAAAAGAGATAATTTCTTAAAAATGAACATTACAAAAAAACTATACAGTTGATAATTGAAAATGGTAAAAGCTAAAAAAAAAAAGTTGAGATTTAGCCTTTTATATTTAAATGGAGATATCACAAACAGAATTCTGTAACAAAAAAAATTGCAGCAAAAACTTAATTTAAATTGCTGAAAAATATTGCTGATTAAAATAAAAATTTTTTGCTGAGATTAATTTCTGAGAGGACACGTGGCAAAAATTGCTTCTCCCTTAATATATATATAAGATAGAAGTTGATATCATTTAAATGAACAAATGTCTATAATAGTCTTTAATTATAAGTTAGTCACGTACTCTCGTTTTCAGATATAGTTATAAAATGTAAAGATATAGATTTCTATTGTTTTAACACCTTATTTTTATTTTCTTATTATAACGTACTTTAATATTCTATTTTTTTTATCATCTATATGATTATCATTTTTACTTTGATTTTTTTTGCCTATTAATTGTTTTTCATTACATTTTTGTGATAAACAAAGTAACAAATACATATCCGGATCAAACGGATATTCAGATCAAGAGCATATTCGGATCAATCGGATATCCGGATCCGGCTAAATCATTTCTGCATATTCAAATCAAGAGGATATCCGGATCAATCAGGTCAAACAAAAGTCATTCGGATCATCTGGATATCAGTGGATAATAATCCGATCCAACCAAATCATTTCACATACTATATTTTGGAATCCAGATCATCCGGACATCCGGATAATTATCCGATCCGATCCTGAGAAAAATGTCGGATATCCAACCAAATACGGATCAGAATGGATATCCAAATTATAAAACAGGGAGATATTTAACACGAGTGATCATTACAATTATCTCGATAATTATGGCTAGTGAATAAGAAAGATAATTTATGAAAATATAAGAAATTTAATCGTACTAAAAAGGAAAGAGAATATTGAAAAACAAAACACATTTATTAGTATTTTGATATAAGCCGTTTATCTTCTTCCTTTGCTAATCACTAACATTTATAGATGCTTTTATATTGATATTTTTTAATTAATCTAATTTCATATTCATTAAAATGTCTTTATTATTATTATTATCATTATTATTATTATTATTATTATTATTATTATTATTATTATTATAAATTATATACTAATAATCGAAGGTAAAACACATTACAATCCGTTGGAAGGGAGCCGACTAACAAGTTGGGCTCCACATCCCTTTTGAATGGTAAACGCAATCCTAGTCAAAATAAAATAAGTGCTCCTACTATATCCGGGCAACTCCTTAGCAACCGAGCCCAACCTTTTAAGAAGTTCCACCGCGTCGTCACCTAGGTCGCCAAACGTGGAAAAGGAAAAGGGAAGAAAATGATACCCATGGAACTACAAACCTCAGCATACTTCTTTCTCTTGTTATCAGCAGCGACCCTCACAGCTTTACCCGAAATGAAGTTAGAAAGGCCAAGCGAGGAAAAAGGAGAAGTGCCAGTGATGTCAACACATGTGTCTTTGCCTTGGAACCAATTATAGAAAAGGATGTCAGACGGGCGCAGCTCCCACCACCACCATCAACCATACCAGTATGGACCTCTTTTCGGACAGAGATCCCAATCTTAAGACACTCATAAAAAATGACATCACGCACCATGTTATGCCGATGCTTAATACCAACCTGTGCAGCACAAGCAAGAGCATGGTCACCCCAAGCGTCCAAAATGCCCCTCTCACAAGCAGGGCACTTGGAACCCTCCCTAAACATCTCAATGCCCAGACGATACTTAACGACGGTCCGAAAGGTAGCCGGGTTCATAACCTGACCAAGACCAGAAACCGGGACCGCTTTAAGCCAATGTTGAGCCAGGGGTAGCCTCAAGTTCTCAACTAAGGCCTTCTGCCTAACCGTAAGGTCAAAGTCCCTCAGAAAACTCTTAAACGCGACATTGTAGTAACATCCAGCCAATTTCTTCATTAAATGGGGGGTTGGGCGTACCACAGTCATGTCCAAGTCATAGTCTTTACAAAAGTTGACCCAACAAGCAGGAGCCGACTCAAAAGCTGCTCCATCGCCTAAAACACCAGAAAACCTCAATATCTGATCTTGTAGGCTATAGGTTTGTAATCTCGAAGCCAGAAAAGCAAAATGCAAAGTATCAGCACAAGAAAGAAAACCAAGCCCTCCGTCCCTAATCGGCAAAGTAGAGAGCCGCCATTGAAGGGAGCCAAATCCAGCCCCTCTAGTAGTGACAATCTGCTCAACAGAACAGCGAAGGGCGTGATCAAAGACCCCCATAGCCTCGGAAAAATGAGATGGGGGAACAGTCCGCATAGCAAAGTAAAGACGGGACACCCCGGAACAAGCCCGAAGAAGCAAAAGCTCAAATTGGGGGTCCCCCAATCTCATAATGGCCTCCATCAAAGACTTGGCTTTCGCAACTCTCGTCAAAGCAACCCGAGAGCAGAAGGCCGGGTCAAGGCTAACAGCACTACCTAACAATTTAACCCCATCAAGCGGTCTAGCAATATGCTCAGGAAAAACATTAGGCTCAAAGCTACGCGGATCAACCTTCGGCCAAAAGATCTCTGTTTTACCGATGTTAAGGTGCAAGCCTAGTGCGGGCCATCCGCCCTGATGATGTCAAACGCCTTACTGACCATCAGGGTATCACCAATCAACGTCCCGTCATCAAGGTACCAAGCATTAAGCTTCAACCGGTAACAATCCAAAATTTTTCGGATAAGGGGATGAAGGACCAACGAGAAAATCAGCGGGCCAAGAGGGTCCCCCTGTTGAACCCCCTTACAAGAATAAAGGACATGCTCTCCATAATATAGCCATGCAGGACGGGCATAACAAAACTCAACCCAAGGAGAAATAGTGGGGCAAACCTGTTGGACCTGAGAAATCATAGAAGTGCGATCCACGAGATTAAAAGCATTCTTGAAATCGACCAGAAGCATGGAAAGACTATCATCTTCGCCCTGAGCTTCCACTAACCGATTTACTGCATGCAAAACTGCCTCCCCGCCGCCTGAAACCCCAACCCCGAACTGAGCATCCTCAAAATAGGGTCCAAGAGACTTACCGATAGTAGAAGCCACAACTTTAGATACAAGATGTCTCCAAATAGAGCCAACGGCGATAGGGCGAATCCCACCTCCCGGTTTAAGGAGAGGCGTAAGAGGAGCACTGTCAATATACTCACTAAGGGTGTTCGGGAAACAACCCCTAAGGAAAAGGCTAACAACCCCCGTATTCGACTCAACCAACTCATCAGCAATAGCAACAACCCCACCACCAAGGGCATCCAACAAGTGTTGGGCCCGCAAACCATCCCTACCACAAGAGGTGCCTTTAGGAAAACTCCATTTAGTTAATTGTCGACCAAGGGTTAATATTAACAAAATATATTTCATTACATTATTTTTATCTTAAGAAATTAAAGTAATCTATGTTTATTCAATTAACAAAGTAATCTAATAAAAACAAAATATAATATTAGGGTGTGAGAACAAATGTAACTAATATTGAATAGATTAAAAAGTACTAAAATTATCTTTCTTATTCTCTAACCTTAATTTACCAGGAGATCTCAATATTTAAATTGTATGAATATAAAAAAGTAATGCTATTAAATAGGAAATACAATAATAAACACATTTATTTAGTATTTTTAAATCCATTCAATATTGGTTACATTTGTTCTCTATTTTGTTTTTTAGATTAATTTGATTAAATAATCATAAATTACTTTGATTTATTAAGATAAAAATAATGTATTGAACATATTCTTTGTTAATATTAACCTTTGATCGACAATTATCTAAATGAAGCAAAATGATATTTTAAATGTCATTAAAATAATAATACAAAAAATTTAAGGGAGAATTTGATATACTAGGCCTTTTTGAGAATATGATTTAGTAAATGTACCCCAAATTTTTTTACCACTTTCATTTAATGGTAGGTAAAAATAATTAACCCCTCCATTTAAAAAAAAAAATGTTTGTTATTTGTTATTTGTTGTTTAAGTGTAAGTTTTAATTTTTAATTACTGAATTTGTTTTTATTTTATTGTCTTTTTATTTTCTTTATTATTTTTTTATTTTCTGGAATAAATTTATCATAACAGAAATTTCTCATACCAGAAATTTAATCATACCAGAATTTTTATCATACCAGAAATTTATCATACCGGAATTTTATCATACCAGAATTACATACCGGAATTTTATCATACCAGAATTACATACCAGAATTTTACATACCAGAATTTTACATACCAACATTTACATACCGAAATTTTACATACCAGAATTTTACATACCAGAATTTACATACCAGAAATACATTCCAAAAATACATACCAGAAATACATACCAAATTTTTTTTTTGTATCCTTATTTTTTTTTTTTTTACTTTCTGGTATGAATTTCTGGTATGCAATTCATACCAGAAATTCATACCAAATTTTTTTTTCACATATCAACAATCTGGTATGAAGTTCATTCCTCGACTAAGACAATGATTGTGACTGCATATTGTGCATCCCTTCCTACAATAATGCAACAATTGAAAAACTATGAAACTTTGTATGAATAATGCAGCAATTGAATTATAGATCGAACTATACTTTGTATGAATAACAACCATAAACTAATCCACAAATCCATGATATGATCATATGAATAAGAACCATAAAATTAATAGAAAGAGGACAGTGTCCTATACTTTTTCTTATAACTAAATTGAACAGTAATTCGAAGAGTGTTTCCTGATGTCAATTCTAGTATACTTTCCAGGCGACACCATGGCTTGTTCTTGATTTTGACTCCACTAAACACTTAATCCTGCACAAAAAATCCAAATCCAACATCAAACCCTCAGCCATTTCCTCAAATGTACAAATTAATAGAAACTATAAACTGCATATTTATTCATCAATAAACAAGAAGAAACAACTGATAATTATTCATCAATAAACTGCATAATTAATCATCACATTCATTCCTACAAGAATCGCACTACAACAACTGATAATTATTCATCAATAAACAAGAAGAAACACGAATCTGGACAGTCGACAACACATTTCTCAGATTAAACACCAAGCATGACAAAATTGTAGAATCGAAGGTAAAACGCGTCGAATCTGAGCTGAAGCATAAGAAATCGAAACGAAGAAGCATGGCTCAAATTAGAAAGAAAGAAAACGAAAGCGAAAAGGTTACCTCCACCTCGGAGCAGCGGATTGGGAGGAGAGAAGCTAGTCGAGTCACGAGTGAGATAACAAGCATGGGGGGTTTGTTATATTGATTCGAAACAATGGAAGAAGGCAAGAGACAACGACGTTTAAATTTCTCACATCCCCAGCAACAGATGCGACGACAACAACGGGCCGCACCTCCTCTGGCCTGGCATTAACGGAACAACGACACGGGCAGCGACGGGGTGACTAGATCTGAGATTTGCTGGTAGAAAACTCATACCAGAAAGGGGAGGTGAGTGAAGAGAGTGAAGGTTGAGGAAAAGTCGTAAGGTGAGAGAAGCGGCTCAGAGAATGAAGGTTGAGGAAAATCGTAAGGTGAGAGAAGCGGCTCAGGAAAAATTAGGGTTGGAGGGTAAAAAAATATGGGAGGGGTATATTTACTAATTGGAAAACTAATAAAAGCCTACTTAGTGTACAATAATAAAAAAAAGCCTACTTACCTAATTAGCCCAAAATTTAATTATTATACAATTAGATTAAATGAAAATATTGATACAAAACATCCATAAATGTTCGTGATTAGCAAAAGAGGAAACAATACTTATATGGAAATATTAGATTTTTATTTTTTCAATATTAGCTTTTCTTTTAGTACTATTAAATTTTTTATATTTTCATAAATTATCTTTCTTATTCACTAGTCATAATTATCAAGATGATCTCAATTATTACTAGTCATAATTATCAAGATGATCTCAACCTTTAAACTTAATCAACGGTTTAGATCCATACAACTTCACCATGAAGTTGTTTTTGAACTTCACTGGAGCCGGACCGGGATAAATACTATCTATTTTTTTCTTGATAAATCATGTTAAATTATCAATTTAACTCAAAACTCAAATTCTATTAATTCAAATTGAATAGTTTTATATTTTGTAAGAGAAAAATAAAAGATGAAAACTTAACATATTCTATACATATAATGAACTTATGATACATGTAAGAGTAATGAACTTATGATGCATGTAAGAGTATTATTGATTTAAAATTTTAGGCTTTAGTTGTGTAATTTTTTTATATCAATTTACTCCTAATTAACATGTCATATTGACTCAAACTACTTCATATTTCATAGTTTGTATTATCACATCATTTTACTTCACATTATCAAGGTTATCTAGGGTCGGGTTATTTTGGGCTAACGGGTCATTTCAAGTCGGGTTACTTTGGGCTAACAGGTCATTTCAGGTTGGGTCACTTCAGGCTATCAAGTCATTTCGGTCGGGTTACTTCGAGCTATCGGGCCATTTCGGGTCGGGTTACTTCGGGATGTCGGGTCGTTATCGGGGTGTTCTATTCGGGTTTTATCGGGTCCGAGTCATTTTCGGGTTCGACTGTTCGGGTTATTTATTATTCGGGTTAAATCAATATCAAGCGGGTCGGTTCCGGGTATTTTCTTTTTAAAAAATTTTCGGGGCCAGGTCGGGTTCGGGCTCGGGTTTGTCGGGTTGATTTCACGGGTCGGGTCAACTTTTGACAACTCTACTTCTATATATCGCTTCCAACGATTATAGTTAGTATCATTGAGAAATGTGGTTGAAATTCGAAGAGATGACGGATCTGAATGATGAATTTGCATCTGTTCCATGAGAATGGAATCAGTGATGAGCGATTGTACAAGAGCATTGAGATTGGAACTGGCATTTTGTGGAGAAAGAAGAGAATCGGAAGAAGATTCATCCATGGAATTAGAGTCTGTTACCATGTTAAACCGTTAAACCATGAATGATGATATGAAGGATGATTCGATGGAAGGAGAAGAGAGAATATGAGAGAGAGATGATGTTTCGAATGCAGAAAAAGTAAATATGTTGTATTATTCTCTTCATCTTTATACATGAGTTAGTTACATTTTTGTTATAGAAATGAATGGTTCTAAGAGTGTCATTTGACATGCATCAACTATCCTTGTCAAAGGTTACTCAAGTCAATTGGAAGGTGAACATGACTCATGAACGGAAAAGGAAGACACCGCCGAGGTGCAAAATGCATGTACCCCGCCTCCGTCTTTGTCAAAAGCATTGGAACAATACCCCTTACTACAGAGTGCACTGTTTTACTCATGGAAAAGATGCATATCAAAATAGAAGATACATGAAGCTTTTGTGTCCCTCTCTGCCTCACGACATCGAAGAACAACCTCAAAATTGTCTATGTGATCTCGGAGGAAGCGTAAGTATAATCCCCTTGAATTTGTGCAACAAACTGAATCTTAAAGATATTTAGCCCATCAAGTTCACTCTTATCATGACAAATAGAGCTATAATTAGACATGTATGAATGATAACAAATGTTTAGGTAAGACCTAACAGGTTTGATCTTCTTATTGATTTTGTTGTCATTGACATTAGTGTTTCTTTAGTACCTATTATCCATGAAAGACCTTTCTTAGCTACTACATGAGCCTTTATTGATATGCGATACATAATCCTAATATACCATCTAGGAGATCAAACTGTAGAGTACAACCTCTCAACGGTTCTTAAACAATCGTTGATTGAGGACGATTTGAATTTCACCGATAATGTAGACCTTGATTGTAGCACCCCGAATCCGCGGGACTCGGAGTGTCACATTGGGTTAGGATCTCACAATGGATCCTGACCCTAGCCTGACAACAAGTTCACTGGACCTTACAACATGGCACTGACAGATATGAAAACAAATACATAAAACTGTATAAAACTGTACATCCCAAAAGGTAAGACAACATAGCCGAGTACAAACATCACACCTCACGCAGGAGGTAACAAAAGACCAACCTCACACAGGAGGGAAAAGATAAACAAACCCAAAAGCCCACAACAACCTATGTACGAGACGTCCTCGGCCTGCCACTCTTCTAGATCACCAAGCAACATGCCTATCTTGTAGGACATCTACAACATGGTAATAACCATTAGCTATCCATACACATATATAGAGTAATGCATAAGCACAATCACACATAGGGAAAGATAAACATATCAGCATGCTTTCACTCATTTACCCATTTGTTCATCTCAATATAATGGTCATTCACTCAAATCGTATAGATATAATATATATGAAACTAGGTGACACGAGGACCGATACATCCTCGCCTCTGAGCCTGCTAGCCAGCCGTACTAGTATCGGTCACACAATCCGTGTACCCTATGGGAGTTGATTGCGCCCTTCCTGTAAACCGGTCTGGCCTGACATCAAAGAACCTCCCAGACTCCACGGCGGGATGAAAGAGAAAGGTTATCACAGCCACGCAGTGGGGCAATCAATAAAACATAGGTCGGTAAATACAACATCACATGCTATCATAACAAACATGTAATATCCGGAATTTTTATTCCGTTTATTTCTGTAACAAACCCGATCTCGATCAGTTGATCCATATCCGTCTACTTAGTTAGACACATTATTATAAAATGTATCATTTTATGTAGATTTCCTTCACATAAAATAATAAGTTTAGCCCCAAACCCTAATTTAGAATATGACTCGTCGTTGACAAGTCTGTGACGAAGCTGTGACAAGGCCCGGACAAGTCTGTGACGAAGCTGTGACAAGGCCCAGACAAGTCTGTGACGAAGCTATGACAAGGCCAGACAAGGCTGTGACGAGTCTGTGACAAGGCCCAGACAAGGCTGTGACGAGTCTGTGACAAGGCCCAGACAAGGCTGTGACGAGTCTGTGACAAGCCCAGACAGGCTGTTGACAGCCCAGCGCCAGTGAGACCAGCAGCGCCAGCTTCAGCAGCCCAGCAGCGCCAGCTTCAGCAGTTGTCCGCAGCCCAGCTTCAGCACCTTGGATCCACAGCTTCAGCCCATCTGTTGCTCTATCTCCCCAGCCTCGTAACAGCAGCAACTCGCTTCCCTTTTCACTTCAAGTAACGGCTAAAAGATATGCAGAAAAGGCCGGATATCACGCTGAAGATTTTTTTTCCCTTCCTTCAACAGCAAGGCCAGATCGTCACTCCTTCCTTCTGTACGAGATCCTCGCCTTCTTTCTCCTTCTCCACGCGTTGTCCCTCACGCTTCAACCATCTTTTTTTTCGCCCACCAACACCATCGACACTCTATTACTCCCTCTCCTCACTTCCATGCTTCTCGCCAGACCTCACTTCTGCACACCTTCAGCAATAATCATAGACACATAAATTTGCAAGGAAAAGATCCAGCAAAGGGAGGAGACATCCAACAGCCTGAATCGACTATCCCTCTGTTCACAGCGAAGCCAAGAGAGCCATCTACGCTACCAACCCACACGCCCTCGGAAGATAGCAACGCTCTGCACTCCCCTGGGACTCTAGCAAGGATCTTGTGGGACGCCGACTGAATCTGTACTATACAGAAGGTGAGCACGCCTTAACCCCTCCCTCCCCTTTCAGTCCTCAAACCGATCTGCATGAAACTGTTGAGTATTGACGAAGGAGTTCCTTGTAGTATACCACCCACACCGAATCAGTGGAGCCTGCTAGAGCAGTAGAGGACGCATTGGAGTGTCACAGGCTAGGGATCGAACCCTACTTCTTACTCGCTGAGCCACCAAGGACCCTATTCTGCAACCATCGAAATGAATAGGTATACCTCACTCTAAGCTCAATCAGTAGGAAGAAGATAGACTGAATTAATCCAGTTGTGTAGATAGAGAATGGCTGCTGAGTTGTGTTGACTGCTGTAAATAAAATTTGTATTTCCTTCACTTGTGGAGGTTGGAAACGGTCAATCTTGCAGATCAATGTTAAGGAGTTATATTGAAGATCCACCGTTGAAATTTTGATGAGTCATTGATGGATATATGTAGTTTACTATATTAAAATTTAAGAAGAAATGAACGGTCGGATTAGAAATTATAAGCTTCCAAAGTAGGGTAGTTAAGTAGTTTTTGTAAACATTGGAATTTTGGCTAAGTATAGAAATTATAAGTGTAGTAGCCAACTTTGAGAATTTTTATAAAAATAATGGATGAACAGTTTTGAGAAATTCTTACTCCTAAGGGTAGATGGAACATCATAGATGATCTAGAGAATTATTTCGGAATTTTTATAAGCTTCTACGAATTTTATATTTTGAAACCGAAGTTGGACCTTTACGTTTTTTCGGAAAATAGGAAAATAGGAAAAGTGCCAGTTTGTAACCAAACTAAACTTTAGGAGTTAGAATATGACTTTAGAGTCTCAAAGAGGAGTTTAGACATGAATTTCAGAAAATTTGGAAGTCTCGGGACTAAGGGTAAAATGGTCATTTAACCATAAAATAGTACTGTAATTAGTTATGTCATATTAAGATCTTCTATCGTAGAAGTCTTAAACTTCTAATTACGTCGGAGTGTGCTAATGCACTTATCTCCTTTGGCAGGCAACTGAGTTGCTACAGTTTACAGAGCGAGTTTGGTTTACAGAGAGTCGAGCTTTATGACAGGTAAGTCCTTTGGGCTTACTTAGCTGACTTCTAAATATGAGCATGAATGATGATAGTGGTGTGTGATTGAGATGTTTAGAGTTATAGGTTGTGATAGATATTTACCGACCTATACTTGGCCTAAGAGCAACGGGCGGTGGCATTCTGCTCAGTTAGCTTGCGGGCGCTGGGGGTTTCTTTAGGGACTAGTCCATACTCGGTTTGTAGTGATGCTACCGGCGGAGGTCAGCTAGACCTACACCCAGTTGGATAAGGAACGGAGGCGGGAACTGTTAATAGCTCTCGTGCCACAATTGTAAAATTGAATAAGATGAATCACCTAAATAATAGATAATAAACGGTTGTGTGCCAGCATGATGTTTGTTTATATTTTTCTGCGTGTGTTTGTGCTGTTATTATTCTGCTTGTATTTGGATAGTTAGCTAACAGTTGTTATGTTGTGTAGACGTACCACAGGTTAGAGCAGATGCCGAGTGATCCGGATGGTAGTGGTCAGCCGGGGTGTCGTACTTTTAGGACGTGTTGCAGTTTCTTTATTTGTGGGATTTCCAGTTGGACCTTGGTTCCTTTTCTTTTTATCCTTTGTTGTTATCTTATGTCTTCCGGCTGTTGGTTACTCTGGTCACATTCATAATGTTGTTAAACTTATTTTATGATTTCCGGTTTTTCCTTATCTGTGCCTTGTTGTAAGATCTTGTTAAGTTGTTGTCAAACTAAGGTCGGGACCCATTGTGAGGTCCTAACCAGTAACTTCTCGAGTTGTAAAACTTGGGGTGTTACAACATGGTATCAGAGCTCTAGGTTGGCAACAATGGCACTTGAAATCTTCTAAAAAGGTCATATAAGTAAATAAACAGAACCCGAAAAGGGTCTGAGTTTTCCAAAGAAAATTTTGGTTTTAAATGCATGCATAGTCGGGATGAGATAGAAAGTACGGATGACCACCACTACCTCCGCGGATCTCGGCAGCTTAGTACTTTTAGAAATGTTATGTTAACTTAGTATCTGCTTATAAAGATATGTGCAATAGATAAGTTTATGCCGAAGGTTAGTAGCATAATAGTTACACTATGTCCTTAACGGAGATAACATAGTGAGTTTCTCACTCCGTGGACACATCTAAGTAGATTTTGAAGAGTGTCAACGTGAGGATTAGTATGCACATCTTATGTGCATTATGGTAGACGAAAGGTGGACAACTCCTTCGACTTTGTTGAGGAGTGTCGAGGGGGGAAAGTGAAGACTGAAGGACAACACCAACGAGCAGGGCAAGAAGGGGATCCCGAGTCAACTTAACAGGATCAAATGAAGATTATACATGAGAGTAGTACCGGAAAAGTATTGGATGATCGACAATTATGCAAATTGGGAGGGACATCACATAAATTTTGTCAAGTGTGGTGTGACGATATGAACAATGTGGATGCCGTCAGAAATAGTCATAGTAATGAAAGTCAAAGTAAGATATAGAACCAATCCAGACAAAAGACATTAAATTTACGCTTACCGACGGACCAAAATATGAAGGTTGTTGTTAGAAGCAGGGCGGAATATGGCCACTATTGGCAAAGTAAGTCGGCATCCTAATCAAGCGGGTCCCACCTAGACACTCATAACCTAAGAATTAAGAAGAGATATGTCGTCGAACCAACTATGAAGACTTAAAGAGCCACACAACTGAAGCTTATCGTTAGCCAGAAAGTGGAGGGTGGATTTCATAAGCATGGAGGCAGAGTGACTTTCTATAAGACAAGTGAGATACAAGAAAGATGGTGATACAGATATCCAAATGATATAATCCTGAAAGCGGAGTCAAAGGATCACTATAAAGACAACATTATAATTTAACACCAACTAAGGAACAAGAGTGTGTGAAAATGATCTTGGCGTACCCAAGGGTCGTGATAACTTCCCTCTCTCAAAGGGACTTAAGTTACCAACACCAACAATTCACACCGGAACCTCGCAAGCAGCTGATGACCGAGGAAAAAGGAATCGCGAAGATGTAATTACGAGCTATCATGGAAAATCTGATGAGTCCATTGACGACAGATGAATGATGCAGCTAAACTAGGAAAGAGTATAGTGGCCTTATAGTGAGAAATAGAAGTGTAGATTATAGAAGAAGCTAAAGGAGTATAAACGTAGAAACTGGAGGAGATAGATTCCACCAAGTAAATCAAACTTCAAAGAGATAGAAGAAAAGTAAGTCTATGATATTGCAGAAGGTCAACTATAGACTAAATGGTAACAACGGAGCCTTACATGTGCGGGTTAATTAGTAGTGACGGGTTGGCATATAAGAAGAATGACCACATGGTCACAAATGAATTTTATCGACATGTGGAGAAGTCCTTAAAGAGATCAAATACGACAATTGTAAAGTCAAATCGATACAAGTACAAGTAACACCGAATAAGTCAAGTCAGTAAATCTAATTAAAATGGTAAAGGAAGAACTGACGGTCAAAAAATGACCCCTTATATCATTGATGATATAAAAAGAATGGTTGCGAGCAGTTGTTCAATTACCGGCTAAGGAAAGGGTACAAATCATAGTTAGTACATATGAAGTCGTATTAGAAGCACGAGAGGAGTAAGAAGAAGTAGATAATTTTGATCAGATCCTACGTCAGACCAGATAGAAGTTACTTAGCATTCCACACAAATAGAGCTGCTTGAGTTGGAGAAGCAGTTAGAGGAGTTAGCAGAGAAGGGCTTTATACGTCCTGGTGTTTCTCTCTGGGGCGCACCAGTATTATTTGTGAGGAAGAAGGATGGATCGATGAGGCTGTGTATTGATTACCAGGAGTTGAACAAGGTCACGATCAAGAATAAGTATCCACTGCCTCGCATAGATGATCTCCTGGACCAGCTGCATGGAGCGTCAGTGTTCTCGAGGATAGATTTGAGATCGGGTTATCACCAGCTGAGAGTGAGAGACTAGGACATACCTAAGACGGCATTCTGGACTAGGTATGGCCACTATGAGTTTGTAGTGATGCCATTCGGGCTCACTAATGTGCCAGCAGTATTTATGGAGTTGATGAATAGGATTTTCATCGACTTCTTAGACCAGTTTGTAGTGGTCTTCATTGACGACATTCTAGTTTACTCTAGAAGTCGAGAGGAGCATGCCGGACACTTGAGGACAGTGTTACAGATTCTACAGGATAGCCAGCTATATGCTAAACTATCCAAGTGTGAGTTCTGGATGACAGAGGTGGCTTTCCTAGGCCATGTAGTGACTGCTGAGGGGATTAAGGTCGACCCGGCGAAGATTGAGTCAGTGTCTCCTTAGCAACCTCCGAAGAATGTTAAGGAGGTTCGCAGCTTCCTTGGATTGGCAGGTTATTACCGTCGGTTTGTGGAAGGGTTTTCCCTGATCGCCCGACCACTTACTTGTCTCCTGAGGAAGACTACTCGGTTCGTCTGGTCTGAGCCGTGTCAGCAGAGCTTTGAGGAGCTGAAGAGGAGATTGACGTCTGCTCCGATCTTAGCACAACTAGAGGGTACAGAGGATTTTGTAGTGTATAGTGACGCATCCAAGCGGGGCTTGGGGTGTGTCTTGATGCAGAGGGGTAAGGTCATAGCGTATGCGTCTCGACAGCTGAAGACGTATGAGGAAAACTACCCCACCCATGACCTGGAGTTAGCTGCGGTAATACATGCTCTTAAGATCTGGCGTCATTGTCTCTATGGAGCGACCTGTCAAATCTTCACAAACCATAAGAGTCTGAAGTACATATTCACTCAGCGGGAGTTGCATAACCACCAGAGGCGGTGGCTAGAGTTGATCAAGGATTTCGACCTTGAGAATATCTACCACCCCGGGAAGGCAAACGTAGTTGCTGACGCTTTGAGTCGGAAGACGCCTCGGGAGAAGGCGATAACTCGGTTGACTGTACAGCCACAGTTACAGAGAGACTTAGCTTGGTTGGAAGTAGAGATCCAGTTCCCCGATACAGCTCATCAGTTAGCCACCTTAGAGTTACTTCCTGATCTGTTGGGTGAGATCCAACAGAAGCAGGAGACCTGCTCGACTTTGACCCGGATCCGAGACCGGATGTCACGAGGTGAGGCACCTCCGTTCACTATTGGTGCCGATGGAGTGATGAGACGGCAGGATCGTATCTGTGTGCCATCAGACAGTGAGTTGAGACAGAGGATACTAGGTGAGGCTTATGCTACCCCTTACTTCGTACATCCAGGAGCGAGTAAGATGTATAAGGACGTGAGACGTTCCTTCTGGTGGGGTGGTTTGAAGCCTGATGTGGCTCGGTAGGTAGCCCAGTGTGCGACCTGTCAGCAGGTCAAGATTGAGCATCGTAGGCCCGGAGGAGAGCTCCACCCACTTCCAGTACCACATTAGAAGTGGAAGGATATATCTATGGATTTCGTCACAGGGTTGAGGCTCAGTAGAGGTTTTGATGCCATTTGGGTGGTGGTAGACCGTCTGACGAAGACCGCACGTTTCATTCCGATTAAGGAAACGTGGCCGGTAAGTCGTCTAGCTGAGGAGTTCACCAGATACATTGTGAGACTCCATGGAGTACCGAGGACTATCGTCTCCGACAGGGATGGACGTTTTACCTCGAGATTTTGGCAGCAGGTACATACTGCTCTAGGGACGAGTCTCCACTTTACCACTGCATAGCACCCACAGACAGACGGTCAGTCTGAGAGGACCATTCAGACCTTAGAGGACATGTTGCGGGCATGTGTACTAGATTGGGGACAGGTATGGCCAGATCATCTCCCACTAGTAGAGTTTTCATATAATAACAGCTGGCACGCGTCTATTGGGATGGCACCTTATGAGGCTTTGTACGGGCGGAGATGTCGTACACTGTTGTGCTGGGATGAGCCTAGCAAGGCTGGTGGGGTAGCACCAGACCAGATACAGGATGACATCGCTCGGATTGTCCTAGTCCGAGAGCGGATGTTAGCAGCCCAGAGTCGTCAGAAATCCTACGCCGACAAACGGCGTCGACCTTTGGAGTTTAGAGTAGGTGTACAGGTGTGGTTGAGAGTGTCACCTACGAGAGGAGTTAGACGTTTCGGCATTAAGGGAAAGCTGAGTCCCCGATATGTCGGTCCATTTGAGATCTTAGAGAGAGTCGGAGAGGTTGCCTACCGACTAGCACTGCCACCGAGATTGGAAGGAGTCCACCCAGTTTTTCATGTATCTCAGCTGAGAGAGTACATACCGGATCCTAGACACGTCATCAGTCATGAGGATCTGATAGTCGAGCCAGACCACACTTTTGTGGAGTATCCTGTAGCCGTCCTAGAGCGTAGTATTAGGCACCTGCGTTCTAAGGAGATACCGATGCTGATGATCCAGTGGTCTAGACGAGGAGATTATGAGGCTACCTGGGAGACAGAGGAGAGTCTTAGACGTAACTACCCTGAGTTCTTTGCATAGTTAGCCGCTACCTCAGTACCGACGGGTTAGTACTGAGACGATACTTTATATGATTTCTGTGATTATATGTTTAAATGATTGTTTATGTTTATGTGCTTAATGGCGTGAGTTAGTTTGCATGCTAGAATATAACTCTTGAAGGGAAATGTTTGGGTAGATACCTTATTCTAAGTTTCGGGACGAAACTTATTTTAAGGGGGTACTGATGTAATATCCGGAATTTTTATTCCGTTTATTTCTGTAACAAACCCGATCTCGATCAGTTGATCCATATTCGTCTACTTAGTTAGACACATTATTATAAAATGTATCATTTTATGTAGATTTCCTTCACATAAAATAATAAGTTTAGCCCCAAACCCTAATTTAGAATATGACTCGACGTTGACAAGTCTGTGACGAAGCTGTGACAAGGCCCGGACAAGTCTGTGACGAAGCTGTGACAAGGCCCAGACAAGTCTGTGACGAAGCTGTGACAAGGCCAGACAAGGCTGTGACGAGTCTGTGACAAGGCCCAGACAAGGCTGTGACGAGTCTGTGACAAGCCCAGACAGGCTGTTGACAGCCCAGCGCCAGTGAGCCTAGCAGCGCCAGCTTCAGCAGCCCAGCAGCGCCAGCTTCAGCAGTTGTCCGCAGCCCAGCTTCAGCACCTTGGATCCACAGCTTCAGCCCATCTGTTGCTCTATCTCCCCAGCCTCGTAGCAGCAACTCGCTTCCCTTTTCACTTCAAGTAACGGCTAAAAGATATGCAGTAATGGCCGGATATCACGCTGAAGATTTTTTTTGCCTTCCTTCAACAGCAAGGCCAGATCGTCACTCCTTCCTTCTATACGAGATCCTCGCCTTCTTGCTCCTTCTCCACGCGTTGTCCCTCACGCTTCAACCTTCTTTTTTTTCGCCCACCAACACCATCGACACCATATTACTCCCTCTCCTCACTTCCATGCTTCTCGCCAGACCTCACTTCTGCACACCTTCAGCAATAATCATAGACACAGAAATTTGCAAGGAAAAGAGCCAGCAAAGGGAGGAGACATCCAACAGCCTGAATCGACTATCCCTCTGTTCACAGCGAAGCCAAGAGAGCCATCTACGCTACCAACCTACACGCCCTCGGAAGATAGCAACGCTCTGCACTCCCCTGGGACTCTAGCAAGGATCTTGTGGGACGCCGACTGAATCTGTACTATACAGAAGGTGAGCACGCCTTAACCCCTCCTTCCCCTTTCAGTCCTCAAACCGATCTGCATGAAACTGTTGAGTATTGACGAAGGAGTTCCCTGTAGTATACCACCCACACCGAATCAGTGGAGCCTGCTAGAGCAGTAGAGGACGCATTGGAGTGTCACAGGCTAGGGATCGAACCCTACTTCTTACTCGCTGAGCCACCAAGGACCCTATTCTGCAACCATCGAAATGAATAGGTATACCTCACTCTAAGCTCAATCATTAGGAAGAAGATAGACTGAATTAATCCAGTTGTGTAGATAGAGAATGGCTGCTGAGTTGTGTTGACTGCTGTAAATAAAATTTGTATTTCCTTCACTTGTGGAGGTTGGAAACGGTCAATCTTGCAGATCAATGTTAAGGAGTTATATTGAAGATCCACCGTTGAAATTTTGATGAGTCATTGATGGATATATGTAGTTTACTATATTAAAATTTGAGAAGAAATGAACAGTCGGATTAGAAATTATAAGCTTCCAAAGTAGGGTAGTTAAGCAGTTTTTGTAAACATTGGAATTTTGGCTAAGTATAGAAATTATAAGTGGAGTAGCCAACTTTGAGAATTTTTATAAAAATAATGGATGAACAGTTTTGAGAAATTCTTACTCCTAAGGGTAGATGGAACATCATAGATGATCTAGAGAATTATTTCGGAATTTTTATAAGCTTCTACGAATTTTATATTTTGAAACCGAAGTTGGACCTTTACGTTTTTTCGGAAAATAGGAAAATAGGAAAAGTGCCAGTTTGTAACCAAACTAAACTTTAGGAGTTAGAATATGACTTTAGAGTCTCAAAGAGGAGTTTAGACATGAATTTCAGAAAATTTGGAAGTCTCGGGACTAAGGGTAAAATGCTCATTTTACCATAAAATAGTACTGTAATTAGTTATGTCATATTAAGATCTTCTATCGTAGAAGTTTTAAACTTCTAATTACGTCGGAGTGTGCTAATGCACTTATCTCCTTTGGCAGGCAACTGAGTTGCTACAGTTTACAGAGCGAGTTTGGTTTACAGAGAGTCGAGCTTTATGACAGGTAAGTCCTTTGGGCTTACTTAGCTGACTTCTAAATATGAGCATGAATGATGATAGTGGTGTGTGATTGAGATGTTTAGAGTTATAGGTTGTGATAGATATTTACCGACCTATACTTGGCCTAAGAGCAACGGGCGGTGGCATTCTGCTCAGTTAGCTTGCGGGCGTTGGGGGTTTCTTTAGGGACTAGTCCATACTCGGTTTGTAGTGATGCTACCGGCGGAGGTCAGTTAGACATACACCCAGTTGGATAAGGAACGGAGGCGAGAACTGTTAATAGCTCTCGTGCCACAACTGTAAAATTGAATAAGATGAATCACCTAAATAATAGATAATAAACGGTTGTGTGCCAGCATGATGTTTGTTTATATTTTTCTGCGTGTGTTTGTGCTGTTATTATTCTGCTTATATTTGGATAGTTAGCTAACAATTGTTATGTTGTGTAGACGTACCACAAGTTAGAGCAGATGCCGAGTGATCCGGATGGTAGTGGTCAGCCGGGGTGTCGTACTTTTAGGACGTGTTGCAGTTTCTTTATTTGTGGGATTTCCAGTTGGACCTTGGTTCCTTTTCTTTTTATCCTTTGTTGTTATCTTATGTCTTCAGGCTGTTGGTTACTGTGGTCACATTCATAATGTTGTTAAACTTATTTTATGATTTCCGGTTTTTCCTTATCTGTGCCTTGTTGTAAGATCTTGTTAAGTTGTTGTCAAACTAAGGTCGGGACCCATTGTGAGGTCCTAACCAGTAACTTCTCGAGTTGTAAAACTTGGGGTGTTACAAAACATATAAGGCACACACCACTCATACAAACACCCAATATAAGGATGGTAGCTAAGTAAGTCATACGGACTTACCTCAACCTCGTATAAAGATCAACCACAACTGGATCACCTCAACACTAGAGGAACAACACAGCCTATAGACAAGGCATAAAGAGATGTCACATCTCTTATCAAGCAAAGGGTCACACCTAGACCCAAAGGGATCCATAGGGATCATATACATCCTATAACGTCGAATAATATGCTAAACCTTAAAGCCACATCAGAGCACATATCCAACTCATGATATCATCATCAAACTAAAATCCTATAATTACCAGAATAATGTAGCGAGCATAATGGAAATTCCAATTATCCATTCTAACCAACTTAAGGTTAATTTATACTAACCCGCAATACTGAAAACGAATAAATTCATAACTTATTCGTTACTAACCCGATATACGAACCGGAAGAAGATCCAGACTCCTAGAGATACGGGGAGTAAGAGCGCGGTATGAAACCTTACATTTGATGACTTGCGGTGGTCGTCGGTGCTCCGATAGCGGTAAACGGAAGCTTTACCAGAAAGCTAACAAACGAGAAATAATTTGGTACCACGTTGAAGAGAACAAGATAAGGGGCTCGATGGTATGATCGGATTTGAAAACGGATCGAAGAAGAAGGGTTTATAATTGATGGAGAGTAGCTCGGTGTTCTCTCGCTCGACTCTTCTGAAATGTTCGAAAGTGAAAGTGAATTGGGAAGATGAAGTCTGCAACTTTCATTTGTTAATATATATATATATATATATATATATATATATATATATATATATATATATATATATATTAACTCTGCAATTGCAATTGGAAACAACAGCCGCCTTTCACATATGTATATAAATATATATAATATTATATACACATGTGAATTCATTCACACCTTAGCCGCCTTCTCTGTAATGTGTTTATATATATATATATATATATATATATATATATATATATATATATATATATATATATATATATATATATATATATATATATTTTAAATTAATTATTTGAAATGCGGTTAAATTTTTCGGTCTCCAAACTTTATGAAATTGGAATATAAAATTAGGAATATTATCGGGATAAATATTCCGTGACTTTCTCGGAAAAATAGGCATTCATATGCCGCATTTCTTAACCGCTAAGAATCGAAGTAGTGACTCTTTTGGCCGTTTGGCATTTTTATATTATTTCATATCTAGAACATATCCGATATCCCAATCATTTCTCTCAACTGCAACTTTATTTATTGGAGCTCTCAAATGTTTCAATTACACCGGTTGTTACAATGATGTGCAAGAATGTATGCATAATATGATCATCCTTTGCAAGTTTGTTGTTCGAAAGATGCGTAGGATCCCGAAGCCGATGATTTGCTAGCACCCGTTATACACTCCCTTAGGCAAGCCAAGGAGGACCCCACAACAACCTTAAGTCCCTACACATACCGAGATTCATTCACAAATTAGCTCTTGCAAATTCCATTGCAAAGCATCCTCAAATGGCCTCCATACAACCATCCTATGACCATGTAGACGGCCACCTTGGATGTTCCATGACCTTTGAATTAATTCTAGAATTTATTTATGGAATTTCGGCAAAATGCCGTAGCCTCAAATGGCTGACATACGCTCATGAAATATCCACAAACGGCTTGGCCTACGGCCACTCTCGTCGTTCAGTACCCGTTTCACCTGTTTCTCTGGCCGTTTCCCCCTAAAATAATCGGGTGAATCCTGTAAGACCATAGATTTCAAAGAAACCAGGTTTACCTTCTTCTCCACCTAAGCTTGAACTCAAACCACTCCCTGTAAACCTCTGGTATGAATTTCTTGGCCTCAACTCAATCTTTCTAATAATCGTTAGTTCTTCATTATCTAAATCCGAGATTTCGCGTCTCCTCAAAGTAATAACTTTCCACCAAAATACATTAGGAGATTCTATCGATGATCTTACATGTATAAGTCGTTCGCTATGCATTCATAAGATCCCTTTGGAAGAGGAAGCTCGACCCTTTAAGGAAGCACAATGAAGACTTAACTCACCAATGAAAGAAGTCGTCAACAAAGAAATCCTCAAACTACTAGATGTTGGAATAATGTATCCTATATCCGACAGTCAATGGGTTATCCTAGTGCATGTTATGCCCAAGAAAGGAAGAATGACAACTGTGAATAACGACAAAGATGAACTGATTCTGCAACGAATAGTCACGAGATGGAGGATGTGTATTGATTACCGATGCTTGAATAAAGCATCATGGAAGGACCACTTCCCATTTCCATTCATTGATCAGATGCTAGAAAGGTTAGTAAAACATTCTCACTTTTGTTAGATTGACGGTTATTATAGTTTCTTTCAGATTCCTATCCACCCGGGCGATCAAGAGAAGACTACATTCACATGCCCATACTAAATGTTCTCTTACAAAAAGATACCCTTCGGTTTGTGTAATGCATCTGCCTTTTTCCAAAGATGCATGATGGCATTCTTCTCGGATCTGATCGAGGAAGTTATGGAAGTCTTGACGGATATTTTCTTCGTCTATGGAGGATCCTTTGATGAGTGCTTAATTATGATGCACAGACACCTCTAGAAGGTGGAGTGACACTGTCAAATATGGCCCCACACGGTGAAGACACGGTTTGGATGTAGGACACGACGAGGACACACCTAGGACACACCTTGGACACGACGTGGATACGAATTGTGTCCGATCAAGACGCAGTCAATGAAAGTTTCCCTTTATTTTTAAGGCTAAAAAGAAAAAGAAATTTTAAAAAAAATAAGAAATGATTTACTATAATACTTCTTCTCTCCCATTTTTTCCGACTAAACCTAACTCCCATATGACCACCTATAAGATTGTGGTTGTCGGAAGCAAGACACCGATCTTCTTCTTCACTTCTTTTGATTTATAATTTTTTTATTATTGCTTTCCTTGGTTGATTATGTTTTTCGGTTCTTGTTGATTTGCATATGGATGGTTCATTCTTCAATTTTGAAAGTAAATATGTTTATTTGAGATTGTAAGGCTAAATAAGTTTATTTCTATGTTTTGTAAGACCGAAAATGTTTGTTTCTAAATTTTTGTTTAAGATATTTTGTTGTCAAGTTAATGTTTTTATCAACTCATATATCATTGAGACTATATATATATATATATCATTATGATATATGAATCCTACATTTCAATACCTTTACAATGATATATTATTTGTTTTTCTTTCGTGTCTCCGTTTCCTATACTTTTGAAGATTGCCGATTCCCCGCTTCTCGCCGTGTTCATTTTCCGTGTCCGTGTCCGTGCATCATAGGTTCTTAGTTAATCTCATCAAAGTACTTGAACGATGCGTTGAGTCAAATCTTGTGCTAAATTGGAACAAATGTCACTTTATGATCAAAGAAGGAATTATGCTCGGACATCTAGTTTTACAGAAAGGAATTTTAGTCGGTAAAGCTAAAGTAGAGCTTATTGAAAAGCTATCGCCACCATCCTCATTGAAAAGAAATAAGAAGTTTCCTTCGTTATGATGGCTTCTATTGACGCTTCATTCAAGGTTTCTCTAAATACAACCAAACTATTGACTAACCTTCTTCTTAAAGATGTTGTTTTTTTAGTTCATGTAGGAGTGTCACGAAGCTTTCACACAACTAAAGGAAGCACTAGTGACTACACTCATCATGCAAGTACCCGATTAGAATATTCCTGTCGAAATCATGTGTGATGTCAGTGACTATGCAATTGGTGTTGTCCTAGGAAAAAGGAAGGATAAGAAGCTTCATGCCATATAATATGCCAGTAAAACACTAAAGCTTGCACAAATGAACTATGCAACAACAAGGAGCTTCTTGCCATCGTCTATGTCTTTGACAAATTCAGGTCCTAATTAGTTGGTTCATAAGTTATTGTATATATTGATCATGTTGCTATCAGGCACCTCATCAACAAGAAAGATACAAAACTAAGGCTCATTCGATGGATATTGTTGCTTAAAGAGTATGACCTCGAAGTGCGACATAAGAAAGGAATTGAAAATCTAGTTGTTGATCATCTCTCTCATCTCCCACTTTCTTCTCATATTGATCATGTTGATGATCCCATCAATGATGAGTTCATAGACGATCAACTCTTCAAATTTGAGATGTGTTTCCAAATCTTTTCGATACGGCAAGAAATGCCTTGGTATGGAGATATTGTGAACTTCTTAATTTGCAACGAGTTGCATGTTGGACTAACATATCATCAGAACAAACGGTTATACAAGAAAGTCAACTACTACTACTAGATGAGTCTTTTCTCTACAATAGAGGTGAAAACGGAATGTACCGAAGATGTATCCCGGAAGAAGAACAATCAAGCATTATTGGCCATTGTCACTTCCATCCCGCTGGTGGTCATGCCAACACCGGAGAGATGATAGCTAAATCTTCAATGTGGTTTCTTTTGGCTTAGTATGTTTAAAGTTGTGCGCAAATTTGTTGTTGATTGTGATTCTTGTCAAAAAAAAGGTAACATATAAAAAAAAGAAACGAGGTGCCATTGAACAACATTCAAGAGATATAGTTATTTGATTGTAGAGAAATGAGTTTATGAGACCATTCTCTACTCCCGGACGCTACAACTAGATTCTTGTTGTTGTTGATTATGTGTCTAAGTGGGTAGCGGCAGGTGTAACATTCACTAATGACGAGGTGATAGCTAAGTCTTTGTACATTTTCTAACTTGCTAACCGGCGAGGTTTTTCTTGGTCTTTTTTGGATTATTAAGTTCTTAAAAGATTATCCTATTTAATTAAAACAACCGTCGGATTGAGGATGCAATCAAGTTATAAGACACAATCTTTGTTTATCTATGTCAAAGCTATTTTAGATAATCATATGCAATGTTCACATATCAATCTTGATGAGTCTCATATATACAATACTAATTTAATTCTATTATCGCGGGGATTCATGTATCCTTAGATCAACCTTCCTCCATATATTTGCCCTCAAACAATCATTGCTTTCTCTCATTCTCTATTTTTTCATCAAAAGATATGATTCATCTTCTCCCTTTTACTTAGAATAATTAAGTATTAGTATCTATGAAATCAGACACAATCATTGTGAATTCGGCGCTCGATTTACAACAACTGTCTTCGTCATCCTTGCGGGTAGGTTTTAGGACCATCAATGATCATGCCCTCTCTCTGTGTCTCCATCTTCTTGTTTGAGATTAATGTTGGTCCTAGAGATGCTCTTGCATCATTTTATGTATTAATGGACACCAAACAATTGAGGGATTCAATGTAATTGGAAATAGTTACAATATTAACTAGGATGATTTGTGTAGATTTAACGTCATTTTTTGTTTAAAAATCGGAATAACTGCTACAAACGAATTGGACAAGTATCTCGGATGCCCTATCATTAACGGTAGAGTAAACAAGAATGTCTTTGAGGATATAATAACAAAATCCAAGAAACAACTAACTGCATGGAAAGCCTCCACACTCTCACAAGAAGGAAGAACCATCTTAATCAAGGCAAATCTGAATGCTAAACCAAACTATATAATGCAAAGCTTCATGCTGCCATCCTATATACATAAGGAATTTAACCAAATCAACCGCACCTTCTTTTGGAACAAAGGACCCAACTATCACCCTCTTATCAGTTGGGACAAAGTTTGCAAACCAAAAAAGTGCGGAGGTGTGGGCATTAAAAAAGTAGAAGACATGAATAAGGTCCTCCAAATGAAACTACTCTGGAAAATTATGGAAGAGCCAAATAATATATGGGTTAAAATAGTAAATGAAAAATACCTCAAAGGTGCATTCCTATGGAACTACAAAACCCAGAAAAATACATCTTGGCAATGGAGGAGATTAATGAATCTCCGACCTGAATTTGAGAGAGGATTTAGGTGGAACGTTGGGGATGGCAACACCATTAAATTTTGGAAGAACGAGTGGGTAGCAGATCAACCGCTCATCAAACTCCTTCGAAATAATTGCAATATCGATGAGAATGAACTAGCAAGCAATTATATCATAGAGAACAAATGGAATACCGAGAAACTAGATACGGAACTAGGCAATTATCTACCCCGAGATATTATGACCGCAACTAAATCATACCAACTCCAGAAATTATATATTCAAGATCGCCTTTATTGGGCAGCCTCGGATAAGGGATCGTACACAATAAAATCAGGAATGTACCTCATTCACAAGAACAAAGGGCTAACAACCAATTCCAATGATTGGATTTGGGAATTGGATATCATGCCCAAAGTCAAAAACTTTCTCTGAAAAATTGTCTATAGACGGACTTCCAACTAAGGAAAATCTAGAGAAACAAAGGGTCCCTGTGCCTATGCAATGCGCTCTTTGTAACCACCCATATAAGTCGGAAAAGCATATGTTCTTCAATTGCCCCTTCCTTTTGGCAAATCTACCTAATTCCAACACTAAGAACAAACTTCAATTGGTAAGCAACTCTAACCAGAGTATGCCTAACATATTCGCACGGCTAAAAAATAAACTAGAGGACAAAGCATTGATACAATTGGCCGTTACATGGTGGAATGTTTGGTTCGCAAGAAACCAAAACATCTTTAATCAGAAGAAAAACCAAAATATTGAAGTACATGCAAGTACAAGACCAAATAAGGAGTTGGCAAGAGTCAAATAAAAGGAAGAATCAAACAAAACAAAAAACTGCTAAAAGTAATAGGAAAACTATGAATATCCACTGGTTAAAACTTGATAATGGGTTCATCAAGTTGAACTTTGATGGATCTAAACGCGGATCTGGGGAATCGGCCTTCGGATTCATCCTACGAGACCAACATGCATCAACCATCTCCCTAGGCTATGGACAATGTGGAAACATATTGGTCCTCCATGCTGAAGCATGCGCGCTCCGGGAAGGGTTGATCAGAGCATATGATATGGGGATCAATAAATTGGAAATTGAAGGAGATAATCTTATAATTATCAACTCAATTAAACAAACATGGAAACCCCCATGAGCACTTGACCTCATCATTTCAGATATTTCTAACATTTTGGTCAGTTTTCAACAGGTCAAGATACGACATGTCTTTAGGGAAGTCAATAGTGTTGCCGATAAGCTTGCAGAATTGGGACACGACTACCCACATGGTTGCTCTTCGACCCCCTCACAGGCGGTCGATCTCATCCGGAAGGATGCTCTAGGTTGGAGAGTCTCACGGAGATGATCTAATCTAATCCCTTACCGTACAATATCAAAAAAAAACGTCATTTTTTGTGATAAAGTTTTGAAGGCTTGACTTCATCTTATATTGATAGGAGGAAGTATAATTTAACTCCTAAAATATTAAAAAAAAACTAGCATATACTTCATTCGATCATAAATAAATGTCGTTTTAGCATTAAAAATTTGATTATAACTATTTGTCGTTTTAGGTTTTCTACACCAATAAATAGGTAGTAATTATGAGATTTGTTATTGAAAATTGTTTTTATAGATTACTTTTAGGTAAATAACCTTTTTTATTGGTTCAAATTAAAAGAGGGTTGAAAATAAAATAAGGTGGGCAATTTTGGTAACTAGGCCTTTTGAAAAACTATAGTAGTAACTAGGCTTTTAAATATTTCAATTAAGTAAATATACCCCAACTTTTTGTATTTATTCTCAAACTCTATATACTCTTCTCTCAAGGGGTACATTTACTAAACACAAAACTAGAAAAAGCCTAGTAAACCAAATTGTTTCAAATTAATTAAGGTATATGATTTAGAAAAAGCTTTGTGAAATCTATGTTATTTAATATATTTATTAAAATTGTGTCAAAGTCTAAAAACGACAAATAATTATGATCAGATGGAGTATTAAAACAACACATAGTATGGCTACGAGTCAATCATTGAGACATACCACGTAAACTTTTTTATGATAAAATTACGGAATTTGTCATTTTTTTTATTTATTAAATTATGAAACTATATAAATTTGTGTTTCTGTATTTGTTGATATTTTCAAATCTTCTCAATATATTAATTAACATGAAAATAATTTAATAAGGTCAAATTTTCTAAAGTTGTGGTCTAAAAAAATGTTAATTTGTTAAGATTGTGCTTCTTATAAGTATGTAAAGATAGCCTCTATGTTGCACACTCGGTCTAAATAAATATCTGATTATACCTTGTCAAATCTACCATTACGAGATATAAATAAACTTTCATGGTACAGTAATTCATATATATATATATATATATATATATATATATATATATATATATATATATTCTTCGATCGAAGAATATCACTAATGATGCTAAGGCAATTTATATTCATCTCTCAGTGAGAGACTTCCTCACGGTAAAATTAAGTTTTGGTTATTGGACACTTAGACTCTTGGATGCTCTTAAAAGCCATCTCCAAATTCTCCTCGGATCTACAAATGTCTTAGTTTCTGAGAAGATGTGAGCATATCATGTAATGTGAACCAAGGGTATGGATCCTTGATTTTGTTCGTGCTGTTCGATCTTTCAATTTGAATCTTTGTTGTCACCCCCAAGAAATTCCAAGCCTCGTCAATACTCCACTTTTCTAAGATGGTAAACTAGGTTATCTAGGTTCTTCAACTTAAGTAATTAGCTTTCCCTTCTCAATACTCAAGAACTAAGAGTCGGATTAAGAAAGGAGATTGAGAAGAAAACGTTTGAATTAGGGTTTGAAAGTGATAGGCTTTTGTTCCTAAACGCCATAAACAACAAAAATGA
Source organism: Fagopyrum esculentum (assembly GCA_033239045.1). Taxonomy (NCBI): domain Eukaryota; kingdom Viridiplantae; phylum Streptophyta; class Magnoliopsida; order Caryophyllales; family Polygonaceae; genus Fagopyrum; species Fagopyrum esculentum. The sequence continues at coordinate 40,227,050 of BSUD01000007.1, read as the reverse complement.
TATTGAAACCACAATGACAAGTTAAAAGGAATAAACAAAATCAATTCGATCTAGATGATTAAATCAAACTTGAAACTTAACCCCCAATCTTCTTTAATGTCGGCGTCAATTAGAGTTCTTGAAGACTTCCGGAAACCTGCAACAACAATAACAAACGTTAATAATAAACGCAAGAGAAAAAAGAAGAAGATTCAATGCCGATAGATCGACAATGGAGACAATATGTGGGCTTACATGGATCGATACCGAACAGAGATCGACAACAACCTTATGCCTTTCTTGCTAATTGAGTTTAGTTGGAAATAGGTAAGATTTAGATGTTGTTTTTAATAATTACCTTTAATGTTATTAGAATATATTTCGACCATTGATATAATCCCGATACTATTATTAATTTATTAGGTAAATATTATGAGAGCTTTCTTCGGGGTTAAAAACAAGGTAAATTATGACTACATTTAAAAGAAAATAAAAAAGTGTATTTTTAAAAATAAATGAAATTTAACAAAAAAAAATATTTTCTGATATAAAATTTAATTTTTTATTCATTCAAACTTTAAACTAACTTTTAAAGTGTATTTCTGAAGGATATTAAAAATCAAACCTAAAATATTTTCTGAGTGATCGCTATGCCGATGGTTCTTTAGCTATGTTGACAGTGGATTTTTCCAATGCCTTCAACTTGGTTGATAGGACTATTTTGCTTAGGGAGGTTAGAGAGAGATGCCCGTCTATCTCCTTATGGGTTGATTTCTTGTATGGTCAGGCCGCCCGGTTGTACATTGGAGATAGATTTATCTGGTCGGCTACTAGTGTGCAACAAGGAGACCCTTTGGGGCCCCTCCTCTTCTCTCTTGTCTTGCACCCGCTTTTGCATAGGATCAGAGACAATTGAAAGCCTATTCTACATGCTTGGTATCTTGATGATGGCACCATTATTGGTCGGTCTGAGGAGGTGGCTAGAGCTCTTGATATCATTCGTGAGTTTGGTCCGGATTTAGGTCTCATACTGAATGTTCGTAAAACTGAGCTCTTTTGGCCTTCATGCGATGGGTCGAAAGTTAGAGATGGACTATTTCCACATGACATTGCAAGACCGGCGTTGGGAGTTAAGTTGCTAGGTGGGGCCGTGAGTAGAGATGAGGAGTTTGTTAGAGAGCTTGTCATGAAGAGAGCTGTTAAGGCGGTTGAGTTGATGCATCTTCTTCCACAGTTGAGAGACCCTCAGAGTGAGCTTCTTCTGCTTCGTTCTTGTATGGGTGTTGCTAAGATGTATTTTGGCCTTAGGATTTGTCATCCGGAGCATTGGGAGAGTGTAGCAGCTTATTTTGATGTTGGGCTCCGTAGATCAGTTGAGGATATTGTGGTTTGTGGGGGCCCGTTTTTTGGAGATCTTCAGTGGCGACTTGCATCTTTGCCTATTCGATTTGGGGGGCTTGGTTTATATTCTGCTATTGAGACGTCTTTCTTTGCTTTTGTTGCCTCTTGGGCCCAGTCTTGGGAGCTTCAAGACCACATTTTGCGGGACAGTGGAGTTGTAGAAATGGGCTCTGAGTTTTATGGAGCTTTGGGCAATCTTCAAACTTCTATTCTTGGTTTCGATCTTTCTGTCTTTACTGTCAAGAACACCGTCCCCCCTAAAGCCCAACATGCTTTGGCGAGTGCTTTTTTCAGTAAGACCGTGCAGGAGGTGAAAGTTACTTTTGATTTGACCCTTAGACAAAAAGCGGTTTTCAAGTGTCTTCAATCCACACATAGCCAAGATTTCCTTCTTGCCATACCCATTGATGGACTTGAGCAATGTATGTTCCCGATTGAGTATCGTTCGGTTCTTAAGTATGGCCTTATGATTCCTCTATACCCGGTTGATGAGATTTGTCCTATGCCCAATTGTCGGAGGATTCTAGATTCTTTTGAGGAGCATGCAGTTCATTGTAAAGAGCTTCCTGGCTTCAAATATAGGCATGATTTGGTCCGTGATGTGTTGTGTGATGTGTTTAGGAGGGCGGGGGTTTCGGTTAAGAAGGAGGCGTCTGTGTCCTTCTTGACTGACCCACGTGAAGGAAGATCCACCTTGAGGCCGGCGGATGTCTTGGTGTTTGGATGGGCGGGTGGAAAGCATGCTTGCATCGATTTGACTGAAGTTTCCCCACTTGTTTGTTTGGGTAGTGGGCCTTTTGTGGTGGGTAAGGCGGCGCTTAGTGCGACTTCTGCTAAGGTGACCAAACATGAGAAAGCTTGTATTGAAAATCAACATGTGTTTCTTCCGTTCGCTTTTGACACATTTGGTTTCCTTGCGCTCGATGCTATTGAAGTTCTCAAGAGGGTGCAACGGGTTTTGCATGGAAACGTTATGTCTCCTAGATCGTCTGATGTTGTTTTTAGGAGAATCGGATTTTCTATTCAGAAAGGTTTGGCGGCACAACTTGTTGCTCGTCTTCTTTCTAGTTCGATGTAAATTTGGGTTTAGACAATAACATGGTTCCATTTGTCAAAAAAAAAAAAAAAATACACTAAAAAAAAATCAAAACTTACAGGTCATAAAAAATAAAATGAACAGTGAGCAGCCCGGTCATTGCCCCAAATGTAAAAGTTCAAGAAAGAACCACTTTTGCCGATCGCCTAGCCCTAACCCTAACCCCATCTGTGTTTTTGACCATCCTCGCCTCTGCGACCCTCAATCATATTCGCCAGTTCGCCTCGATCGTCTTTAGTATTCTTTTCAAGGTAAGATTATCGGTTGTCTTCTTCCATTCTTCTCCAAGCCTTCTTCGTCCTCTAGTTATTAGCAGCGAATGCTTCGTATTCTACTGGTATAATAGATTATTAGATTTCTGACTATTGGCTAACGTTCACGTTATTTGAAATGTTACAATGGCTGTTGACTAATGATTCTTCTTGTTAGAGTAGGCTGTCATTCTGCAAAAAAACATTTCAGATTGTGTAATGATTGATATATATATTATGAAGTGCATCTCACTAGAGTTGAAGCTAATTGATTTTAGTATTTAACTACAGATATCAGCATGAAAATGCATTACCTTACCTCGTTGCCGCCAATTTAGAGCAATTCACCGTAAAGATGCACATTCCAAGTAACACCTGTAGAACTACAATGGCTGTTGACGTTGTTTGTGACTTTGTTTGATGCGTGTCAGATTATCACTTTTTATGGAACTACTTTCTTATCTTTATGCGGGGTTCACTAAGTATGTTTGTTTCTATGTTTTGTATGACAGAAGATGTTTGTCTCTCGTTAATGATATATGAATTCCTCATCTCAATAGCTTTAAGATGCACATTCCATATGCCTTTTCCTATGATTTTTAGGATTGCAGCGGTATCACGTTTCTTTTTCCCCTCTATGGCTTGCCACTTCTTGCATCTGTGCCTCCCTCTTTGGATCCCCACAGCCCTCACCTACATCTCTGCAGTTCTGAAACGAAACTTATCTTCTCCGAGTTCTGTTTTCGATCTGCGTTCTTCTCCTGCAGAATTCTCCTTCCATCTGCATTCTTCGCTTGCCCTTGCATCTGCGTCTCCCTCTTTGGGGTCTATTCAGACATTTTTTTGACATCTTGCTGAATTCGTGTTACTTGATATTACCTGATAAAGCGCTTGGTGATTGTGTGCTGTTTTTTTGTGCACGGTGCTGGATACACTTTCGGATTGTTTTCTGATAAAATGTTGGCTGTATTTTGCACGATTGATTGTCTTAAAGAGGAGGTGGGCTATTCTTTATGTGGCATATCTGTTTTCTGATATATGGCCCTTGATAGAATTTTCTTCAATCTATAGAGAAAACAAAAGAGTGTTACAATCTTTAATTTAGTCTTTTGCAATATCTTGTTTGTCTGTGGGGTAGAGAGAGTTAGGTTTTTTCTCCTTTTCTGTGGGAATTTCTACTGTTTTGCCTTTTGAATTCAACTTGTTTAGTTGAACAATGGGGATCAAGTCTAATCTAACTCTGGTTATTCCTATGCAGGTTAGATATTAGAGAGTTTTATAGATAGCCATATGGAACCTGATATAGATCACTATAGGGTTTTGGGCCTTCCATCAGGGGAGGAAGGGGCTAAGCTTACAGAAAAAGAGATATCTAAAGCCTACAAGTTTAAGGCTCTTGAATTGCACCCGGATAAGAGGCCGGATGATCCTAATGCTCATGAAAACTTTCAAAAGCTTAAATCATCATACGAGATATTGAAAGATGAGAAGGCAAGGAAGCTTTTTGATGATCTCTTGAGAGTGAAGCGTGAAAAGCAGCAGCGTGAGACCCATTATGAGGCGAAGCGGCGGAAGATGGTCTCCGATTTAGAGAAGAGAGAGAAGTCTGCTTTTGATTTTGATCCAGAAGAGAAAGTACGAGATGATGAAGAGAAGATAAAGTGGAAGCTGCAAGAAGAGATCGCTAGGATTCGTGCCATGCATGCTAACAAAGGGGCTAGTACAAGTACAAATTTGAAGAGTGACGAAATGGGAAGAAGCAGGGAAGGTGTTGGTTCCACAGGGAAGGCTGAGCTTGATAATGAGAAAGTACTAAATGTTTCATGGGATAAAGTTGGTGGAGATTACACCGCAGAAAAGTTAAAAGGGATCTTTGGGAAGTTTGGTGAGGTTGAAGATGTTGTGATCATGGGCTCCAAGAAGAAGAAAGGCAAAGCGCTTGTTGTGATGAAAACTAAAGAGGCTGCTGTAAGTTTAAAGGGGATTCTTCTTCATATCTTGCTAATCTATTGGAAAATGTATTAAACTTGTCCTATTTGTTGATCTTCATATCTATGTCTTATCATATCTATTGGTTGTTTGATAGTTTGCTGCCACTGGGAGTGTACTAGGTGACCCTGCAATTCCGTTACTAGTTATTCCTCTGAGTCATGCTACTGCTGAACCATTCCCAAGTGCCAAAAAGCCTGTAGAATCTGATGGTCAGATAATTAACAATCTTGTTGGAGCTGGACATCAGGCATTTGAATGTTCAGTATTAGAAAAACTGATGAGAAAGGTTTGATGATCGGTTTGACTGTTATTTTTTGTCACAAATATATGGAAAATATGAAGCCTGATCAAGTTTGTAAGGGTGAATGCATAATTGTTGTGACAGTGGTGTGCCGGTGCCCCGTGGTTTCTCTCAAACCTCTATGCATGATTGTTGTACAAACTAAAGCAATAACATTAGGTCATTTCTTAGCTGACCCCTTTTATATAAGAATTCACCACCTTGCTACTGTCCATTTTTTTTGGCATTTTAATCCACCTCATGTTGATGAATGACCACCAACTAGAAATGCATTGTGCTGCTTTAGGTAAAATGCCACTTTTTTTTTACCTCTGTATTTTCTGCTTGTAGTTGTAACTAGGTTTTACCCTCGAGGTGTTCAGTTTTTCAATTCTTGCTTCTTATGCATAAAGTGGTTATTAATACAACAAGTTCTCGCCTTCTAAAATGCATTACGTAGATTCTGCACAATGCAATTTTCATTTATGGTATAATTAGCACAAAAAATACAGGACTGGCGTTTCTATATTGCTTTTGGCTGTAGTTTTGAGCTTCGGTGCAAATTTCATCTTTTTGATTCTTGAGAAAATATTCTTACTTATTTCCTTTGGTGCCCTATTTTTGCAGGCTGCAAAAGGTGGCTAGTAGGGTTAGAGGTGCAGAGATGTTGATTTCTAGGCTACTATTTTATCAACAGCTTATCTGAGAGGTAATGCCATTTTTCTTGTAAACAATGCTAGCAAAACCTAGCTGGACTCTGCTGTACGTATATTTTATTAGTTGCAGTGATCCGCAATAAAGAAACAGCACAAAACCTTTATTTTAGGCTAAACCTTAAACAACTTCAGACCTGAACTTGGAAGTAACTGATAGGGAGGTTTGTGTAAAATAAAACCCTTCAACGTAGAGGGTAAAACTATTAAAGGAGGAGTTGGTAATCTACTGATCAACAGGTTAAAACAAGTAGAATTTTTGCATTACTTTCACCCTTTATCTCATGAGTTCACACTTATGGTTCCTTTAGATCACTTCCTATTTTGCTTGAGTGAAATGTGATGGGGCTGGAATAAAACTACTGTGACATCAGTCTAGAGGCTTGAGATTGCATGCCTTGCTATGAGAATGGACTAGCTCACAACCTAGTATTGTTATCCTATTAGGGAATGTTTTTGAGTTAAGGGGATGAAACGGAATGATGATGGAATGAAAAGGAAGGCATAGGTAAATCATTCGATTTCATTTCCTGGTATGTTACCTAGAAAGGGAAATGAAATTTTTTTTTCCTGTAGTTCTGGGTGCTACTGTAATGCTAAAACTACCAAGTAGGAGTGTAGGACTTACATTTAGCTGATTGCAACCAGGAAACACCTTCTGAAAGGATGCGATACTGCTCACCATTGTAAAGACCAAACCAATTTCTTAGATGAAGACCCGAGCCATGTATTATTATCAATTATACACAGAAGTGCCCTTGATGACATTGTACTAATAGTATTAGGATGTTAGTAGAAACAGGAAATCCAGCTGCTGCCATTTGTAGCGGCCATTGCCCTTTCACAGTGTAAGTTCTCGCTGTATTGAAGAATGAAGATGATAATGGAGCAAAATTCATTCCCCTTCATGGCAACTTTTTCCATCTCCGGGGAATCATCAGCCGAATGCTTGCCGGACTCCGGCAGTACATTAGCTTTCTGTTGCCGGCTCCTGCTGACATGAATGATGTCTTGGCTGCTTGGATTGTAGAAGCCGATGTTTCTACCTATCGTTCTCCTCTTCCTCCTATTCAGCAAATTCCAGTGGTTCTCCTCTTTTGCTCTTGTCTCATTTTTATTGTTTGAAGCAGAGATTAGAAACTTTGCAGTACTGAGGTGTCTTATTTGCGTGCAGACAACATTCCTGTTAGGTCAATTGAAAATCCAATATCTGTAAGTTTTTCTTCTCTCTCATTTGATATTATATTCACTTTTCAAGTAAACTGTTGGGTTTTTTTATATGTTTTTTGTAACACCCCGAATCCTAAAGGACTCGAAATGCTATGAGCTGGGACCTTACAATGGGTCCCGACCCTTAGCCTGACAACAACTTTATCGGACCTTACAGCACGACACAAATAAAAAGGCAAAACACAGAGTTTTATATCAAGAGCGAAAGTAAAAGTACAAATCGGAAAACACTACAGCCAAATCTCAAAAACAAAATACAAACATCAGTCTTAACGGTCATGAAATAAAATATAATAGTCCCGTCCTATAATGCACGGAACCCCGGCTGCCCAATACCGCTGGATCACTTGATCGCCTCTCTAACCTGCAAGACATCTACAAGCGGTTTAAAAAATTTATGCATAAGTATAAAGGTAAATGACATACACAATCAGCATGCAACACTCATTCCCTTTTGTTGTCTTTAATTAAGTGATACGTCATTAATAATGATACTTATTTTATGACACGAGGGATTCGCAAACCTCGCCCCTGTCCCCGTTTACTAATGGTCGCAGGGAATCTCCTAGACTCTCGCAAGCGCTAAGTAAGTCCGTGGACTTACCAGAATCAATCTCGACTCTCTCTTAACCACCACTCACTCGGTAACTTCAGAAACTCAGTTGCCTGTCAAAGGAGGCACATGGGTCAATACATCTCCCTAGGTACTTAGAAGTCTGAAGCTCCTAAGATGTAAAATCCTATTTGGACATAATTTAACACGGTGTTTAAATTCTTACTTGAGGCTACTTAATCATATTCTACACCGTAGGATGATTTTAGGTACAAACTAGAGAAACTACCCGCTTTTCTATTTTCCGAAAAGTCCTTAGGTACAACTATAGCTTCAAATATGAAATTAAAATAAACTTATAAAAATTCTAAAATAAATTTCTAAATTATCTATGATATCTAATCTACTCATATGAGTAAGAATTTCTTAAAACTGTTCAACCATTACTTCTACAAAATTTTTTAAAGTTGGCTACAACACTAAAAATGTCCTATATTAGTCAAAACTGAGTTTGTTTTCTAACTGTACAACAAGTCCACTTTGAGTCTCTATAACTCTAAATCCCACCGTTGGATTCATCCCAACTTTTGACATATTAATCTATGCATGTCACTAAACATCTCAAAAATTGAACGGTGGATGTTATCTCTAAGGCATCGAAAATTATGCTCCAACTTGACTGCACAACACTGTTTCTGAAATTCAAAGTTGAAAGTGTAAAAGCTCTAAGATTCGGAACTCACCTCTGTTGTTTTGTACCAAGGTAGGGGAAGTCACAAACTCAAAATTTGATTCTCTGTACATGACAAAAACCATGATTTAAACCCTTCCTTTATGTACAACTATAGAGAGGAGGGAAGATGGTTTGATCTCTTACCAAAGGATGGCTGCAGAAGGTTGTTGTACTATGAGAACTGTGAGGCTCGGTCGGCTAGGAGGAGAAGGGTGGTTCGACCAAGGGTGACTGTGTGTGTCCCGGCTATGGAAGGTCTTGACTCTCGATCAAAGGTGAGGACCGTCTACTATCAATCTGGATCTGTAGAGAGGAAGTTCGTGCAATAGTGTTTTAGATCCAAGTCTGGACAGACCATCAGAGGGGATGCCAACCTAGGAGCACGAGGGAAAGAGGGTAGTCGTTACTCACCTGTGGAGACGGCCAGGCGTGCAACACTCAGCGCGTGAGAAGTCCTTGGGCTGGAATGAGGGTCGACCCTTTGCTGCTGCCTGTATATAGAAAGATCGAAAGCTTTGCTGGCACCTAGACTGGAGATCGACGAGAAGAGTGAGGGAGGTGCGTTATCTACACTGGCTGGAACGCGAAGAGGGAAGTGAAGCCAAAGCGTTGCTGAGTCCGCTCTCCCTTCTGCGTGGTTTCAGAAGCCGTTACAAAAGTTCATCCTTCCTAATTTAACAGTTGTTACGTGAGAGACAGAGAGACAGATCCGGCTGCATAAAGCTTCTTCATGGGCTTCACGTAGCTGGGCTAGCACGAGCAAGGATCTGGGCTGAAGCAAGACTGGTTGGCTTGGGAGAGTTACGGGCAGCTGGGCCATCATAACAAGGGGATGGGCTGAAACAAATGCAAGAAAGATGGGTTGAAGAACATAGGTCAAGAAGGAGTGTGGGCTGGCGTTGGCTGGGCTGAATAGTTTGTCAAAACTTGTCAAAAACTCGTTATGACTTTGTCAGGCCCATGCATGACCTTGTCACAAAGTTGTCGGGCTTTGTCGTGGTCTCGTCACATCCTTGTCGTGGTCTCGTCACATCCTTGTCGTGGTCTCGTCACATCCTTGTCGTGGTCTCGTCACAGCCTTGTCGTGGTCTCGTCACAGCTTTCATGATTTCGTCAAAAGTCGTCGTTAAGAATTAATTATAAGAATTAGGGTTTGATATAATTCTATCATTTTATGTAAATTAAATTCTACATAAAATGATAATTAATTATAAATTTTATTAATTATAAGAATTAGGGTTTGATATAATTCTATCATTTTATGTGAATTAAATTCTACATAAAATGATAAAATTTGTGAAGAAGGAAATACTAGATAGAATGGGAAGCCGTCAACGGCTCGAAGTCTGATTTGATTCGAAATTAAACGGAATAAAAATTTCGGATATTACATCAGTACCCCATTAACATAAGTTTCGTTCCGAAACTTAGAACAAGGTACTTAATTAAACGACTTTCATAAATAAACTGGTATGTCCTAGTCTCATTAAACTTTAATTTCGCTTTCTAAACTTTTCTAACCTTATCAAAGCGTAACGAAAAAAAACTGGTCGTTACATCAAATTCCCCTCAAAATAAGTTTCGTCCTGAAACTTAGGGTAGTACCCGAGATCATAAAACGTAAGCAAGCCCTATGACTAACAAGTTACTACATCAAGACCGCCTATGGTTCACACACAACACATCAAACATATCACACATACTATCACTGAAAGCAACCAAACAAGGATGTAGAACTACCTGACGGTCCTATAGACGTCTCTAGATCCGCATAAAACTCGGGATAGTTCCACCGGATACTATCCTCCGTCTCCCAAATGACCTCGTCAATCCCTCGTCTCGACCACTGCACTCTCAACATGGGTATTACCTTCGATCGAAGGCGTCTCGTACCTATCTCCAAAACTGCTATCGGGTGCTCTGCAAAAGTATGATCCGGCTCGACCACTAGGTCATCATGGCTCACTATGTGTCTCGGGTCATGCACATACTCTCTCAACTGAGACACATGGAAAACTGAATGGACTCCCTCCAATCAGGGTGGCAATGCCAATCTATAGGCCACCTCTCCTATCCGCTCAAGGATCTCAAAGGGCCCGACATATCGGGGACTCAACTTTCCCTTAATGTCAAAACGTCGAACACCCCTCGTCGGTGACACCCTACCTGGGCGCCAATCCTGAACTCCACAGACATGCGCAGCATAAGATTTCTGACGGCTCTGTGCGGTCAACATCCGCTCTCGGATCAATGCTACCCGAGCCATCTCATCTGCACTTGCTCGGGCGCCACACCACTCATCCTCCCAAGCTCATCCCAAACACAGAGGTGTACGACACCTCCGTCCATATAGTGCCTCGTAAGGAGCCATCCCAATAGTCCCGTGCCAACTATTGTTATAAGAAAACTCCACCAAAGGGAGATGGTCGGGTCATACCTGACCCCAATCAAGCACACATGCCCTCAACATGTCCTCAAGAGTCTGAATAGTCCTCTCAGACTGACCGTCCGTCTGAGGATGGTATGCCGTGGTGAAATGTGAGCTCTTGCCTAAGGCGGCGTGTACCTACTGCCAGAACCTCGAGGTAAAACGCTCATCCCTATCTGAAATGATCGTCCTCGGCACTCCATGGAACCTCACAATCTGTCGGATAAACTCCTCGGCTAAACGAGACACTAGCCACGTTTCTTTAATAGGAATAAATCGTGCCGTCTTCGTCAACCGATCCACTACAACCCATATCGCATCAAAGCCTCTACTCAACCTCAAGCCAGTAACGAAGTCCATGGAAACGTCCTCCCACTTCCACTGTGGAACCGGAAGTGGTTGGAGCTCTCCTCCGGGCCTGTGGTGCTCGATCTTGACCTGTTGACAGGTCGCACACCGAGCTACATATCTAGCCACGTCGGGCTTAAGCCCGTCCCACCAATAAGATCGTCGTATATCTTGATACATCTTACTCGCGCTGGGGTGCACGGAGTAAGGTGTAGAATGGGCCTCCTGCAGTATACGTTGCCTCAACTCTCTGTTAGAGGGTACACGTATGCGCTCCTGGCGCCTCAAAATATCATCTGCACCCACCATAAACTGTGGTGCCTCCCCTCTGAACATCCTATCTCTGATCCTCGTCAGTGCTGGACAACCCTCCTGTTTCTGCCGGATCTCTTCCTTCAGATCCGGTGAAACCTCTAACGTTGACAAATGACCGTCAGTATCCGGAAACCGGATGTTTACCTCCAACCAAATCAAATCTCTTTGCAACTAGGTCTGAACAGTCAATCTAGCTATTGCAGCCTCGCGAGGTGTCCTCCTACTAAGGGCATCGGCGACCACATTCGCCTTTCCCGGATGATAAAGGATCTCTTAGTCAAAATCCTTAATCAGCTCTAGCCATCTCCTCTGGCGGTTATTCAACTCCCACTGAGTGAATATGTATTTCAAACTCTTGTAGTCTGTGAAGATCTGACAGGTGGTCCCGTAGAGGTAATGACGCCAGATCTTAAAGGCATGAATGACTACAGCTAGCTCAAGGTCGTGAGTAGGGTAATTCTCCTCATACGTCTTTAGCTGTCGAGACGCATACGCAATGACCCTACCCCTCTGTATCAAGACGCATCCCAAGCCTAGCTTGGATGCATCACTGTAAACGACAAAGTCCTCAACGCCCTCTGGCTATGCTAACACCGGAGCGGAAGTCAGTCTCTCCTTCAGCTCCTCAAAACTCCGTTGACAGGGCTCGGTCCATGCAAATCTGATGGACTTCTTTAACAAGGAAGTGAGTGGCCTGATAATCACAGAAAAACCCTTCACGAACCTACGGTAGTATCCGGTCAGACCTAGAAAACTGCGTACCTCCTTAACCGTCTTAGGAGGCGGCCTAATGCAACTGACTCTATCTTCGCCGGGTCCACCTTGACCCCCTCGGCAGAGACTATGTGGCCAAGGAAGGCAACCTCTGGCATTCAGAACTCACACTTAGAGAGCTTAGCATAAAGCTCTCTATCTTGTAAAACCCGCAACACCGTCCTTAGGTGTCCGGCGTGCTCCTCCCTACTCCGGGAGTATACCAAGATGTCGTCGATGAAAACTATCACAAACTGATCTAAGAAGTCAATGAAGATGCCATTCATAAACTCCATGAAGACAACATGAGCATTGGTGAGCCCGAAAGGCATCACCACGAACTCATAATGACCGTATTTGGTCTGAAATGCCGTTTTCGGTATTTCCTCCCGTACTCTCAGCTGATGATATCCTGACCTCAAGTCAATACGTGAAAACACCGTAGCTCCCTGTAACTGATCCAACAAATCATCAATACGCGGCAACGGGTACTTGTTCTTGACGGTGACTTTGTTCAACTCTCGATAGTCGATATAAAGCCTCATGGATCCGTCCTTCTTCCTGACGAAGAGGACTGGTGCACCCCAGGGAGACACACTGGGTCGGATGAATCCCCTCTCTGCCAAATCTTCAAGTTGCTTCTTAAGCTCAAGCATCTCGACTGGTGCCATGCGGTATGGAGCCTTGGAGATCGGCCTCGTGCTGGGCTTCAACTCAATCCCAAAATCTACACTCCTCTGCGGTGGTAAGCTAGACGGCTCGCCAAAGACATCCTCGAACTCACAAGCTACCGGGATCTCTACTAAAGATGAACTTGTCTCCTTCATGGCATAACACTAGAAGGCCTCGCATCCCTGACCTATGAGCTTTGCGGCTCGGACCGCACTAATGACTGTCCCGATCTTTCCGAGGTCCCACCTCCTCTTGCCCAAATTCCGTAGTGACCGTCACTGTCCTCTTACTGACGTCTAGAACAGCTCTATGGCGGTCCATCCAGTCCATCCCAAGTATGACCTCTTCATGCACTAAGTGCATGATGTGGAAGTCGGCTAACCAGTCACTACCTCCCAAGCGGATGGGACAATCGTGAATCTCCCGAGTATTGCGAACCCTACTCCCACCGGGTAACCTTATAAGGAAAGGTTCCCCCCTCTACTGTATCTAAGGTCAACCTATCTATGCAATCATCAAATATGAAAGAGTGCGTCACACACGTATCAAAAAGTACTCGGATTGAAAAGTCATGAATCGTGATAGTACTTGTGGTTGCGGGCGTTGCTGGCTCTACGGCGCTCCTCAACTCAAAGACTCGAGCTTGAGTACCCCTAGTCTCTGAAGTGCCTCCACCACGTCATCTACCTCTACTTGGAATCTGAGTAGAACCTGTGAATATGCCTGACCAGGAGCTCGTTGCTGCTGACCCCGAGCCTGATACTGAGACTGTCTTTGTCCTCCTCTTGAGGTACCAACAGGTGAGGACCCCTTCTGTGATGTTACCTGGCCTTGTCGGCAGAAGGTAGCTCTGTGGCCCTGTCGGCAGAAGGTAGCTTTGTGGCCCAGCTGGCCGCAAGTAAAACATGTAACTGATGGCCTACTACACTCCGACTTAATGTGTCCATGCTCCCCACAGTTGTAGCACTGACGTACTCTAGACTCCGTCGGCGGTACCACCTGGTAACTAGAACGGCCCTGGGGCTGACCACGCCTATGACCTGAACCTCCTACTCTAGTGCTGACTGGTCTGGTCCTCTGTCTCTTGTCTGACCCTCCAGACTGCATAGATCTCTTGTGATCCAGTCGGTCCCTCTCATACGCTGAAGCCCGATCCTGGTAATCGGCTAAGGAATCACAGCGGAACCCCGCTAGATAGGAGCGAGTAGTCTCCTTCAGTCCCCGGGAGAACAAATAGACGTGTTGGTCCACAGGCGGTGCAGCAGGACCCAACAGTGACAACTCCTCCCGGAACTTCCTAATGGCCTCAACTACCGGAACATCCTCAAATCCTGCCTCTAAGAAGTCCTGCACTCGGTCTCTTCTCAGAGAGGTAGGACAAAAAGTCTCCCGCACGATACTCAACAACTACTCAAATCGGGACACTCCGCCCCGCATTGTCCTCCACCAGTACTGTGTCTGGTCCCTAAACAAGGTCTGAACCAACTCCACCTTACGACTCTCAAGACAGCGAATCGCCTCTAGCGCGGACTCCACATGACTGATCCAATGCTCCACCTCAAGTCCAATGTTCCCGTCGAATGTGGAAACTCGCTGATGGTTGAAAGTCTTCAACCATTCATCTGGCCTCGGTATCCTCAGCTCGTCTCTCACTCTGTCATCCTCGACAACCCTCACTAATGCAGCTACTACCGGTGGAACTACTACCTAAGTCACCCGCTGAGAGACCTCTGCTGAACTAGCTGGCACTGGCGGTGCTGGAGGTGGTGCTCCGGCCCTGTATGCCTCTTGCACCTGCTGGACATAAGCTCGATACTCTGATGCTCCAATTGATACACGGCCAGAATCAGCAGGCCCTGCACTCCGGACCTAGCAGCGGTCTCATCACTAACCTTTGGAACAATACTCTAAGCCACCTCCTCAGCAGGTACATCCGCAGTTGGCGGATCTACAACAGGAACACGTCCCCGACCTCGGTCCCTCTGAGGCCTACCCACACGTTCTTGTCTCTAAACTCCTGGAGGAAGGGGTGGTTGGGCCTCTCCTCGTCCAACGTAAGTTGTTGCTCTCGTACATGTCATCTGGTAGAGCCGTGATCAAAATAAGACTATTTTAGTTACTAGTAAGGACATACTATCTTATTACTCTAGGTCACTTCTAAAGGTCACAACGTAACTAAAATTACAAGTTATAACAGAAGTCCAATAAACTATGCTATCGAGTTCAGCGGAGGTAGTGGCGGTCCGTGCATTCTATCCCAACCCGTTTATGCTCATGGTTTTGAAAACAAAATTCATTTAAAAAGTTCGGAACTCTTGCGGCTTCCGTTTATTTGTTTATTCGGCCTTTTTGAAGATAGCGAGTGTCGTTGCTGCCAACCTCACTCTGATACCAAATTGTAACACCCTGAATCCTAAAGGATTCGAAATGCTACGAGTTGGGACCTCACAATGGGTCCCGACCCTTAGCCTAGCAACAACTTCATCGGACCTTACAACACGGCACAAATAAAAAAGGCAAAACATAGAGTTTTATATCATGAGCGAAAGAAAAAGTACAAATCTGAAAACACTACAACCAAATCTCAAAACCAAAATACCAACATCAGTTTCAACAATCATGAAATAAAATATAACAGTCCCGTCCTATACTGCACAGAATTCCGGCTGCCCACTACCACCGGATCACTCGATCGCCTCTCTAACCTACAAGACATCTACAAGCGGTATAAAACCGTTAGCTAACAATCTATGCATAAGTATAAAGGTAAAAGTATAAACACACAACATACAAAATCAACATGCAACACTCATTCCCTTTTGTTATCTTTAATTAAATAATACGTCATTACTAATGATACTTATTTTGTGACATGAGGGATTCCCAAACCTCGCCCCTGTCCCCGTTTACCAACACGAAATGGTATTAATGCATTTGACCGTCTACCTGACTGGGCTGGTCGCAGGAAACCTCCTAGACTCTCGCAAGAGCTAGGCAGATGATGTCACGACCCGTTATCATACACTTGGGTCAATTACACAATATACTAAAGTCGGCCTATTCCGGTTTCGTTATTTATCTTAACTAACAAACACCACTCATACACATCACACACATGCAAGAAGCCAGCTAAGTAAGTCCGTGGACTTACCAGAATCAATCTCGACTCTCTCTTAACCACCACTCACTCGGTAACTGCAGAAACTCAGTTGCCTGTCAAAGGAGGCACGTGGGTCAATACATCTCCCTAGGTACTTAGAAGTCTGAAGCTCCTAAGATGTAAAATCCTATTTGGACATAATTTAATACGGTGTTTATATTCTTACTTGAGGCTACTTAATCATATTCTACACTCTAGGATGATTTTAGGTACAAACTAGAGAAACTACCCGCTTTTCTATTTCCCGAAAAGTCCTTAGGTCCAACTATAGCTTCAAATATGAAATTAAAATAAACTTATAAAAATTCTAAAATAAATTTCTAAATTATCTATGATATCTAATCTACTCATAGGAGCAAGAATTTCTTAAAACTGTTCAACCATTACTTCTACATAAATCTTTAAAGTTGGCTACAACACTACAAATGTCCTATACTTGGTCAAAACTGAGTATGTTTTCTTATTGTACAACAAGTTCACTTTGAGTCTTTATAACTCTAAATCCCACCGTTGGATTCATCCCAACTTTTGACATATTAACCTATGCATGACACTAAACAACATTTCAAAAACTGAACGGTGGATGTTATCTCTAAGGCATCGAAAATTATGCTCCAACTTGACTGCACATCACCGTTTCTGAAATTCAAAGTTGAAAGTGTAAAAGCTCTAAGATTCGAAACCCACCTTTGTTGTTTTGTACCAATGTAGGGGAAGTCACAAGCTCAAAACTTGATTCTCTGTACATGACAAAAACCATGATTTAAACCCTTCCTTCATGTACAACTATAGAAAGGAGGGAAGATGGTTTGATCTCTTACCAAAGGATGGTTGCAGAAGGTTGTTGTACTATGAGAACTATGAGGCTCGGTCGGCTAGGAGGAGAAGGGTGGTTCGACCAAGGGTGACTGTGTGTGTCTCGGCTATGGAAGGTCTTGACTCTCGATCAAAGGTGAGGACTGTCTACTATCAATCTGGATCTGTAGAGAGGAAGTTCGTGCAATAGTGTTTTAGATCCAAGTCTGGACAAAGCATCAGAGGGGATGCCAACCTAGGAGCACGAGGGGAAGAGGGTAGTCGTTACTCACCTATGGAGACGGCTAGGCGTGCAACACTCAGCGCGAGAGAAGTCCTTGGGTTGGAATGAGGGTCAACCCTTTGCTGCTGCCTGTATACAGAAAGATCGAAAGCTTTGCTGGCGCCTAGACTGGAGATCGACGAGAAGAGTGAGTGAGGTGCGTTATCTACACTGGTTGGGACGCGAAGTGGGAAGTGAAGCCAAAGCGTTGCTGAGTCCGCTCTCCCTTCTGCGTGGTTTCAGAAGCCGTTACAAAAGCTCCTCCTTCCTAATTTAACAGTTGTTACGTGAGAGACGGAGGGACAGATCCGGCTGCACAAAGCTTCTTCATGGGCTTCACGTAGCTGGGCTAGCACGAGCAAGGATCTGGGCTGAAGCAAGGCTGGTTGGCTTGGGAGAGTTACGGGCAGCTGGGCCATCACAACAAGGGGATGGGCTAAAACAAATGCAAGAAAGATGGGCTGAAGAACATAGGTCAAGAAGGAGTGTGGGCTGGCGTTGGTTGGGCTGAATAGTTTGTCAAAAACTCGTCATGGCCTTGTCAGGCTCATGCATGACCTTGTCAGGCTCATGCATGACCTTGTCACAAAGTTGTCGGGCTTCGTCATGACCTCCTCTCAGCTTTGTCGTGGTCTCGTCATAGCTTTGTCGTGGTCTCGTCACAACCTTGTCATGATTTCGTCTCAGCTTTGTCGTGATCTCGTCACAACTTTGTCATGATTTCGTCAAAAGTCGTCGTTAAAAATTAATTATAAGAATTAGGTCTTGATATAATTCTATCATTTTATGTGAATTAAATTCTACATAAAATGGTAACTAATTATAAGAATTAGGGTTTGATATAATTCTATCATTTTATGTGAATTAAATTCTACATAAAATGGTAACTAATTATAAGAATTAGGGTTTGATATAATAATATCATTTTATGTGAATTAAATTCTACATAAAATGATAAAATTTGTGAAGAAGGAAATATTACATAGAATGGGAAACCGTCAACGGTTCGAAGTCCGATTTGATTCGGAATTAAACGGAATAAAAATTCCGGATATTACATTTTTCCAGGTCCACAATCATCTTTCTCGTTTTTGCATTCCTCCTACTAGATAATTGTTTTTTAAATAGTTTAGAAGTATGAGTAATCGTGCTTCTAGATTCATTTTGAAAGATGGTTTTGTTTCTTGTGTATCAAGTACACAAGTTTTCTCTATATTTCGCAAGTTTGGTTAACCATTTAGTTCAGTTTTTCTTTTTAAGCTTTTGTAAGGTTTTATTTGACTTTTTGTTTTCGAGTTTTATATGATTTATAACTATTTTAGTGTCCATGTCTTATACGCGTATTTGAAAATATATTTTTTTGCAGTTTTTTTTGTATGAGTAATTTCTTATAGATTTATTTTTTTTATTATATTTTGTTGATTTGATTATGAATGTTTATGTTAAATAGTATACGCTTATAAGAAAAATAAGAACATAATTGTTGACCTAGTTGGTCATATGAAAATCATAATATTGGACTAATAATTGTTGACCCACTATATCTGTATTATAAAAATCACAATATTAATAATGTAAAAAATAGTTAAAATTGTGTACATTTAATATAATACAAATCATGATGATAACCCTCGACGTGAAACCTTGCGGACATGCGCGACAATCTGATCCTGAAAAAGAAAAGAAAATAAACTTGGTATAAGTGTAAAATCAAAAGTTATGCTTGTTTAATATTATTGATTAAAAACGAACAACATTAGTTGTATTATCTTGAACCTTGTCCTTAGGCTCACATATCATAGTTCTTAATCTATCCCTATTCGTCACTCTTGAGATAGCGATATATAATTGGTCGTGACTGAAGACCGGTGATGTGATCGAACTCGATTCGAACACGAGGATCCACCGGTACAAGTTCACACTTGGATTGGAATCTGTGAAATGAAACTCTCTTTTTTTTAGATTTTGTGTTTTTTTTAATATGAAGAGCAAATTCTCTCGGTCTCTCACTTTGGGAATCCCTTAACTTGAATGAACTACCTTCGGAATCTCACTTTGGGGTACGAACCTTCGTTCCTTGACCTTTTACCTTACCTAAGCAACTCACCTAGATTTATGAAAACTAAGCATCTCACCTTGCTTTCAAAGGTTAACTTGCTTCATTTAACTTAACTTCTCTTACAATGGGAGGATATAAGTTTTAAAGCAAACCACAACTTTGAAGGCACAAAGGTTAACTTACTTCATTTAACTTGACTTCTCTTACAATGGGAGGATACAAGGCTTTATATAGCCACAAAACTCAGTCTAGAAACTCCCTAATTAAGTGCTAGAAATATCAAAGATTTATCAAAAGGAAATGCAAGAAATTCAAGAGTTTTTTTAGAAAATTCAAACACATAAATGGCCACATTTGACCTTTATTCAAAGATGACTCTTGGATCTTATTCTCTTGACTTAGACAACACATCAAGGGGGTCATTGGATATGGCTTTTATATGGAGATCCCTTTCGGCTGGTTTGAAAAGTAAAGGTGAGATCGTTCTGACAGTTGCTTCCAGTGGTAATGCAACTATCTTGCTTCTAGTGGATATGTCTTGGACGTCCACGTTGAAGGAGAAGAAGACCATTGAACTAACTTGACCTCCATTCAATGTATGTGTGTGAAGATGCCTTCAATATTTGATTGAATGTTGACTTGTTGACCTTCACATGATTAATACATAAATTCATGCATAATATATGAATAATATGAGCATGGTATGCTGCATGAAATATGTATTGGTTGGACTTGCATATGTTTTGTATAACCATCTTTCATGCCTCCATGCATGATCTTGCCCAACAATCCATACAAGTACCGTAGTTGCTGCAATGTAGGGTCATTTTCACCATTTTCCTCTTGGAATCTCGACTTTGTGTAAACTAGAAAGTTGTAGATATTGAAAATACCTTTCAAAGTAGTACTGATGGACATTTTAATTCCAAGAATTGCCTCAGTTATAGGCGTTTTACTGAGAGTGCGCAAACCTAACAGCTTAGCCGAAGAGAGTGGAAATTGGCTTGCATTGGGCATGCTCGGAGCAAGCATTTTCGGTTTGATTTCAGTAGGTTTTGGCTCAGTTTTAGGCATGACCTCCAACACATAAGTATTGATTTCGATATGTGCCGGTTGAGTTTTAACTTTGACGGTCGGTGGCAAAACGATTGGTTCCAGCAGATTGACGATGATTTCTTTTCCGGTGAGGATCACATCATCCGGTCTAGGCAAATTTATTCCAACCTGTGCAAGGGACTTACCTTGACTTATATTTATAGTCATAGCAAGACGTACCATAACTGGGAACTGTCTCCTTCGAAATTTAACAAGATCTCATAGCAAGACGTACCATAACTGAGAACTGTCTCCTTCGAAATTTAACAAGATTCCTCAAGTCTATGGGTGTAAGAATTGTCCGCGGAATGAAGACCTTGTGACCTACATTGTTCCCAGATATTATTTCTGCCTCGATGTGTTTTCCAAGTCTCCTCACTATCAATATGGTTCCTTTACACAACCCTGCAGACTGATCAATGTTTGGCATCAACATAATTGGAATTCCAACTTTCAGTCTCAAGACATGGTTCGAAAACCTAGAACACTTGATGTTGTTCAAGAATTCGCTCGAGTAGAAACCATCATCAAAAGAACCTTTGCTTGGACATATACTATCAGAACTCAAGTACTTTGTCACGTCTCCAGGTATCAGTGATAGAATATAGTCATTAATCTTTTCAACAATCTCATTGGTAGGGGCGAGAATAGCTCTTTCTCGAAAGTAGCTCGGTGGATCCTGAATATTGTAAGTCAAAGGATATAAATGGTCAACAATAGTTGCAATCGGGTCACTTGTAGATGCAAGTAGGAGATCTTCGAGGATGGTAATCTGAGCTTCTTCATTAACACTTTCACCTTCCATTGCCCAATATCCAATCTGAAAACTCCTTAGCCTTTCGAGCTTCTAATTCAGTAACTCCACGTATAACCCTCATGTTTGGGTTAATCTAAGTACCGAACAGTGATCTCACAAATACGACGCATTGATTGCAGCAAAGACAATATCATGTCTACTTCAATGACTTACAACAGACAATGTTTGTCTAAAATCACCACCAAAAACAATAACCTTACCACCAAACGGGAGACGTGAGCTGTCTGGATTATAAGAACGCATGACGTTCCTTAAACTTCTATCGAGCGATTCAAAACAAAATTTGTTAAACATGGGTACTTCATCCCATTTTATGAGTTTTGTCTTTGACACTAACTCAGCCAGATCCGAACATAAACATGTAAGATTAAAATATGAAAATATTCAGTGTAATATGAACAATATATTAAAAATGAAGTTTAAATATTTGAATAATAAGGATACCTGCACGAATTTTGCATGTTGAAGTTTCGTCAACGTTGATTGGGATGCCAAACCTCGAATGAGCGGTTCTACCGCCTGAAAGCAAGAGAGTTGCATTACCACTGGAAGCAACTGTCAGAACGATCTCACCTTTACTCTTCAAAGCAGCCGAAAGAGATCTCCATATAAAAGTCTTTCCTGTTCCACATTCCGTGCCATATTCAATGCCCAATATCCTATCTGAAGGCGTTATCCACCTACGGATAATTCTGACGATTATTTCATAGGAAAAAATTTCAGCCATATCTAGGTGACCCAAGTAGGATACATCTAGAAAGAATTTCTGTTACATTTCGAGGATGACAAACAAAATTGATAAGTATTGATAATACCGAATATATAAACAAAAGAGATACAATCGATCTTTACCTTTGAAAGATAGTCTTACGCAAACTTCGTTTTCGTGGTTGAAGTCATGTTTCCAGTAATGTTTGGGTTGTCACCTATGGATAGATTGAAAAGTAATGTGGCATATAACCCTAGTTTAGGGATTTGTATATATAAGTGGCCAAAATAATTTCAACAATTATCTAAAAATTTATAAAATCTCTGTTTTTCGGTGATTTATCAGTATGAAAAGGATATTTTTTTCTTTCATTCCAATCAGAAAATGGATGCTAATCGTTTTAAATATAAATGTGTTGGATTCTTTAGTAATTTTAATATTTATTTTTGACTGTTACCATACTTAAAAGATCTCTAGATTTATTCCAATAAAAACAAAGATGCATATCTTTTATTTTATCTATAAATTTAATTTTAAGAATTTTTTTTCGGAAGTTATCATATTAAAAAGATACGGTTTATTCTTTTCAATCAGACGAAATATATTTAATTCTTTATATTTATGGTTTGATTCGGATTACAAAATCTTTTTAAAGATTTGTTTCTTTTGTTAATAACCATGATAATAACTACAAAAGATATTTAGTGTATGATATAACAACATCTTCTTATTGTTTGAGATTTAAGATTTAGATTGCTTTATAGAATCCATTTTAAAATTCATTTAGGTTAAAATTTTTTTTATTTTTTTTTTTTATCAATGAACGATATTTTAGGAATTTACACTATATTAATAATATTTGTTGATCATATGTTACCATAGTTACTTTATAAATGTTTTATGCATTATAAGTAGTCCAACATGATAGTTTTTGTTTAAAAGAGTCACAATTAAAATATTAATATTTAAATTGAATAATATTTAAACGTTGTTAACATTTTTTTCTTTAATTAATGATTGTTTATTCTATATATAAAATTACATAGACAATATTAAAATGTTAAAAAAGGTTCCCTAGTTTCATTTATTTGTTTGTAGTAATCAAAAACGCTAATAAGGTATGAAATATAGGCCTTTTAATGAAACATCATTTAACTCATTCTTCTTCGTGCGATTACAGAAATTTAAGAAAGAATTGGCATTATGGGCCTTTTACACCATAGAGTTGAAAATTAGGGCCCTTTCAATTTGTAATTGAGAAATTGGGTTCATATATAATAGACTAAGGGTCCGTTTGGCATGACATAGTAGATTAGATGGAAGATTAAAATTTCACAATAACCTCCAATAATCTTGATAATCCATGTTGAAGTGGATGAAAAAAATGGGCAGAATAATTTCCCAAAATAATCTTCCGGAATTATAATCCTCAATAACCTTGATAATCTATGTCCACCAAACGCACCCTAAATCAGAAGCAGTAGACTAGTGGGGAAAAAGTGACACCCCATCTGATTTGATTGGTGACACTTTGATGGACATTTTGGATGAAATTTGTGCCCAAAAAACACAGCCCTCTGCCCAATAAACACAACCCCCTTCTTCCTTTATAAACTCATTGATACGGAACCGAAAACGAAGAAGCTGATTGATGCTGAAGTTTGTAATCATTAGTTGCCTAAATTGTTTGTGTTTTGATTAGGATTAAGTTGTTTATTTGGGGCCGGTTCGTTGCTTTATTTTCTTAGTTATTTTAGGTTTATTAATTGTTGGTTTAGTTGTCTTTATTTTAGTTTTTGGAAGATGCCTATTTAAGGTTTTCTTCTCCTTTGTAAGAAGAAGTTTGGATGCAATAGATAAGCAGTTCTTGTTTTGAGCGAACGTCTTTCCCCTCTCGCCCTCCAATGGAGATTGGAGCCCGAGTTGTATGTTTTCTTGTGAGATGGACCTAGATTACTCGATGAGTGGGTTATCACATCATTTGCAATTGTGTCTTGGCTCTTTAGCCATGGTGCTTTGCATTGTTTGGGATGGGTTCCTCAAAATCGGTCCATCGCTTTATAGACGAGAGGGTTGTGTCGTTCTTGGATTCAGTTCTTGATCGATCTAGTCCATGGGTTGTACCGTTTGTGGTATTGGTTCTTGGCCCATTGTATCAATGGGTTGGTTCAAGGGTAGCATAGCTTGCTTGCCTCCTATCTTTCCCTTTCGTAGTTTAGTTTCCCTTTCCACAAAAGAGTCTACAAGAGTCCGCAACTATGAGTTCAAGGAGTCGTCCTCCAGTTTCTCGTGTTGATGGTGCTAGATCCGGCTCGACGGGCTAAATCCCCGTATTAGATTGGTATCAGAGCCATATGCGCCGTCAACGTTCCGGTTCGAGATGTTCATCGGGTGTTCTTGGTGTTGCCGCCGCCCTAACCTCAACCAAACGGCCCCCACATACACCCTCCACTCTTTCGACCACAACCACCCACTACCCCATTACCCATACCCACCTCTCACTCTTACGACCAAAACCGCCCACTACCCCATTACCCATACCCACCTCTAGTCCATATTCAAAAACACAAAAAAAAAAAAGAAAAAAGAAGAACCTATCTACACGTTTCAGCCTCCACAATATTAGCTAAATCCCTAACCACCTCCTTAATTTTAGCTAATGCTTCGTGTGATCTTATCACTTTGCCTCCACAACATTATCTTAACCCATAACCACCTCCTTAATTCTAGCTAATGCTTCGTGTGATCTTATCACTTTGCCTCCACAACATTATCTTAACCCATAACCACCTCCTTAATTCTAGCTAATGCTTCGTGTGATCCTATCACTTTGCCTCCACAAGATTTGCTAACCCATAACCATCTCCCTCTTCTACTCCCGTCGACCTGCAGCCCACACGCCTTTCCCTCTTCTACTCCCATCGAACTGCAGCCCACACGCCTCTCCCTCTTCTACTCCCGTCGAACTGCAGCGCCACCGCCGCCCTTCTTCTCTCCCGTTGAGCTGTTGCGCCGCAGCCATCTCACCTAGTCTACGACCTTCAACCACGGCCTTGCAAGACGAGGATCCCCGTATCAACATCGGCCTCCCATGGAGTCGTCTTCAACCGCTCGTGTTCCAGCCCGCAGAGGACGCCCACGTTCTAAGGCAAACCGCAAGCCACCATCACGCCTCGACGCTGAGACCGCTCGCCAAGCTCGGAGGAGGTCCACTCATGCGGTCGGGACATGGGTTTGGGTCAAGATACCGCAGCGAGGCCGCCCTCGGCTTGACGCGAACCCAAACGGTCTAGGGCCTTTTCGGGTCCTTGCCCGTGGGTTTGGTTATGTGCACATAGTTAACTGGCCGGATGATAAGGGTGATGTTAGTCGTTTCATTGCGTCGGAGTACCTCTACCCTGTATTGCCTCCATCGGACTTACCACAAGCTTCGGGGTCGAAGCTTTTCCAAGAAGGAGAGAATGATACGGAACCGAAAACGAAGAAGCTAATTGATGCTGAAGTTTGTAATCATTAGTTGCCTAAATTGTTTGTGTTTTGATTAGGATTAAGTTGTTTATTTGGGGTCGGTTCACTTGCATTTTAAGAGCCGGTTCATTGCTTTATTTTCAATTGTTGGTTTAGTTGTCTTTATTTTAGTTTTTGGAAGATGCCTATTTAAGGTTTTCTTCTCCTTTGTAAGAAGAAGTTTGGATGCAATAGATAAGCAGTTCTTGTTTTGAGCGAACGTCTTTCCCCTCTCGCCCTCCAATGGAGATTGGAGCCCGAGTTGTATGTTTTCTTGTGAGATGGACCTAGATTACTCGATGAGTGGGTTATCACATCATTTGCAATTGTGTCTTGGCTCTTTAGCCATGGTGCTTTGCATTGTTTGGGATGGGTTCCTCAAAATCGGTCCATCGCTTTATAGACGAGAGGGTTGTGTCGTTCTTGAATTCGGTTCTTGATCGATCTAGTCCATGGGTTGTACCGTTTGTGGTATTGGTTCTTGGCTGATTGTATCAATGGGTTGGTTCAAGGGTAGCATAGCTTGCTTGCCTCCTATCTTTCCCTTTTGTAGTTTAGTTTCCCTTTCCACAAAAGAGTCTACAAGAGTCCGCAACTATGAGTTCAAGGAGTCGTCCTCCAGTTTCTCGTGTTGATGGTGCTAGATCCGGCTCGACGGGCTAAATCCCCGTATCACTCATTTTCATGTTCCAATACAAAATCTCCATGAAGAGAAGAGCCCAAAAAAACGGATTCCCCATCTTCCGCGTCGCCGGAATCCTACAACGTCTGTTTGTTTCTGGCTAAGCAGCCTATCTTCAATAATGCATACCCAAACTGCACACACATGTACTCAATAAGCAATACCCAAAGAATGCATATCAATCACTCAATAAGCAATACCCAAAAATGCATACAAAAAAATACATATCAATCACTCAATAAACAATATCCAAAAATGCACACACATGTACTCAAAAATTCATACTCAAACTGCACACACATATACTCAATAAGCAATACCCAAAAAATGCATATCAATAACTCAATAAGCAATACCCAAAAATGCATATCAATCACTCAATAAGCAATACCCAAAACTACACACACATATACTCAAAAATGCATACCCAAACTGCACACACATATACTCAATAAGTAATACCCAAAAGAGCCTATCTTCAATAATGCATACCAATCACTCAATCCATACCCAAGTAAATACATTCATGTAGTAATCAATTACTCAATCCATACCCAAATCAAAACTTACAAAGCCTATCTTCAATAATACATACTCAAACTGCACACACATATACTCAATTCAAACCAATACCCAAAAAATGCAAGCATCAAGTAACCATTTACTCAATTCATGGTACTCAAGGGTAGCACGGTTTACCAATTCCTCATCAATGGCAGACTCGAACACCCTTTCCTAAGGAACTCTAGCTTCCTCAAGAACTCCAGCCATTTTCAACTTCTCAGGAACTGTAGCCTTGCCGGAATCGGGGGCCAAAGTATTGGCGGAAAAGCCTTGTTCCTTCGCCCTTGTTTTTGGACTACGTTTTTGGAGCAAAAGACTTGGTTCTTGTTTTCCGACTACATTTTTTTGAATAATGAGGAGATACGTTCTTCAACCTTGTTTTTGGAGCAGTTTTCTATTTACAAAATCAATAACCGAAAAGTAAACGTCTAATCAGTATATTAATTTTTTACAGTCACCATCATTTCAATATGTGGTGCAATAGTGCACCTATTTTCTAGGGTGCAGGCCTAGAATATATTATTTTGTATAGAAGTCCATTTTGCAAAAGTGAAATTTAAGGGTTCCTATTTCTCTAATTTATTCAAATTTAAATGGAGAACGTGTCATCTTCATCGTCCAAATCAATGTTTGTTAGTGTCATCTATTCATCTTCATTCTCGTCCAAAATAGGAATGCGTCGCTAGTATGGAATGTACCTAATAATAACAAATTTGTGAAAATATTTATAAATTTATAAAATAATCAAAATTTATTCGAATACAAAAATAATTATTACTAAACATGCTATTTCGAAATAAAGATTAGTTTGTGACAATTAATTACTTACATTGTTTATGAAAAACGAAAATGTATTTACAAAATATTATTATCCCGTAAATATGTGATAGAATGTCCATCGATTTGACTCCTAGAATTGCCCTCGTCTTGAAACAGGAGGTTTCCAGTTTTATGTAACCTAATCATACACCGTTGAAGTTTGTCATTGTATAAACAGTGACAAATGAAATTATATACAAATAAATTAAAATTTTTAATATTGTGAACAATACCGTTATTGTGTGGAGAATCTTCGCAAGCTGGATAGTTATAAAATTTGGCCACTATAATTAGTGACAAAAGGTATAAGTTGATTCACAATATCACTTCCAATGAGTGTACATTTTAAAAGATTGTTCCTATAAATATTAAACAAAAAACAATCAAAACATGTATATCATATAATATTTCTTATTAAACAGTAGGTTTTGCGTACTTACTTTGTATCTTTGATCCATAGGTCGACTTCTTTATCTTTTAGCATAACTTTTCCGTCAGTGGAAATGATAGTATTATTATCAAGTCTCGTGATTCGGTCAATTTCACCAAATACATCTAAAATAGGATAAAATTGTAAAAAATATAAATTATTAAATAATCCGATTTGTACATATCTACGTAAAATATAAAAATTTAATGAATATAGTGAATTACCTACTAAAACATTATCACTCGATTTTTCGGTGACAATTTTGGACAAACTTGTGATATGGACTGCAAATTTTGGAATATTAATGTACCTCAAATTTATTTGATCCTATGGAGTTACTCGTAAGTTTAATTTTGTAGTTTTGAGCATTAACGGAGTAGATACCTTGTGTTTGCACTACTTTGAAATTAAATATACTTAAAACCTGTCCCTCTACAAGTTCTCCTAATTTGTTGGAGATGTACGGAGCCTTTGCAACGGCTTCGATTCTACGGCCCTATGCAACATACACTACAACAAATATTTTTGAAACTGTTTTTCGCTACGGTGTGGCGTCAGCAAACACCCTGACGCTTGACCTATTCAAATCCGGGCAGCCCGCCCGGACGGAAAAATGGGCGGGTATGAACATGGAAACAAGTCCGGCCGGGCTGAAAAGTCCGACCCGTCAATCCGGTAAAAAATAAAAAATAAAAAAATAAATATATTATAGTATAATTATTATAAATATTAAGTATTAAAATAAAATATCTATTGTAATTATATGAATTTAATATGTTATATATAAAATATCATTAATATAATTTATTTTTAAAAAAAAATCAAATTAAAAACATTTTTAATAATATTTTTAAAAATAAATTGAAAAACGGGTAACCGCGAGCCCGGCCGGCCGGCCCGGGTACGACACCTACCGGGCCTATCCTGGCTGAACAGGCTCAATATTTTATAAAGTCTGGTCCGTAACCGACCCGAGTCCGGACATGAACAAATCTAGCTGACGCATACGCAAAAGGTCTTTGCGACGGAATTTACCGTCGCGAAATTTTGCGACGGCTGTTGTCGGTAAAACCGACGTAAACAAAGGGGATCTGTCGGCGCCAAATTTAAATTTTGCGACTTGTAAAGCCGTCGTAAACAGGCGATGACGTTTATTTTTCAAATATTTGCGACACAAGCTCTGTCGCAATTCCATCACAATAAAATAAATGGCAAACCGAATTATCATTGTGACGGCTATCTCCCGTCACAAATAGTGTAACGGCTAAATTATTTAAAATCTGCGACGGTACATTGCCGACGCAAATGTTACACCTGAATCGCATAAATGCGATGATTTGGAGCCGTTGCAAACCTAAAGTTCTCTTCCATGGTATTTTAATATGCATTAATTTCACATAAATTAAAGAGTAATCAAATAATAAAAGTACAATATAGCATATTCTACATTAAAAGTACAATATGTCATATTACATTAATTTCAAGTCATTGTAAACAATACAAAATGAAACATATTTAAACGTTTTCACTTGGATTTTCTTCTTGAGCGACTTCTTCAGCGGTAGACTCTCTTTGACCTTCCTATCCAATAGACTCATTTGATGATCACTTGTTCCACCCTACAAAACCAAAATTCTAACATTAACATCTAAATATGATATTCAAGCATTTGTCAACAACAAAATTAACAAACTACGCATTAATATAATTATCACTAAACCAAGTACCAACTATCCACAAGTGTACGAGAGTTTCTGTGTACGAGAGACACTACTAAGCAGTAAGCATCAAACAAACCACAAAACCCAATTAGTCAAATCATGAAACCACAGAACCCAATTAAGAACGCTACAAAAACCAAGCGAATTCAAACCTAAAATTAGTAGCCTCGTTACTTTTTTCGTACACTAAACCAATAAAATTAATAGCCTCATGAAGAATTTAGAAATTCAAACATTTAAGCAACTTCATGCACAACTCAAAAAATAAATAGAACATACCTGAATAAGTGAATTTGCACTTCTCCCATTATTGCTTTTCAAAAGCGCAAGACGATCGAGTACTTGTTGATATTTTATCTCATATTGTCGTATCATGTCCTCATTCACTTTTCTTACCTCTCTAGTCACTTTGTCAGTAATCTCTTTGGTAAGATTTTGTATGAATTCTAGCGTGTTAGTAGGTGCTAGTGGTTCAGATTGATACACTGAAGTACAAGGGACACCTCTACCATAAGTTCGACAATACCCATGGGCATCCTCTCCCATCACTCTATGAAACACTTTGTCTCTCACAACCTTAATGTGTTGTTGGTCCTCAGGTTCCTTAGTTCTTTCTCGAAGTCCTCCTACATTATTTTACACATAAGTTAGCTCAACAAAAAGAGGAGAACACAAACATAATTATGTCCTTCATGATTAATGTATAAACTTACAATTGCCACAATAACATCATGATCAGTTGGGTTGCGTGATTTTATCCAGACACTTATTTTATCAATGGATTACACATCTTTTTTCATCTATCAAGTACAAGAATTAATACAACCAAGTAGTTAGTAAAATAAATAGAACAAAAAAATTGCATTGAATTAAAAGTAAGACATTAAGCAATTTTTGCAGCCCCAAAAAAAAACAAGTGGAATACACAAGTTGCAAAAGTTGGAGAAAATATGCATATATCTTCTCTTATTTCGGCAAAGGATCTTTGACCAGTGATATGAAGTGGACCAAGCTTCTCTTGATTGTTAGAGTTTCTCGCTGATTCCGCCTACAAATAAACACAACATATCAATGTCAGATTGTTAGAGCAATAACTTCCTTTAATAAAATCATGAGTTACTTATGTCTTTTAGCATAAAAAGAGTTAATGGAAAGGAATTTAGGATGACATATAAAATAACTTTAAATATTGTACCTTTGCTTCAAGAGAGCGCCAATATTCAACAAGGACATACCATTGTTCTCTAACAACAATTGTAGGAACCCTTGAAACAAGTTGGGAATCATTTTCATATTTCACAAAATATTTGTTCTTTATTTTTGACTTGTGATCCTTCCACAATTTGTTGCAGATTTGCAAGCACACAACTCTAAAGTTTTCAGAAACATTCAACACATTTTCCTACAAGTCGTAACGAACACTAAGCAGTTAGTTGCAAACAACACAACAAATGCAAATATATTTTCACAAAATGCTAAATTTTTACCTTAACCTCTTGCCACATTCCCTCTTTGATAGACTCATCAACAGTCATCCAATCAATAAAGGTTAGTGGAACTTTATGACCATCCCGTACTATTATACCTAATTGAGACTTGAACTGTTGTGTTCTTTCTCCAACGACTTGAAATTGAAAATTAAAAGAAAGTTAATTTTAACTCTTGTCCTCCAATCCGACACACCCTTAATGTGGTCTCTAGTCCTAGTATCTATAAGTGCAGTTTGAAATAAGGTTTAACAATATTTAGATATTGAAGTGAACTGATAACAAAAAAAACATTAATTAATAACAATTGCTACCTATTTTTGAAAGCTCTTCATGCATAACATGTTGTGGTGGAGGGGAAGTGGGACGGAGGAATGAGTGGGGAAGAACTAACTGAGATTGTGTCAATGTTCTTGAGGAATGACTTTGGGCATCATCTCTACTATTTGAAGTAAGAAAAGTAGACATACATCGTGGTCTACCACGTCCATTGTCTCCAACCTTCATTCTTTCCAACCTTATAAAATCAGCAAGGTCTATGATGTGAACATGTAAAAGGAACCCTAGGTCCCTTAGGAAGAAGCAAAATTGTTGTGAACGGGTATAAACCGGTTACGGTTTATACATGAAAAACATTTCAAACTGAAACCATTTAACCAATGTTTCAAATTCAAAAGGAGCAATCAGAAATTATATTCATCAAATCATACAATGTAAGTAAGTATGGATGGATATTCAAAGCTAAATTTTCACAAAACAGTAGAGATTTGGTTCAGAGCAATTGGTTACAAAAAGCCAAAGAAGTAGAAAATAGTAAAAGCAACACAAGAAACACAAAAATATCCCTAAGAACATAAACATTTTGGAACCTAAGCTTCTCTTACAACAAAACATAGCAAAGTAGAGGCCCAAATAGATACTTAAAGACTCCAAGCCTATATTTATACCAAGCACAGAAAATCCCCCTAAGAACAGACAAACAAAACAAAAAACCTCTTTTGCCTCCATTTATCACTTTAGATAAACAACATTTCATATAATCAAGCATGATGTTATTTGTCTCAGAATCTTGTTCATATCACATAGGAAGTTCATGGAGGAACAAGACAAGTTGGAGGATAAAAAAAGTTCAGAAAAAATAAAAACTCACAAACAAAACAAGGAAGAGACGAAGAAGAGACGAGGACGAGTTGCCTTCGACTAGGAGCAACATGGTGGAAGGGGTTGAAATCGTCGGATTGAGGAGCACCTATGGAAGAATGGGGGGAAGAGATGACGCGAATAAACATTTTAGGGATAATTTGAAACTCAAATTCCAAAAAGAGAAGAAGGACTGAAATCATAAAAACAAAAATCACCAACAAATCAAGGAAAAGGCGAAGAAAGATACCTTCATATCCTATTGCAGCAACGGTGGAACTATGGAAAAGATAGAAGAGTCGTGGAAGAGACGAAGGCAATTGTTTACGGACCTCAATTGTTTTAGGGCTAATATGAATTTTCTGTATCCAAAAACAAAAAGGTAAATAAATTATAAATTTGTTTTTTTAGGACCTCAATATTTTTTATTTGGGCGCTCAACTTTGAGCCAGATTTTTGCGACGGTGTCAATAGCCGACGCGAAAACAATTGTTTTAATGTCGGCACCTAAACACTGTCGCAAATTGATGTACTATTCGCGACGGGAATGATCCGCAATCGCAAACTAAACGACCACAGTAAACGTCGTCGCTTTCCGTCGCAAAAATTGTTCATTGGCGTCGGGAAACCCACGACGCAAACCCCCGTCGCAAAACTAATTATTTTTTTTACTGATAAAACAATAATAAAAATTGGATACGTACGATTATGCTCAATTGTATAAAAAATTCCAATTATACACGAATAGGATGCGTACCATAATGTCCGATAATATCATGCAAATATCTTTGTCATCAATAATCCGTTGGTTTATATAAGGGGCTTCGGACAAGAGGCGGTTTACTCATACTATCATCGGCCACTTGTAAACTTTTGCCTCATCGATATCATCAATAGTTATGTAGTATTTTGATGTATTCACTTCTTCCTAAAAATTAATTAATTGCGGAAAATTAATAAAACGTTAAGGATATGTGATTAAAATGATAATCGGTAAATACAAACTTATGATGGGTGGTGGAGCAGAAATCCTAAATTGCCGATGAGGGAAGACGCTTGACATGGTTGATGCAAATTTAGTGTCATAGTTGTTTAACACTCGTGCACTATAGATGGAGTATGGGCTAATTAGGTAAGTAAGCTTTTTTTTTTTTTTAATTTATAACTAGTAACTAGGCTTTTTATTTAAAATTTTTGATTAAGTAACTAGGCCCCTTTTTTTTTTAACCGTTCAACCCTAACTCTCCTTACTCTCCTCTCCTCTCCTCTTCCCTCTCTAGTAGCCGCAACTTGCAAACAACTCAGAACAAAATCTCCCTTCTCAGCTCTTTCTCGTTCATCGGCTCACAGGTAGATCTTCGTCAACAGCCAAGTTCGGCTCTCGTTCCCTCAACTTCCTCTTCAACTAAGGGTGCCACATTTGCTGTCATTATTGCCTTTCCCGATCAGGTACGGGCTGATGTTGACTATCTTCTCTACAGGTAGAGGAGGCACCTCGGTCGTCGGATCTGATAGTGGTTGCAAGGGCTGGGACGGAGCTAAGACGGGGGGTATACTACTGGATCTAGATCCGATAGTGGTTGCAAGGGTTGGGAAGGAGCTAAGGCGTGGGGTATACCACTGGATCTGGATCCGATAGTGGTTGCAAGGGCTGGGACGGAGCTAAGGC
>BSUD01000007.1:39899903-40193244 GCA_033239045.1 Fagopyrum esculentum | reverse complement strand
CACTGGATCTGGATCAGATAGTGGTTGCAAGGGCTGGGACGGAGCTAAGGGGGGGTATACCACTCGATCTCGATCCGATAGTGGTTGCAAGAGCTGGGACGGAGCTAAGGCGGGGGGAGATCTTCTCATTCAGTCGATCCTTCTCTGCAACTCTTCCCCTACTTTCCTTCCTTTTTCCTAAAAAAAATGCATTGTTATTTGTTTATTTTAAACTTTCTATTAAGTGATTTGTGATTCTCAAACAACTATAATGGTGTCCTGATCTGTTTTCCACCTATTTGATGTCACTAGCATATACAACTTTATATTTTAAAACTCATACCAGAATTTTCTGGTATGAAAATTTGTACCAGAAAATTTTGGTATGAGTTTTCTGATATGAATTTTTATACCACAAAATTCTGGAATGAGTTTTATGGTATGAAATTCATACCAGAAAATTCTAGTATGAAATTCGTACCAGAAAACTCATACCAGAATTTTATGATATGTA
Organism: Fagopyrum esculentum; assembly: GCA_033239045.1. Classification (NCBI taxonomy): domain Eukaryota; kingdom Viridiplantae; phylum Streptophyta; class Magnoliopsida; order Caryophyllales; family Polygonaceae; genus Fagopyrum; species Fagopyrum esculentum. Next base: position 40,192,751 of record BSUD01000007.1, on the reverse strand, counting down.
AAATTTTTTGTATGTAAAGTTTCTGGTATGTAAAGTTTCTGGTTTGTTAAGTTTCTGGTATGTTAAGTTTCTGGTATGTTAAGTTTCTGGTATGTGAAATTCTGGTATAATAAAAATCCCGGTATGTGAAATTCATCCAGAAAAATTAAAAATAAAAAAATAAAAAAGACAAAAAATAAAAATAAAAAAATAAATTCAGGAATAAAAATTAAAACATTCACTTACATTACAAATAACAAACATCCGTTTTTTAAATAAAGGGGTTAATTATTTTTACCTACCATTAAATGATAGGGGTAAAAAATTATGGGGTAAATTTACTAAATTACATTCTCAAAAAGGCCTATTATGTTAAATTCTCCCATGGAGTATAGAAGGGTAGCTAAATGAGATATAGGTTAGTACGTATATATAGAAGAAATGGGCTGATATTTCTTAAATCGATGGATTATAGAAGAAATGGGTTGATAACATCTGTAGTGTTCGATTATAAATTAATCTTTAAATAAAAAGGTTTGTTAATAGAATCCATTCTTTCGATAATTTCGCTTAACAAAATATTAGTTAAGGAGATAGTGATCCGATATTTAGTGCCTAGTTGTTTAGTTAATTTTTTTAATAAACGTAAATATATAAATAATATCGGTTAGTAAAATATTGTTAACAAAATTAATTATTTCGAAATTAATTTTATATATCTATTTATGAACACAATCTTTAACTAATCTACTTTATTTACAGAAGAAATTATATATAGCCCGTCTCAGGTTTAAAAAGATTTGTTTATAATAGTTAATTTATGTTTATTTATGAACAAAATCTGTAACTAATCCACTTTGTTAAAAGAAAAAATTATGGGAGAATTTGACATACTCGACCTTTTTGAGAATATAATTTAGTAAATGTACCTCAAATTTTTTACCACTTTCATTTAATAGTAGGTAAAAATTATTAACCCTTCTATTTAGAAAGAAATAATAAATAATGTTTGTTATTTGTTATATAAGTATAAGTTTTAATTTTTAATTACTGAATTTGTTTTCTTTTATTATTTTTTTTTGCCTTTTTTTTATTTTCTTTTTTATTTCCTGGACTGAATTTCTCAAACCGGAATTTTCATACCAGAAATTTCATATCAGAAATTTCATACCAGAAATTTTATACCAGAAATTATGATACGAAAAGTTCATACCAGAAATTTAATACCAGAAATTTTCTACTAGAAATTATCATACTAGAAATTATCATACCAGAAATTTTATACCATAAATTTAATATCAGAAATTTTATACCAGAAATTTATGCCAAAAATTTAATACCAGAAATTTAATATCATAAATGTTATAGAAGAAATTTTACCCACCAAAATTTCATACCAGAATTTGGTATACCAGAATATTTCTCCCGGACAGTGGTTCATTTCCTTCCATGGACTTTGCTGTTAGTTATAGTAAACAAACGACTTAGCTCCACACTTGATCCTCCATGGTCATATGTCTCGGGTTCTCCTTTTACTGTTGCAACTCCTCCATATTCGTTTCTCAAAGGCGACTGTGGTTGTCCTTCTACAAGCTTTCCTCCAAAGTCATCAGGCATAGGAGATCTTATATGACCTCCTATAGGTTATGCTTCTTTGTGAGCGCACTGTAAGCCTTCTTCCAATCCATTCCCAACAGGTGATATGTGATTTGCTGTCATATTCACAGCTCTTTATTATAGGCTTTATATAAATTTACATATGAGACGAGTTATACTACTCTAGTGTTATCTAGCCTATTCATGCCATTAAAAAATGAATACCTAACTCTATATCTAAGCTTTCAGTATCCCTGTTGCATTCTGCATCCCCAGGTTTTGAGTGCTTACATCTTATTGAGTTGTTGCAAGAAACCCAATCAACTTGAGAGTAGGCCGATTTCAGCCGTTGATACATCTCCTCCCTTCCAGTTGCTTCATCCTGCTGATCCATCTCTATGAGTTCCTGTGAGCAATAATAATGTAAAAACTCGGATATTTCACAGAAGGTAGAGAGGGATGAGATCAAGCATGAGCAAAAAGATTCTCTTGGATCTGAGAAAGAATCGATTGGAAAGCTTCAAGATATTCAAATGAAGGCCTCAAGTTTTTTGTTCTCAAGTTCCAGATTTCCACTGCGAAACTCGATTTCGCTACCGCAAAACAGAGCCCAAACTATGACAGGGCGATCGGGATCTGGCTCCGGATCAGAAGGTATAGGGTGATAATCCTTGCAAGGCACTACTCATCTTCTTCTTCGTCTTCCATTGTCTTCGTCTTCCATTGAAGTTAGGATATGCTTGCTATTTACGGTTACCAGGGAGGGAAGAGAAGAGAGGAGAGGAGAGGAGCGGAGAGGAGAGTTAGGGTTCACGGTTAAAAAAGAAAAAGGGGCCTAGTTACTTAACAAAAAAATAAAAAAGTCTACTTACTAGTTATAATTAAAAAAAAAAGCCTACTTACTTAATCAGCCCAAAAATTATCTAAATAATTTCGGTTCTGAAAAGATTTGGTTTGGGCTAATTAGGTAACTAGGATTTTTTATTTTATTATATAGTAACTAGGCCTTTTCTAGTTTTCTATTTAGTAAATATACCCCATGATTTTTTTACCACTTTCATTTAATGGTAAGGTAAAACTATTTAACCCTTCTATTAAAAAAAATAAAATTTGATGTTTGTTATGTAAATTTTGATTTTAATTACTGAATTTGTTTATTATTTTATTTTATTTTATTTCCCTTTTTATTTTCTGTTTTCATACCGGACATTTACATACCGTACATTTTACGTACCGGACATTTAAATACCGGACATTTTATATACCGGACATATACATACCGGACATTTACATACCAGACATTTTACATACCGGAAGTTCATACCGAAATTTTTTATACCGGAAGTTCATACCGAAATTTTTTATACCGAAAGTTCATACCGGAAGTTCATAACGAAGTTTTTCATACCGAAATTTTTTATACCGGAAGTTCATACCAAAAGTTCATACCGGAAGTTCATCACGAAAATTTTCATACCAGAAGTTCATACCGAAATTTTTTATACCGGAAGTTCATACCGGAAGTTCATATCGAAAGTTCATAACGAAGTTTTTCATACCGGAAGTTCATACTGAAATTTTTTATGCTGGAAGTTCATACCGGAAGTTCATAACGAAAATTTTCATACCGGAAGTTTATACCAAAATTTTTTATACCGGAAGTTCATACCGGAAGTTCATACCGAAGTTCATACTGAAAGTTCATACCGAAGTTCATACCGAAAGTTCATACTAGAAGTTCATAACGAAGTTTTTCATACCGAAAGTTTTTATACCGGAAGCTATACCGGAAGTTAATACCGGAAGTTCATACCGAAAGTTCATACCGGAAGTCCATAACGAAGTTTTCATACCGAAAGTTCATACCGAAACTTTTTATACCGGAAGTTTATACCGGAAGTTCATACCAAAAGTTCATACCGGAAGTTCATACCATTCATACCGGAAGTTCATATCGAAATTATTTTATACCGGAAGTTCATACCGGATGCCAATGATGTTTAAACTGGTGAATTTACAACCTTTGCTCGCTCATGGTGATACTGACTGTGGTCTTGATCGTCTCTGGACAAAGAAGAAGGTATACCGTTTTTAGAGACATTTTTGTTGCTTCAAGGTCGATACCTGAATGTTGTGTTTTTGCTCATGCCATTTTTATAACTTCCGGTATGTAATTCTCCGGTATGTAATTCTTAATTTTAAACTATAACATGAAATCAGTTTGTTTGGTATAACTTCTGGTATGATAACTTCCGGTATGATAACTTCCGCTATGATAACTTCCGATATGATAACTTCCGGTATGATAACTTCCGGTATGATATGATAACTTCCGGTATGATAACTTCCAGTATGATAACATCCGGTATGTGAACTTCCGGTATGTGAAACTCCCGTATGCATTCCAAAAAAATAAAAAAATAAATAAAGAAAATAAAAAAGACAAAAAAAAGAAGAAGAAAAAAATTCCGGTATGATAACTTCCGGTATGATATGATAACGTCCGGTATGATATGATAACTTTCGGTATGATATGATAACTTCCGGTATGATAACTTCCGGTATGTTAACTTCCGGTATGTGAAGCTCCGGTATGTGAAATTCCGGTATGTGAAATACCTGTATGTGAAATTCCGGTATGTGAAATTCCGGTAATGGAAATTCCGGTATTGGAAATTCCGGTATCTGAATATTTCGGTATGTGAAATTCCGGTATGTGAAATTCCGGTATGTGAAATTCCGGTATGTGAAATTTCGGTATGTGAAATTCCGGTATGTGAAATTCCGGTATTGGAAATTCCGGTATGTGAAAATTCCGGTATGTGAAAATTTCGGGATGTGAAAAATTCTTCAATCCAGAAAATAAAAAAATAAAGAAAATAAAAAGAAGAAAAAAAAATTAATAAATTAAATAAAAAAACAATTCAATTTTTAAAAATAAAAACTTACACTTAAATAACAAATAACAAATAACAAATAACAAACATTTGTTTTTAAATAGAAGGGTTAATTTGTTTTACCTACCATTAAATAAAAGTGGGAAAAAAAAATGGGGTGTAGTTTCTTTAACAAAAACCAAAAAGAGTCTAGTAGGCCAAATTCTTTCATTTGTTTTTTAACGTTAAATTTTGCAATAAAACAAGAACTTAGTTGTGTCGCAGATATGATATAGGGATGTGAACGTAAGAGAGATTTCTTTATCAATATCTCTTCGTCTATATATATATATAACACATATTAAATGACATAAAAATTAAAAAATGATAAAATCATAAGTACCACTGAAGTTTAATTCTAATATTTTATTATATAAAGTTTGTAGATAAATATATAAAAAAATCCATAATTATGATGAAATTATCTAGACTCGATTCCCAATGTTTCATTTAGAACATCCAACGACCGTGATTTCTTAATTCATGAGAATAAACTGAAATTATTCTTCCGATTGGCTTAAGTTGAACCATATACTTTTGTATACGGAGCCATTTCTTGATGATAGTTCCGGTGCACCAACCATATTTGTATAAATCATCCACTATTTGACGGGGATAATTGTAAGATCCCAGTTTTGACCTTCATCGCCCCCGCGGGGAAGAAGGTCGCCCCAGCGACCTTGGTGTCTGTCACCGCCCCCACGGTGACAATGGGCCGCCCCTGTGGCTGAGGCGAACCGCCCTGCGGATGCGCTGCAGATCGCGCCCGATCTGTTTTCGTTCGTTTTATCTTTCTTCCATAGATAGAATATCCGATTTTCTATCTATGGGCCGGCTTCCTTATCTTTTTCCTAACCCTACACGTCCGTCCTTTTTATCTTTTCCGCCTCTCCTATATATTCCCGTTTTTTCTTCTTTTCCCCATTTCTTGCTTACTTCTTCTTCAACCCTAAAGTGATGCAGTCTTGCCCTTGTGTTCTTGCTGAACGTATAAGTTCTTCCTCCCTTGTTCTTCATCACGTTCATGTGCTGCTGCACCTTGCTTCTCTTCTATTTCGTTTCCTTCTTCGTTCTTTCCTTTTCTTCTTCTCCAAGGATCAAGCTTGAGCCTTGATTCTTGTGGATTGTTCCGTTGTTGATCTTTTGATGTTCACAAGCTCCCTTGGTTGAGTTGTGAAGTGTGAGAGTGTTGGAAGAACAAGCATTGGCCTTGTCATGGTTCTGATGTCGTCGAGAAGTCGATAGTGCCTCTGCACCGTATCCGCCCCCACGCCTCTGCAGTGCTGCCCCCACGACTGTCCGCCCCTACGCCTGTCCAGCCGCCCCTGCGGTTTCCTTTGTAGTAGCTCCCGTCTTTGGTGAGCTTCTTCCTTCCTTGCTTTTCTTGTTCCTTTACTAGTTTCTTATAGTTATTCCTTGACCCTTGAGTATGCTGTAAGACTAGGGTTGAGTCCTTAGCTTGTGAAGATCTCTTAGAGATCATTGAGACTAGAAGTTATAGACTTTCAGCAACCGTTTCGTTCCTGATTCGTGATGCTTGTGTGAAAAGGCTTTCCTTTCTCCTTTACTGAGGGAAACTGAGTCGTCTCTGAGTTGTTTTTTGAGCTTTGAGTTACCTTCGAGTGAGGTAAGTCCCCTGGACTTACTTAGCTTCATTTTATATATTGGTTTGAGCGTTTTGGCTTGTTTGTGTTGTTTATCATGTTATAACGGATATTCGAAATAAGGTTCACCCTTTATAACCTTAACTGGCCCAAGTGTATTATAACCGGACGGTGACCACTTGTCTAGTTCTTCAGGAGACTAGAATGTGCTCTTGCAACCCAGACCCGTAGGTAACGGATAGTACTGATATATTTCTATTAGTAATGGATAACTTAATGAAAGATGATAACCGGTTGTGTGCAAGCATGCTATGTGTTTTCTTTACCTTATGTGTGTTTGTGCCTTTACGCTCTTGCTAGTATCTAGAATGTTAGCTAACGGTTTATAACATCGTTGTAGATGTTCCGCACGTTCAGGATGTTGTTGAGTGATCCGGATGGTGTGATCAATCGGGGACCTCGTACATTATAGGACGGGATCGGGTTTATGTTTCTTTTGTTGTTTCCCTTTTGTTTTAAACTCGGTTGCGAGTCTTTTTATGCTTTCCTTTGTTTAAACCTTTGGTTTTATATTGAGTTTTGATTTTCATTCATCTGTGTCTTGTTTTATGATCCGTTATGTTGTTGCTACTCTGAGGGTCGGGACCCATTGTGCGGTCCCAGCCCGTAGCGCTTCGAGTTCCTAGAACTCGGGGTGTTACAATATAGTATCAGAGCTCTAGGTTGACAACAATGACACTCAAAATCTTCTAAAGGTCGGATGGATAAATAAATAGAACCCGCAAGGGATCTAACGTTTTCAAAAGGGGGTTTTGTTTTTAAACTTGTTGGTCTGGGATAGATGTACGGTCGACCAACACTATCTCCGCAGATCTCAGTAGTGTAGCTTCTTATATGTTGACCTTTATATGCTTTTCTTAGTTTTCTGCTTTAGATGTAGCGTGACCTTATATATATGTGTGTGTATATATATATACATATACATATATATATATATATATATATATATATATATATGTATATATATATATATATATATATATATATATATATATATATATATATATCGTCTAATATATCTATCCTTATAGTAGATGGCACGCACTAGAGCTACCACTGCTATAGGGCGAGGAAGGGGTCGAGCACCACTTCCACCTGCCGTCCGTGGACGAGGACGTGCAGGAAGACCTCCACTAGCTAGAGGTCGGGGCCAAGCCCCAGTTGCTAATCCGCCTATCGCCGAGGCGTTTGCCGAGTAGGTTGCTGAGAGTGTTGTTCCTAAGGCTGGGAACAAGACCGCTTCTAGAACTGGAGCATAGAGAGCACCATCGACAAAATCCGCACGAGTGTCTATCAGAGCTTCTGCATATCGCGACTATGGGCAGATTGTTGAGAAGGCTATCAGGAATGGAGGACCAGCACCAGTGCCGCCAGTTCCCACGAGATCAATTGAGGTTTCGCATAGAGTTACACAGGTTGTTGCCCGCCTAGTAGAGTTGCTGAGGTTGTTAGATAGCCGGCTGAGGCGAAGGAGCTGAAGCCCGACAGTTGGTTGAAGGCTTTCGATTAGCTGAAGGTTCCCACCTTCTTGTGAAAGATAGGATTGGAGGTGGAGTAGTGGCTAGGACAGCTGAATTCTGCTATGGAGGCTATCGGTTGCCTAGAGGGACGTCGAGTCAACATAGCACAAACGCTACTGAAGGATCAAGCTCATTCTTGGTGGAGGACCATTTGGAGTAAGGTCACCAGTTATGAGCAGATGAAGATGGTGATCAGAGATTGCTACTGCCCTGCAGCTATGAGGAGAGACCGTCTTCAGGATTTCCTTGAGGTTGGATTCGATGATTTGCATATTGCTGAGATCCTCACAAAGTTTCAGGATGAGTTATCTTTGTTGGGTCCGTCTGCACCACCTGAGGATCAGCATGTTTACCTTTTCCGTTGTAATTCTTTGATTGACTATCAAGATAAAGCTTTTGCCTATGAGAGAGACCGACCGGGTCAGAGGAGAGCTTCTTAGACAAGAGGTCTTGAGAAGAGACATAAGACTGAATCAACCAGTGTTGGTGCTGGAGCAGTTGGTTTCGGGAGTAGTCAGACATTGGGATGTTTTGGTTTCCAGTAGAGTTCTGACAGAGGACGACAGTGTCATAACAACGGAGGTGTAGGACACATCCGAGCTGATTGCAAGAAGCCAGTAGTGACTTGCTTTTCTTGGGGCAAATCCTCGCATCCGACACATTGTTAATACATGGGGCATGGAAACTTGAAAATCTTCCAACTTGAACAAGTGCAAGTTCTTCAGGTTTAATTCCACCACAAACTGTCGTCGACGTCTCATACCATGATGCCCCAGTAGATGAGCTAAAACCTCATAGATGAGTTGTCGATCTTTGAATCTAGTGACCGGAGCATTACGTTGCACTTCCATGCTTTTTACAATCATCTCTTCCACTTTTTTTGAAAACTGATGACCGGTGGCATTACAACGATACAAGGACTTGAGAATAGTAGTAATAGGCAAACATCTAGCACCTTTCATCACACTATTGGAACAATCTGACATGTTTGTGGTAGTCACTCCATACCTTTGACAGCCATCGTGATATAAATACCGTTTTTCTTCCCGACTTCTTCTAAATATTAACGAGCTTCTACGTTCATTTCACCAATGGCATGAAACCCTTGGTCAAAATCTTCTTGTTCATGTCGATGAGTAGTGTATCCAAGAAGACTTCTCACATGCTTGTTTTTGAACATGGATTGAAAATTTGATGATAAATGGCGCATGCTAATACTATGATAAGCATTTGGGTCTCTCAATCTGCAAGATTCTGACATGGTCTTCATGATACATGCATGTTTGTCCGTATAACACGCACTCATACTCTTTGTGTAACTGCACGTTCACCAAGCAAATTCATGAACCACCGTCAACTAGATCCATTCTCTCCTTCAACAATGGTAGAAGCTAAAGACAATATTTGATGTTTCGCATCCATTGTCATTGCAATCAACAATACACCCTTATACTTTCCGTACAAATGTGTTTCATCAATGTAAATAACTAGCAAAAATGTTCAAATGTTGCAATGGATTGACCAAATTCCCAAAACACACGCTCAAAAACTCATTCATGAAGATTGGACTGAATTCTACTCTCTCATTTGACCACAATAACGGGATTTGTATTTTGAAGTGCAGACATAAAACGAGGAAGATCGACGTATGATTGAGACCAATTGCCATAAATTATTGAAATTGCTCGTTGTTTTGCATCCTATGTTTTGTTTATAAAACCTGCACTTTATACTTATCAAACATAAATGCAATGAAGACAAGTGACTTGATTGTCTTGTCTACATAGATAAGAGGCATATTTTCTCCACAAATGAATGCAACAAACACGTTATTATTACCCACATGCATGACATTATAAACAAATGTATGGATGTGAGGTCCAGAATATCGAGTTATTCTCCATAAATCAAAATTTTCATGAACACTAGTAGGTGTCAACTTCCATGGACATTTGCATGATTCATGTTGCTTGCAAGTAATTGTGTAGTATTTTTCTGTAGCAACTTTAACCGTATATTCCTTGCCTCTAGTAACACTTCTCATATACTTGAATAAAAGTTTAGTTCAACCATTAAACATATAAATTAAAATTTGAACAATTAGTTATATTTGAACAATTTCGAATATAGTCGAACAATTTCTAGTATTGTCTAACAATTGTCATATTTGAATGAGAAATTTTTAATTGCAAAAATACATATTATATTTGAACAAATATTACTTGATTCAATCGTTGTGAATTCTTCACACACACGTGTGTGTATATTTTATATATATATATATATATATATATATATATATACACACACATAAATATATCGGGATCCGGTAAGAACGTGTGTTACGGTAAAATAGGAACAACTAAGGATCGATGGATCAATGCACGGATGACTCAAATTTAGCATTTAAATAAGACATTATTATATTGTGATGTAATATAGTATTGTTAATATGGTAATAAGAATATTCAACATTCATTCATATGAAAATCAAAATTTTTGCTCTAATAATTTGTGCTTCCCACTTGCCGTTCATTCAACTTAAAAAAGAGGTATTTTTCACGTTTGAGAATGTTTGTTTTATGTTTGAAAACATGCACGAGTTACTGCTTTATATGCATGAACTTTTATGTACTCGTGCTTGTATTATTCATGGTTAAAATCGTGCATACTACTTTATATATAGTTGTGCTTATTAAAATTTGTTGTTTGCATGCACGTGTTGTTACTACTTTATATATAGTCATGAACGTGTATACATTACTACTTTATACATAGTCATGCATGTGTATACAAAGTAATGTAATTGTGCTAATAAGAGTGCACGCATTTAGTCTGAATTTGTTGTGCACTAGTGATGTTGCATGTAATGCAACCTTGCTTTAAGGAGTGCATGCATGTGTAGTTTGAATTTGTTGTGCACTAGTGATACATGCACATGCACTTATAATTTGAATTTGTTGTGCGCTAGTGATGCATGCACACACCATAGATGTTATTAGAACTATTACGTTAGTTAGCTCTATATATTGTTATCATAATACGTTTTAAGAATATTATATGAATTTAATCTCAAAAATATTAATATAATTATCTTTTTTGACTATGTAAAATATATTTTCATATTAAATTTGACATTGATTATCATATACTTTATATATTGATTTTATGTTCACTTTTAATTTTATTCCTAATTTGTTCAAATATAAAGTTTGTTGATTTGATTAATATAATAACTTAATTTTCTTCCTAAGTTTTCCAATATATATCATTTTGTTACTTTCTTAAGATAAAAAGGTAATAAAAATATTTATTACCTTTTAAGTCACAATAGGGTCTTACTTCTAGGCTATGATGCACAAACACTTCTAAAAGGCGGAATGTTCCGTGTCCTGCCGTGTCGTGTAACACCCCAAGTTTTGGGAACTCGAAGCGTTACGGCCTAGGACCTCACAATGGGTCCCGACCCTCAGAGTAGCAACGACAAACGGATCTTACAACAAGGCACAAACAAATAAAAACTAAAACTCAATATAAAACCAAAGGTTTAAACAAAGGGAAGCGTAAAAGACTTGCAACCGAGTTCAAAACAAAAGGGAATACAACAACATAACATAAACCCGGTCTCATCCTATAAAGTACGGGAACCCCGGATGACCACACCATCCAGATCACTCAGCAGCATCCTGAACCTGTGGAACATCTACAACATCGGTATAAACCGTATAACACCCCGAATCCACGAGACTCGAGGGCCTCAAAGTGGGTCCTAACCCTAGCCTGACAACAAGTTCACTGGATTCTCTTAAGTGTCCTCCAGTAGCACAACTGCAGTAATCAAGCCTATGACCTCAACTTGTAACAGCAATAGCCGCCTCTTGTGCCAGGAATAGAAGCAGCGAGTACTACCGGCTGCGTGCACCCAGAAGGACGGATATGAGGCACTCGTTTTGTCGATTGACGCCCAAGAGACAACCTTCAGGTAGACTCGAAATGCTCTTCTCTTTTGGCCGTAGCCACAACTATACCCTATCCTAACCTTGCGCCTTCTCTCCCTGCGTCTCCTTGATCCCTTACATGTGTAGCACCCTAGATAGCCGTCGTCACATAACTCAAAACAGAGCCATTCCAGTCGCGTCGAAGAGCAGCCCGTTTGTGATTCTTTCTTGTTTCCTTCACCCTCTCTTGTCTCAATCGAGTAAGATGTTGATGTGAAGATGCTATGGTTGTGCTCATCTATTGCAGTCCCTTTCGAGCCATTTTCCTTCAGTCTAGATCTAGCAACCGCCTGTGTCCATCGAAGCCAATGTGTAGAACTAGTGACCTCTTGGAGCCCAAAATAGTGTGGTGTAAGTGAGGCTGGTAAGGATCGAACTCTTGATATCTTTAAGCAATTGTTTAAGTTTCCAAAAAATTGGGTTAACAGTCATGTTTGGGCATACCTTTCAATATCATAGAAACATATTTCAACGTTCAGTTTTTAATATGTTATAGAGTGCATGCATAGGATAATGTATCAAAATTTGGGATTGATCCAACGGTTAGATTTAGATCTATGAAGGTCCAAAGTGGACTGATCGAGCAATTAGGAAAGATACTTAGTTTTTGGCTAAGTATGAAATTACTGGATGTTGGAACCAACTTTGGAGATTTATATAGAGAGTTTGGTTTAGGGTTTTAGAGAGATCTTTGGCCTTATGATTAGTATGCATATCATAGAAGACTTGGATAATTTCCTTAGATTTTTTATATTTTTATTCGGGTCTCGTATCTGTTCGCCCGGAAACGTGCATGCAAATAAGCTTTATATTTATAAAACTAGAATAAAAGCAAGCGAACCCGCAGTGTACGGATCGGCGTAGATCAGCAAGTATTTCAGAGTATCGAACACAGGGATTTGGTGAAATAAAATCCAATCTCAATTTTCAAGCAAGTAAAGGATGTAAAGCTTTGCAAATATTGGGAAAACAACAACCCTAAAGATCCAGGCATTCTAATTGTGGCAATCGATTCAAGATATACTAAGGAATTAAGGACAGAGTCAAGAGTCGCAAAGGTATACTAAGGTAAAGTAATGTACGGTGAAGTTCCAAAACTTTATATGACCTATCCAAAGACACTCTCTATAAAGGTTGTTGAGGTTGCAGTATAGAAAGGATCTAAGGACAAGAATTAATCTCAAATACCCAAACTTATAACCCAAGGATCAAGATAAACTCAAACGATTAAGGTTGTGACACTCGAAACCGAAATAGAGGATGTTGAGTCTCACTACTACCTAGAAAAGGGCAAGCCAAGACTTGATTAAAGCTAATCTTTAACCTTGGATCAAAGTAAAAGCAAAGTTCGTAGAGGTAAATCACGGTCAGATCTTGAGAACCACGGCCGTGGAAACCTAAGAACAGGCCGGGATTTAGGTTCGTCGACGATATATCTCTAACTCTCAAGGTCCAATCAAATTACGATCGATCGATCATCATCTAAGCCACAACTATTAACCCTTCACCTTAGAATTGCTAAAGGGTTTTAGCCAATAACCATTGTCATGATAATAGTATTCAAATTAAAAAGAATGAAAGATGAAAACCCTCGAATACTCAATAAAACTTCAAAACCAATTCTCAAATCCAAAATAGAAGAAGCAACGTTTAATGAATTCAAAATGTATAACACAAAACCTCACAATGATCTAAGGTAAGTATGAAGAACAGGTTGTCAATCCGTCTTCAATATCAAAACTAAGAAAAAGGCTAAACCTTCGGCGATCTTCAATCAACCCTAGGCAAGAATGCTCCAAGCAAGGGTAAGCGGCCGTCTCTGCGAGGTCTAAGCGAAGTGTAAGCGAGGCGTAAGCAAGATCCCCCCAAAACTCTCTTTTCCGGCCTTTTTATAAGACGGGAAAAATAATTGCCGTCAAGGCCCATTACGTAAATAAAGTGGCAAATAATTGTACGTCAAAAGATCGCCTAAATCACGGTCTCAGGGCTTTCCACGACCGTGGTTTAGAGCGTGGAAAAGGATTACGGTGTCTTGTGACGGAAGTCATGGCTGTAGTACCGCCGGAACTGCTGGCGGTAGATATCACTTATCATCTCGTCATGCTCCCGGCTCTGAGTCTCCTGCGTCTCCCGGTGGATCTCCAAATCACTAACTCGCCTAGAAAGGTTGGTAGCCCACTCCGATAGCTGTTGGTACCAAGCTGGTGGCTGACCGTACCATGCCGGTGCGTCCCGTGGAGTCGGTGTTGCTGGTGCATGATCATAACAAGGAGGCGGAGCTCCCATCCATGAAGGCTGCACTCCATACCAAGCGGGAGGAGCATCCATCCAGGTCGGCCTCTCACTCACGCTAGCACGGCGAGAGGAAGAGGCTCCAGAAGGTCCGGCGGGTCGTGGTGAACACCTAGGAGGGTCAGGGAAGTGTGCCGGCTGATCCGGGAAAGTGCCAAAGTCCTGCTCATCACCTCCTCCCTCAAAACCATCACCTCCTCCTATCTCCTCCTCAACATCTGCAGCCGGAACCTCATCGGGTACATAGGGAGGTGCTACTAGCCTATTCGCAAGCATAGTAGCGAAAGTCTGCTTCCAATTATGGCGTTCGACCATGATGGAATACTCGGGGAGCTACGGGATGCCTCTACCTCCTCTCTCTTCCCAAGGCATACCGGTGGTAGGTGGACCGCGGTGCCTAGGGAAGATGATACCTCTCGTCATCAGGCTATTGAGACCCAAAGGTCTCGCTGCAATCCTAGTACAAGCAGAAAAGTCTATCCCTAGTTGCCTAGCAATGTGTGTAACCATACCACCTTATCCTATGTTCCCGGCTCTCTTATTCTTGAGCTTACTCATGGTGGAGGCAAGGAGGGTAGCACAGTTAGCAGGTCTACCATGTAGCATAGAATAGAGGAGGAAAAGCTCGTCAGTCTTGATCTTCTAGGGGGTCTCGGTCCTAGGGGAAAGGCACTCGGAAAGGACCCTATGAGCTATCTTCAAGGCTAAGTGATAGATAAGCTTAGCCTTGGTGTCGGCTGGCTGCCAACGGTCCTCACTAGCATAGATCATGGCTATGTCCTTCCAAAAGTCCTTAGCGTATATACCGCTAGGGAACCGACCATTGAAGGTCTCTTGGAACCCAAAGAAGGCTCCAAACTGCAAGATTGAGAACTCATAGTTCTCCTCCATCAATCTAAAAGAAATTGTCCTATCCATGACGCTGTGCTCAAAGGAAATGACGAACTCCCTAGTAATCTCCTCATATGCATCTTTAATAGCGGAGAAGATAATCAAACCGGCTCTATCCAAAAGCCACGTCAAGTCATTCACTACATTCTGCGGCTCTAGCTCCTCAAGCACTAAGTAGTGCGGTCCTATGACCGCTCTCTTCTCGATCCTTTCCAAGGCATCGAGGTAATCCTCATGGATTGTTGGAATTCTAGGAGGTGGGGGTGATGATGGCTCACTAGGGGGTACTTGGGAAGAAGAGGAAGTGTCACCTTTCCTCTTCTTGTTCCTAGTCGACTTCCTCCTAAACAAATCCATTACAGAAGGAAAATCACGGTCTGTTCTACAGAAACCACAGCCGTGGAACCTACAGGGACCGTGGTTCGGTTCTGTTTTGCTCAAATCTCAA
Source organism: Fagopyrum esculentum (assembly GCA_033239045.1). Lineage (NCBI taxonomy): Eukaryota > Viridiplantae > Streptophyta > Magnoliopsida > Caryophyllales > Polygonaceae > Fagopyrum > Fagopyrum esculentum. The sequence goes on along the minus strand of BSUD01000007.1, from coordinate 40,177,427 downwards.
CCAAACCACACCAAATTCAGCAGGCACAGTCCTAGACTAATTCTAATCCAATTCCAATCAGTTATCCTAAAAAATCTTGCAAGAATTGAGCCGAATCGACAAAGTAGAGAAAGAGAAGAAAACCTAGGTTTTTGGATTCTTAAAATCCAAATTCCGTCTTCTTCAGGGATTGTTCACTTGATTTGTTGATTGGATCTTGTAAATGATTGAATTTGCTTCACTTTAGGCCCAAGAATCGTTCAAATCGGACTCCGAACGAAGATTTGAGAGAAGGGGAGTGGTTTTGGCGTTCCGGTCGTGGAAATGGGGCGTGGAATGGGGATTTGTGGTGTTTTTGTGAAAAAAGGTGGTTTGTATAGTGGCCGTAAAAATTTTTGAAAATCACGGTTACTCGGGGTGTTCCACGGCCGTGGTTTTGTACGGAACCGTGGTTTTGGTGATTTTTTTCCAGATTTTGGAAAATTACGGTCTCTGTAGCTTCCACGACCGTGGTTTAGGGCGTGGAACTCTCTGTAATGTGCCAAAATCCAAGTTTCGTCAATTCTTTCTAACATTTTCTCCTCCCATTGCCTATTCCATTGTTCCTACATCAAATAACACGAAATACCGGAAGGTATCGAGGGCAAAACAAAGCAAAAACGACTAATACTAATCTAAACTAAGAATCAAAAACAAAAGCATAAGTGCATTACCTTGGGTTGCCTCCCAAGAAGCGCTTGTTTTAGGTCCGTAGCTCGACCATACTTGTATCTATTCGAGTGTGGTAGGTGCAAACTCCTCAGCTTGGAGCTCCGGTGTATACTTCTTAAGTCGTTGACCCTTCACCTTAAAACTTCCGCTCTTTTCACCCCATACTTTAACTGCACCATGGGAAAAAACATGTTTGATTAGATAAGGTACAACCTAATGAGATTTAAGCTTACCTGGAAAGAGACGAAGTCTCGAATTGAAGAGGAGAACTTGATCTCCTTCTTTGAGGTCCTTTGAAATGATATGCTTATCATGCCAACGCTTTGCTCTCTCCTTATAGATCTTAGCGTTCTCATAAGCGTTTAAGCGGAGTTCTTCAAGCTCATTAAGGTCCAAAAGGCGCTTCTCGCCCGCTTCCTTCATGCTGAAGTTCAACCACTTAACCGCCCAATACGCTTTATGTTCCAGCTCCACCGGTAAATGACAAGACTTCTCATACACAAGGTTGTATGGTGTTGTTCCTATGGGGGTCTTGTATGCAGTCCTATATGCCCACAATGCATCATCTAGTTTCAAAGATCAATCCTTCTTGTCTTCGAAACCTTGTGTATGAGAAGTCTTGTCTAGGATTCCCTTGATTTCCCTATTCGAAATCAAGGGAAATCAAGGGAATCCTAGACAAGACTTGTCCACTCGTTTATGGATGGTAAGGGGTGGCGATCTTGTGAGTCACCCCATACTTAGCTAGTAGAGCTTTGAATCGTCGAACAATGAAGTGAGAACCTCCATCACTAATGATGGTCTGCGGTGTCCCAAACCTTGGGAATATAGTTCTATTAAAGAACTTAACCACAACCATGACATCATTAGTTGGAGAGGCAATTGCTTCAACCCATCTCGAAACATAATCTACAGCTAGAAGTATGTATTGGTTTCCACAAGATGATGGGACAGGTCCCATGAAGTCTACTCCCCATACGTCGAAGATCTCTACCTTCTGAATGTTGTTAAGAGGCATCTCGTTTCTCCTAGATATGTTCCCTGTTCTTTGACAAGCATCGCAACAGGAAACAAAGGTTTGCACATCTTTAAATAAAGTAGGCCAAAAGAATCTAGATTGCAATACTGTTCGCTCCAAATGGTGTATGCAAGCTTTAAATTTATAACCCAAGAAGTATGCTTAAAACAAGGATGCGAACCCGCATTGTACGGATCAATTGTAATAAAAGCAAGAATTCCAGGGGTCGATCACAGGGACTTAGGTGAAACAAAGCAAGTATAGGTTGTCAATATTGCAACTAACCACAAAAGCGATTAAAACAATCAAAGATGATAATAAGGTCAATTAAAGGAAATATGCAAATTCTAGGGATTGAAGCATCTAGTTGTGGTTCCAACTCAAGATCTCAAGATAAGCGGACAAAGCTGAGGTTTTGCAAAGGAAGGTGTTACTAAAGTGGAATAGATCACCGGGTAAGTCTCACTACTCACTAACTCCAAATCAAAAGTTCCTATTACCGGGTAAGTCTCAAGGTACTAAGGAAAGGAATTATAATCTCAAACCAACACACCAACTAAGGGAATAGAATCAACTTTTACCGGGTGAGTCTCAGACTAACTCACAAAGATGGGATGAAGGCACACTCAAACCCCAATAAAGGAGAAACCTTTATTACCTATACTTATGATCTTGGGTAAACAAACAAAGGAATTACCGGGTAAGTCTCATCCTAGGCTTGAAATGAACCAGTAAAGATGTAATAAGAACAGGATTTGGCAAACTCTAACACTTAACTCTCAGTTTCGGATGAGAAAAGGTCACCTCGGTCAGTCAAGTTCCACCCCGGCCGAGATGTTCATCAACTGAACGAGATGTTCTAGGGCTAAGGATAAAGACTCAAGCTTTCAAGGTCCTACTGGGATTAAGATTATTCTATCATCGTCTTTCCCACAACTTTCAGCCAATCACCCTAGAATTGCATAAAGACTCGAGCTTTTGGCGGTGTGCTCCACTCATAGATCACTCTAAGAGAATGATTCATGGTCTTTAAAATCAAAATATGATCAAAACATTTTATAAATATAAGAAAGTTGATCATCTTTGCATAAAATCATAGAATGCATAATAAATCATAATTATCGAAATTAATCATGCATAATCCAGTTTAAACCACCAAGTCAATCAACAAGCTCGAGGTCTCAAGGGCTTTTTCAAGAGAAGGTCAAGAAACGTGTGAGGGTGGGATGTATATAGGGAACGTGGTGCTAGAATCTAGGAAAAGGATCTTCACTTCACTTGCTTTGAATTTCAACATCTTCTACCAATAAGCTTTGCTTATTTTTACTTTTTTACTTTACTTTTTGGAATGTATGGACAGAGGTGCACAATAACCAAAGCCTAGGAGATCATCAATCATCAATTTCTCGAGATGCCTCAAACCCTTGATGCACATACCATGACCCGTTAGGAATATCGCTCAATGCGACTTTGGCAAGACATAAACACCCGGCTATGTGAATGGTGCCGAGTTACTCATCATCATGATTGACTTCCCCAAACCTATTTGTTTCTTTGTAACTTCCAGCCAACATCTCAACTTTTCTTTCACTTGATTTTCATTTGCTTGCTTCCAAATTCCCGGATAGGTAAAGGGAGGCAAATATATATATGAGGGGCTAAGCATGATCAAGAAGAAGAAGAGAAGAGAATGAATTACCTTAATCATCCCAGGAAGAAAGTGATAGAACTCATCATGTGGTGTCAACCTTCAAATTCAACATAATTTGGATAAAAACAAAGTATTAAACATGCCACAAATTTCAAACAAAGCATTTTGCAACTTAAACATATCATAAAACCTTTCAATCATATAAAGATTTCAAAACCAATCTGCAAACTATAATCTTCACAGAGGTCATATCTAGATAAGAAGCACAAAAATAGTTTCAAAAACTTTCTCAGTTAAACCACCTCGGTCGAGATGTTCTAAGTCAACCGAGGTGCTGCACCTCGATTGGTCAGAATCACTTCGGTCGAGGTCATAAATTTTTTTTTCTTAAACAGTTTTTGACGTTTTTCTCAATCAAATAAACTGTATGCATGCATGTAGTTTTTGACGTTTTTCTCAATCAAATAACCTGTATGCATGCATGTAGTCTCAGATAAACACACAGAGCATAAGAAAATCATAAATATCCGAACCGAGTCATACAAGCATACACATAAGTCATGTAAATACATCCAAATACCCAATACTTGGGACACATTATCCCAATGGGTCAAAATAAGTCTGAGAGAAAAGTACTCACCGGACACAAGCTGAGCTGCATAATAAATAAATAAAAGAAATCCCTGCAAGCTCTAGTCCTGATCTGCTGGTGGTGGTGGTGGATATGGCATGTACGGATGCTGGGAAGGATCAAAGGGGTAGCCCATAGTGTGCTGGATCTGTATCTCCAACATCTGGCGCTGGTAGTGCTGGCTCTCCCTCATCTCCAACATGTCCAAGGATAGTGCGGCGTAAGAGTCGATCATCTGGTCCGTCAGCTCGTCTATCCGTCTGTGAGCTACGAGATCCCGCTCTCTGCGGACTCTGCGCCTGGCAGAACGTGATGGTGGTGCAGCTGCCTCCTCCGTAGTGTCCTCGTCGTCCAGATCGACGACTGGTATACTGGGACCAACTGTGTCCGCCCCTGTCTCCATGGCAGCACCGCCATCATCCTCCTCATCCTCCTCCTGTGCCTGAGCCGCTGCATCTTTAGCGTCCTCAATGTACGGGGTCCATGCAGTGGATCAGTACTGAGGATCATAGACAGAAAACTGGGACGACCAGCTAATACCCTGAGGGGTAGTCTGCTCCCAAGGCATCGCCACATATGGCGTAGTAAGTCCACGAGGAACTAGAATCCTCTTGGTGATCATCTCCTGCAGCCCTAGCGGCTTGGCAGCCGCCACTAGTGTACATGCACTCAAATCCAGCCTCATCTCAGTAGCTAAGTGAGTCATTAAACCTCCACAGCAAATGTCCCCCTTTGCCTTGGCCTTGATCCGGTGCAGATCCTCATCTAACATCGCACCAAAATCAGGCACACCCTCAGTCACCATGCAAAATAAACTCAAAAGCTCCCCCTGTCTAACCTTCTGGGGCGTCTCAGTACGCGCCAAAAGTGTCTCGCTGAATATCTTGTGGGCGAGTCTGAAAGCGAGGTGGAAGATGATCCACTCCCTGGAGTCTCCAGGTCTCCACCTATCAGCATGCTCAACTACATGAGCTATCTGTCCCCAGAACTGTCGAGCTACAGCTCGAGAAGGGAAATCGGAAACTGTGGGGGTCGGGAAGCCGAAGATGTATCTACTGATCCATCGGTACTAAATAATTCCGGTTCAGCAACCGGTACTTGATGGCCTGCTCTGCAGGCAGGTGAGTCACAGAGCTCACAAAATCCAGTGTAGGCTCGAGGTAGGCCGGAGCTCTAATCTCCATGAACTGCTCCAGTCCTACCATCGAGACCATCCGTCTCAAATCATCTACAACGTCCAAGCAGTCAAAAGCAGAAATGTCTAAAAACTGCGGCGTAATCACAAGGCGCGTACAAATGCGGTTGCAATCAACCTGGTGACGCTCATGTATCACCGGTATGGAAGGTCGAGAGGAAGAAGAAGAAGGGGATGATCTATCTCTCAGGACAATCTGGCGATCTGACTTGGAACTCATTTTCTTTTTCCTGTCTGACAGTCCACCTTGGTCGCGTGTCAGATCTCAAGAATCACCTCGGCCGAGGCGCAGTCGGCTGGACCGAGGTGCGAAGCTGTGCGATTCCAATTCTCGGAATTTCAGTTCTTTTCCCCCGATTTCACTACAGATTGTTCCTAAGGGGTACTTAATCCTTTTCCAACAAAGATCTATGGCAACCAAAGCCACTAATTTCCGAAATCAGTAAAGAAAGAGGGAGTTAGGGTTTCGACTGTTTTACCCCGGATTTGGTCAAGTCGAGGTGTTCTTGTTGCATATTGTTGCTTGCAATTGGTTCCCCTAGCCTTTCCTTGCAGAATGGGAGCAAGAATCGTCGAAAACGATCGAGAAATGAAGAAAACGAGATGGAAGAGCGCCGCGGTCGAGGGGTAAGTTAGGAGGAAAGAGAGATAAATCGTTCCCCTTTTATACCCGTCGCCGATTCTGTTGTCACCTCGGTCGAGGTGGTCCCGACTGGACCGAGGTAGAATGTTGTCAGCCCTAGTCGCCTCGGTTGCTCAAGAATCATCTCGGTCGAGGTGCTGTGACTGCAACCGAGATGTGTCTCAGTCAAACTCCGTCTTCTCAATTTCTCGAACTTCTGTCCTTCCAGTGTTGCTCCTGGGTTGTATTCCTTCCTTAGAAAGTACCCGGTTTCTGTCTAGGACGCCAAAAACAAAGCAAAGCAAAGCAAAAGCAAACTATCTAAAGTTAGACTAGAAAAAGGGAAAAGAAAACAATACTTTGGATTGCCTCCCAAGAAACGCTTGGTTTAAGGTCGCTAGCTGGACCGTACGGTATCCTAAACAAGGTATAGTGGTGCAATCTCCTCAACCCGGACTTCCGGTTGTTTAGCCTATTCCCATTGACCTTGAAGCTTCCACTTGTTTCTCCCCGAATCTCAACTGCACCATAAGGGAAAACACGTTTTACAACGTAAGGTCCTGTCCATCTAGATTTCAACTTACTTGGAAAGAGGCGGAGGCGGGAGTTGAAGAGTAGAACTAAATCTCCTTCTTTGAATTCCTTAGGAATGATACGCTTGTCATGCCATTTCTTTGTCCTATTCTTGTAGATCTTGGCATTCTCATAAGCGTTCAAACGCAGCTCCTCCAGCTCATTGATGTCCAATAGCCGCTTCTCACCGGCTTCCTTGATATCAAAATTCAACCATTTGATTGCCCAATATGCTTTGTGTTCTAGCTCAACGGGCAAATGGCAAGACTTCCCATATACCAAATTGTAAGGGGTGGTACCAATGGGAGTCTTGAAGGCAATCCTATAGGCCCAAAGAGTGTCGTCCAACTTCATGGCCCAATCCTTCCTCGTCCTAGAGACGGTCTTCTCCAAGATTGCTTTGATTTCTCTATTCGAGATCTCGACCTGTCCACTAGTTTGAGGGTGATAAGGGGTTGCTACCTTGTGGGTTACCCCATACTTTGACAGAAGTGCTTTAAACTTCCGGTTGATGAAATGTGTTCCCGCATCGCTGATGATGATGCGTGGAGTCCCGAAATGTGGAAAGATAGTCCTATTGAAGAACTTCACAACCACCATGGCGTCATTAGTGGGAGAGGCAATGACTTCCACCCATCTAGAGACGTAATCGACTGTTAGGAGGATTTAGAGGTTTCCTCCGGATGATGGGAAAGGTCCCATAAAATCAACTCCCCATACGTCAAAAATCTCAACCTCCTGGATGTTATTGAGTGGCATCTCGTTCCTTCTAGATAAGTTCCCTGTTCTTTGGCATGCATCACAAGAAACAACAAACGTTTGCACATCCTGAAACAATGTAGGCCAAAAGAAACCGGGACATAATACTTTAGCGCACGTTTTGTGAGTGCTAGCATGCCCTCCACAAGGAAGCGAGTGGCAATGCCGTATGACACTAGTAACTTCATCTTCCGGAATGCATCTTCGAAGCATCCCGTCTAGACCTCTTTTAAATAGTAGAGGTTCATCCCAATAGTAATGGCGTACATCTTTAAAGAATTTCTTCCTTTGAACGTACGTCAATCCGGGTGGTATTTCCTGGCAAACAAGATAATTAACAATGTCAGCATACCAGGGTCCTTTATTATCAGAAGTTTGGTGGAGAATGTGCTCCACCAATTGTGGCTGAGTTTCAGAAAACGGAGTAAGAAGTTTGTTATTCTCAATTGACGGTATCTCGCTTTCAACCTCGGTCGAGGTACAAAGAGGGTGACCGAGATGTTCTTTAGTCAAGAACACCTCGCTTGGTCCAAAAAGTGCCTCGGTCGAGGTACTGCAACTGGGACCAAAACTGGAGATCTTCTTCTCCTGGATTAGTTTTTCAATCTTAGCTCCTAGATCTTCTTCCAGTGCTTTCAAGCTCCGTATATCTGCATCACAAGAAGCATCTATACCTTCCTCCATTAAGCTAAAACTAATAACTCTCTCAAGTGGATCATTAATAAGGATAGAGCTCACCAATTCTCTTGATTCTTCTTCATCATAGATGTTGAAGATATCATCCTCTAGCGGCTCTCCTTTGATTGCAGCAAGCAATGCAAACTCTACTTGATCACCGCCAATGTTGAATTGCAACTTGGCGTTCTTACAATCCACATTGCAACCCGAAGTTGCTAGAAATGGTCTCCCGAGAATGATAGGAATGGGATAATCTGCGGGAATATCAAGAACAACAAAGTCTATAGGTAAGTAGAAGTTACCTAACTTAACCGGAACATCCTCCAAAATGCCCACGGGATGGGTAATGGAGCGGTCCGCCATGTATAATCTTATCTTCACCGGCTTGGGCTCTCCAAGTCCGATCTTCACACATAGCTCCAGTGGGATGATGCTCACACTGGCTCCTAGATCACATAATGCCTCACAAGTGACATCCCCAACTTGAATGGGAATGCAAAATGAGCCGGGATCTCTCAACTTGGGTGACATCTTTTCCTTCATGATTTGAATGAGCTCCGAGGATTTAGATGTCATCCTTACTTCACCAAAGTCTTCCAGCTTCCTCTTCCATGATAGAATTTCTTTCAAGAACTTCCCATAGGCAGGCATCCCTAGAATAGCATCAAGGAAAGGGATATTAATATGTAGTTTATTCATCAAGTCAAGGAACTTACCAAAATGCTTGTCTAGATGTGCTCTGGCCCTTGATTGGGGGAATGGAAGTGGTGGTTTATAAGCAAGAGGTGGAACATAAACTTCATATTTCTCCCCCGCTTTTTGAGGCTCCACCTCGGTTGGTACCTCAGCCAAAGTGTTCTTCGTCTGTACCTGGACCGAGGTATTCTTCACTGGCATCGACCGAGGCACTGGATCTGCAGTTTTCAGTCCACTTCTCGTCGTTATTGCCATGATCTGTCCCTTGGGGTTGCTCTCTGTCCTTGCTGGGAGCTTCCCTGGATCTCTTGGCGCTTCATTCGCCTTATTAAAGAATTGTTGTTCTAAGGCTTTTTGTGCCTTCGAAAATGAAGTCATGGACGTCTCCATAGCATTGAGCATGATCAAGATAGCCTCCAGCACTACATCTTTCTTTTCTGGCTGGGACGAGCTTGATCCAGGCTCCTGGATCTTCAATGGAGTAGAAGAAGAAGAAGAAGAGAGGAAAGGATTAGAAGAATTATTCGAATTGGAGTTTGAGTAAGAGTTACCCGGATTTTGATTTTGATTGTTGGGCCTCCAATTGTTGTTGTTGGACCCTCTATTGTTGTTGTAATTGTTGTTCCGGGAACCATTGTTGTAGTTGTTGTTCCAGGAACCATTGTTGTTCCTTGAGCCTTGATATCCTTCCTCTTCCTTTTTGGTGTGAGCAACCAAAAGATCCTTCAATTGCTTCACATCATTCTTGAGGGAGGTGAGTTGATTATCATTTGATGGAGTTTGTTGGAAATTAACTCTCTTAACTCCATTTTCAGCTCCTTGGTGGGAGTACTTCTCCATGTGCAAAGCTTGTTTTTCAATGAATTCCCAAGCTTCATCAATCGGCATGTCCATGAATGTGCCGGCGGATAGTAGTTGAAGGCTGAATTGGGTAGCTCCATCCAATCCCTTGAAGTAAATCTCCAACAACTCTATCTTTGGAATCTCATGATGTGGGCAATCCAAAAGAACATCTTTAAATCTTCCCCATGACTTGGACAAACTCTCCTTGTCCTTCATGATGAATGCATTGATCTTCCCTCTCATTTCAGCAGTTTTGGAGGGGGAAAGAATTTTGTCAAGAACTCCGTCGTCATTTCTTCCCAAGTGTTGATCTTTCCGGGAGGAAGAGACTGGTACCAAGTAAGCGCCCTGTCTTTCAAAGAAATATAAAAAGGCCTTAACTTGTAATTATTATTCTCCACCCTTGAAGGCTTCAAGGTCTCCATCAAAATCTCATAGTTTTGTAAATGTTGATGCACAGACTCCCTTTCTAGACCTCCAAACTGGCATTGGCCGATCATGGAAAGAACTTGCGGTCGAAGTTCATAATCATGCTCCGCTGGATCACCTAAGTTGACTCTTGGACGTCTTACTTGCTGGTTTGGGTCCATCCTCTGCCCTAGGGTCTGTGGAATACCTGCAAAAAGAACATCTCGGACTGGCACCCGAGGTGGAAGTATCTTGGCCGCGGCAACTGGAGAGGGGTCCTGCCTCGGTCGAGGGTCTAGTCGATGCAGAATCTGAGCTCGTAACTCAGCCATATCTGCTTTAATCTCTACAGCTCTGGTGCGATTTTGCTCTCTTTCACGCTGCAGTTCTTCCTTATAGAGGCGCAGCTGTTCCATCACCTCCTTCAATTCGGCCTCAAGATCGCGATTGTCTTGCTTGGCCATTTTCACTTCATTCAAGCGTCTCTTATATGTCTTTTCTGGCTCAGGATCGTAAGGAACAATTTCTTTCCCAGCACGGGTTCTTCGCTTAAACCTAAGAAAAATAACATGCGAAAGTAACTCAAGTAGAGTGTGATAGCATGAATTATAGTCTATATTTTGAGGTTTGTTTGGACGTTTTATCTTTCATAATCTGCATGTTTGTATGTACATTATGTGATTTTACTACCATTTCATCTACCTTTGCGAGAATCGAGGTCTACACCTAGTTTCGTTGTAATTGCAGGTAATATGGTACGTTTTGCATCGAAAAGGAGCAAAAGGAGTCAAGAGTCATTGGGAGCTACATTGAGGAGCAAAAAGGAATCCTTCAGGAAGCATAGCCATGGATTAAAGATTTACTTTGGACCAGTTTTGAGAGATTCTACACTCAGTTATGATCACCTCGGTTGCCCAGAGATTCATCTCGACCGAGGCGATCCAAAGACACCGACTCGACCGAGGCGGACACCTAGGACGCGGCGAGAATATTTTATTCTTGGCTGAGATCTTTTAAAATTGGAAAGTGATCTTATATTTTTGGGCTGAGCTTCTAGAAGGAAGGAGATATGCAGAATCATATATTTTACCTATATTTATGGGATAATATCTTCTTAAGATTTATTATCTTTGGAGGTTTATTTTTCCTATAAAAAGGGTTGATTTTCTACAATTTCAACATCACGCTATACCACCGATCAGGGTTTACAAGCGCAGCAGCCGCATCCTACTCCAAGATTGGGAGAGATTCGAAGAACCTTTTTGAAGGTTGAAGGAAGATTGAAGACTATAGCTTTATAGCTTTTTGGAGGGTTTTGTAAGATCGTCTTCAATTCCTTTCCTTGTTGTCTTGTCTTATTGGATCATTATCCAAGGAACGATTTTTGTGTGATATTTGATTCAGTTATTGAAGTGTTTTCATTAAATTCTTCTTTGTTCAAATATTCACCTTCTTCCCATATATTTAATACTTTCATTATGATGATGAGTGGCTAATTTCCTTGTGTGATTCTAGGGTGATTGGCTGAAGGTTGTGGGAAAAACAATGATAGAATGATCTTAATCACAGTAGGATCCTGAAAGTTCGAGTCTTTAACCTTAAACTTAAGCATCTCGTTCAGTCGATGAACATCTCGGCCGGGGTGGAAACTGGCTGACCGAGGTGGCTTATCCGATCCTTAACTGAGAGTTAATGTGTTAGAGTTTGCCAAATCCTATTCTTATTATACCTTTCTGGTTCAAAGCAAGCTTAGGATGAGACTTACCCGGTAATTCCTTAGTTTGTATACCAACGATCATAAGTGTAGGTAATAAAGGCTTGTCCTTTATTGGGGTTTGAGTGTGCTTCCATCCCATCTTTGTGAGTTAGCCTGAGACTTACCCGGTAAAGGTTGATTCTATTCCCTTAGATGGTGTGTTAGTTTGAGGCAATAGTTCTTTATCTTGATTCCTTGAGACTTACCCGGTAATAGGAGTTACGGTTTGGGATTAGTGTGTAGTGAGACTTACCCGGTGATCTACTCCACTTTAGAAACACCTTCCCCATGCAAAAATCTCAGCTTTGTCCGCTTATCTATAGATCTTGAGTTGGAACCACAACTAGATGCTTTAATCCCTAGAATTGCATGTTTGCTTTATTGACTTCTTATTCATCTTTGATTGTATTAATTGCTCTTGTGGTTAGCATTAACACTAGCATACCGTATTGGACTTTGTTTCACTAAGTCCCTGTGATCGACCCCTGGAATTTTCTTGCTTTTACTACGATTGACCCGTACACTGCGGGTTCGCATCCTTGTTTTAAGCTTAAATCTAGGGTTATAAATTTAAAGCTTGCACACACCGTTTGGAGCGAACAAGTTTTTGGCGCCGTTGCCGGGGACTTGGTCTAGACCGAGCCGGTACGGTTTGCTCTTGGGGCATTTGCCCCTATTGCTACTAACTACTCTTTCTATGAGTTTTGTAGTTTTCAGGATTTCTGATGGCTATGTTTGATCCAGCCTGGATAGCAAGACAAAGTGCTAGGGCAGATTATTATGAATACTTGGAGGAAAAGTACTCCTTCTATTGGTTCAACAATGAATGGGAAAGAGAAGAAGCCATTCAGCGTGAACTTGCGATATGGGATGAGAAGAATGTCCCTAGAAAGACTTATGAGCAACCTCTTGAAGACTCTCTCGAATCTAGGTTGGAGAAGTTGATGAAGAAGGTGACGGAGCTCAAGGAAAGCACCCTATCCTATGCTAAGCCAGAAGAGGAGCATAAGGAAGTGTTGCACGTTTCGAGCATACCTCCAGTCAAACCAGAAGTTTCTCCTGAAGCTTTTGAGGTAGAAGATGTGGAAGATCTCGATCTGACTGTTGAGACCTCGGTCGAGGTGGAAGTGACCTCGGTCGAGATGAAAGAAGAACCTGCAGAACCAGAAGAAGCGGATGCAGAAGACTTTGGCCAATTTACTGAGAATGTGGTCAAGGTGGAAAGAAGACTAGCAGAACTGAGAGAGATTTCGTGGGTGGATTATCAACCCAACACGAAACTTGTCTCGAACTTTGGAAAACTTTACAAGGTAATTTCTCTTACTCCATTTGAATTTCCTATTAAAATTTCTGAATTTTTCAGGAAAGCACCGGAGAGTTGGAGGTCTCTTCCGAAAGAACCTCCTAAGATCACGATGAAATCTCTCTTGAAATTGTTGGAGGAAGATGCTCCTTGGATTATAAGGAGTAAAGTTAACAAGCGCTTCACCGCTAAGGCAACGAAGTGTTATTTGTTCAAGTATGGGGTCCCTCGCATGCTCAGGACCCTGTACCATCCCCAAGCTATAGATGGGGAAGCTGCTATGATTCTCGAGAAACTATTTTCTCGATCAAGGAAAGGATGGGACGCAAGGCTAGATTATGTCCCATTGAAGTGCAGGAAGGCTAGAAGGATTCCGATGAGAATCAAACCGTACAAGCTTGTACGTAGATCTTACCATTTGCCGGTTAAATTAGGAACCGGAACCTTTTTGGAAGAATTTTATGATGGATGTGATGAGCACTCCATGGTGTTCAAGGTACATTGAGTAATTCTATGGAGAAGGGTCCAGCTAGCGACCTTAAACCAAGCGCTTCTTGGGAGGCAACCCAAGGTATTGCTTTCTTCTCCCTCTTCTAGTTTAGTTTAGATAGTTGCTTTGTTTTTGTTTTCCTCTAGACAACAACCAGGTATTCCAAAAGGAAGGATCACAGTTCAAGAGCTACACTGGAAGAACAAAATTTCGAGAAGTTGAGGAGACGAGCTTTACTGAGATACATCTCGGGTACTGTCAGAACACCTCGACCGAGATGTGCTTCGCCAACCGAGATGGTCTTATCTAGGAGCTGTTTCTTACTTCTTCATGCAGTTTAGCTATGTTCGGTGAGTATCCTGTCCTTAGAATTATTTTGACCCACTGGGACAGTGTGTCCCAAGTATGGGGTGTTTATTGATGTATTATTTGACACTTTTGATGTATGACTGTATTGACCGGATACTTATATTTATGCTTCACTTTTGCATCTATGTGTTTATCTGAGACTACATGCATACTTACAGGTTATTTGATTGAGAAAAACGTCGAAACTGAAAGAAAACTGGTTTTAAAAAAAAAATTTGGACCTCGACCGAGTCAGTCTTGGCCGAACGAGGTGTTTCACCTCGGTTGACCTAAGAACACCTCGACCGAGGTGGTTTAACTGAAAGTTTTTGAAACGATTCTTGTGCATTCTTATGTGGATATGATCTCAGTGAAGATCTTGTTTACTGACTGGTTTTAATGACTTTATGTGTTTGAAAGGTTTTATAATATGTTTAAGTTGCTAAATGCTTTGTTTGAAATTATTGGCATGTTTAATACTTTGTTTTTATCCAAATTATGTTGAATTTGAAGGTTGACACCACAAGATAAGTTCTCTCACTTTCTTCCTGGAAAGACCAAGGCAATTCATTCTTCTCTCTTCTTCTTCTTGATCATGCTTAGCCCCTCATATACATTTTGCCTCCCTTTACCTATCCGGGAATTTGGAAGCAAGCGAAGCGGTGAAAGCAAGTGAAGTTAAAGTTGAGAAGTTGGCTGGAAGTGAAAGTGTTAGAAAGTAATAATAGGTTTGGGAAAGTCAATCATGAAGATGAGTAACTCGGCACCATTCACATAGCCGGGTGTTTGTGTCTTGCCAAAGTCGGATTGAGCGATATTCCTAACGGGTCATGGTATGTGCATCAAGGGTTTGATGCATCTCAAGAAATTGATGATTGCTGATTTCCTAGGCTTCGGTTATTGTGCACCTCTGTCCATGCATCCCAAAAAGTAAAGTAAAAAGAAAAAAAGTGGAATAAACAAAGCTTATTGGTGGAAGATGTTGCAAGTCAAAGTGAAAGTGAAGTTCATCCTTTTCCCGGATTCTAGCACCACATTACCTTACATACATCCCTACCCTACACGTTTCTTGACCTTTTCTTTTGGGAAGCCCTTGAGACCTTGAGCTTGTTGATTGACTTAGTGGTTTAAACTGAATTATTCATGATTAATTTTGATAATTATGATTTATTATGCATTCTATGATTTTATGCAAAGATGAACAACTTTCTTATATTTATAAAATGTTTTGATCATATTGAGTTTTTAATTCCATGAAGTATTCTCTTAGAGTGATCTATGATAGTTGCACACCATAAAATGTTTTTGAAAGACTTTTTCATTGATTTTCTTGACTTATAATCCATTCTATCTTGTCTTTTATATGAGGAACTTGCTTGGGGACAAGCAAGGGCTAAGTATGGGGTATTTTGATAGCATGAATTATAGTCTATATTTTGGGGTTTGTTTGGACGTTTTATCTTTCATAATCTGCATGTTTGTATGTACATTATGTGATTTTACTACCATTTCATCTACCTTTGCGAGAATCGAGGTCTACACCTAGTTTCGTTGTAATTGCAGGTAATATGGTACGTTTTGCATCGAAAAGGAGCAAAAGGAGTCAAGAGTCATTTGGAGCTACATTGAGGAGCAAAAAGGAATCCTTCAGGAAGCATAGCCATGATTAAAGATTTACTTTGGACCAGTTTTGAGAGATTCTACACTCAGTTATGATCACCTCGGTTGCCCAGAGATTCATCTCGACCGAGGCGATCCAGAGACGCCGACTCGACCGCGGCGAATACCTAGGACGCGGCGAGAATATTTTATTCTTGGCTGAGATCTTTTAAAATTGGAAAGTGATCTTATATTTTTGGGCTGAGCTTCTAGAAGGAAGGAGATATGCAGAATCATATATTTTACCTATATTTATGGGATAATATCTTCTTAAGATTTATTATCTTTGGAGGTTTATTTTTCCTATAAAAAGGGTTGATTTTCTACAATTTCAACATCACGCTATACCACCGATCAGGGTTTACAAGCGCAGCAGCCGCATCCTACTCCAAGATTGGGAGAGATTCGAAGAACCTTTTTGAAGGTTGAAGGAAGATTGAAGACTATAGCTTTATAGCTTTTTGGAGGGTTTTGTAAGATCGTCTTCAATTCCTTTCCTTGTTGTCTTGTCTTATTGGATCATTATCCAAGGAACGATTTTTGTGTGATATTTGATTCAGTTATTGAAGTGTTTTCATTAAATTCTTCTTTGTTCAAATATTCACCTTCTTCCCATATATTTAATACTTTCATTATGATGATGAGTGGCTAATTTCCTTGTGTGATTCTAGGGTGATTGGCTGAAGGTTGTGGGAAAAACAATGATAGAATGATCTTAATCACAGTAGGATCCTGAAAGTTCGAGTCTTTAACCTTAAACTTAAGCATCTCGTTCAGTCGATGAACATCTCGGCCGGGGTGGAAACTGGCTGACCGAGGTGGCTTATCCGATCCTTAACTGAGAGTTAATGTGTTAGAGTTTGCCAAATCCTATTCTTATTATACCTTTCTGGTTCAAAGCAAGCTTAGGATGAGACTTACCCGGTAATTCCTTAGTTTGTATACCAACGATCATAAGTGTAGGTAATAAAGGCTTGTCCTTTATTGGGGTTTGAGTGTGCTTCCATCCCATCTTTGTGAGTTAGCCTGAGACTTACCCGGTAAAGGTTGATTCTATTCCCTTAGATGGTGTGTTAGTTTGAGGCAATAGTTCTTTATCTTGATTCCTTGAGACTTACCCGGTAATAGGAGTTACGGTTTGGGATTAGTGTGTAGTGAGACTTACCCGGTGATCTACTCCACTTTAGAAACACCTTCCCCATGCAAAAATCTCAGCTTTGTCCGCTTATCTATAGATCTTGAGTTGGAACCACAACTAGATGCTTTAATCCCTAGAATTGCATGTTTGCTTTATTGACTTCTTATTCATCTTTGATTGTATTAATTGCTCTTGTGGTTAGCATTAACACTAGCATACCGTATTGGACTTTGTTTCACTAAGTCCCTGTGATCGACCCCTGGAATTTTCTTGCTTTTACTACGATTGACCCGTACACTGCGGGTTCGCATCCTTGTTTTAAGCTTAAATCTAGGGTTATAAATTTAAAGCTTGCACACACCGTTTGGAGCGAACAAGTTTTTGGCGCCGTTGCCGGGGACTTGGTCTAGACCGAGCCGGTACGGTTTGCTCTTGGGGCATTTGCCCCGTGTTGTCTTACCACTCTACTTGAGTGACTTTTGCAGGTTCTTTCTTAGGTATATGCGAAGAACCCGCACTGGAAAGGAAATCGTTCCTTACGATCCCGAACCAGAAAAGACATACAAACGACGCTTAAGAGAAGCGAAGATGGCCCAACAAGACGATCACGATCTTTTGGCCCAATTGAGAGAGACGCAGGAGCAGCTACGTCTCAGTAAAGAAGAGCTAAGGCAGGAAAAAGAAGAGAATCAGGCCAGGAATGCAGCAATCGAAGCTGAGATTGCAGCAATTCGGAACCAGATTCAACCTCGACCGATGCAGGATCCAGTAATTGATCCTCGACCGAGGCAGGTCCCAGTTCCTGACGCCCCGGCCGATGTGCATCCACTTCAGATGCCAGTCCGAGATGTTCTTCTTGCAGGAATTCCACAAACACTAGGTCAAAGGATGGACCCTAATCAACAGCTGAGGCGTCCAGGAGTGAACCTAGGAGATCCAGCGGACCATGACTACGAACTTCGACCACAAGTTCTAGCGATGATTCGCCAATGTCAATTCGGAGGGCTAGAGAAGGAGTCGCCGCATCAACATCTTCAAAACTACGAGATCTTGATGGAGACCTTGCGACCTCCCAGAATTGAAAATAACAACTACAAGCTAAGACCTTTCTACTTTTCTCTTAAAGATAGAGCTCTTACTTGGTATCAATCTCTTCCTGCAGGAAAGATCAGCACATGGGAAGAGATGACTACGGAATTCTTGACCAAATTCTTTCCCCCCTCAAAGACTGCTGAAATGAGAGGGAAGATCAATGCTTTCATCATGAAGGACAAGGAGAGTTTGTCCAAATCATGGGAGCGGTTCAAGGATATCCTTTTGGATTGCCCACATCATGGGATTCCAAAGATCGAGTTGTTGGAGATCTACTTCAAAGGGCTGGACGGAAACACCCAGTTTAATCTCCAACTACTCTCCGCCGGCACATTTATGGATATGGCGGTTGACGAGGCTTGGGATTTCATCGAGAAGCAAGCCTTGCACATGGAGAAGTACACCCACCAAGGAGCTGAAGGTGGAGTTAAAAGAGTCAACTTTCAAGAGACTCAAACCAACAACAACCAATTCACGTCCTTGAAGAACGACGTGAAGCAATTGAAGGAGCTATTGATGGCTCAAACTAAGCAGGAAGAGCAAGGGCAAAGGAACAACAACAACAACAACAAGAACGGGTACCGTAACAACTACAACGGACCCCGAAACAACAACTACAACAACAATAGAGGATCCAATAGCAACAATTGGAGAGCGAATAATAACCAAAACAACGGTAACAATTATTCAAACTCCAACTCTAATGATTCCTCTAACCCTTTCCTCTCTCCTCCTTCTTCTTCTTCTACTCCATTGAAGAGCCAAGGGCAAGGATCAAGTTCGTCTCAGCCGGAAAAGAAGGACGCAGTCCTGGAGGCAATCTTGATCAAGCTTAGTGCTATGGAGAATTCCATGACTTCATTTTCGAGGGCCCAAAAGTCCTTCGAACAACAACTTGCTAATAGGGCGAATGAAGCGCCAAGAGATCCAGGGAAGCTTCCAGCAAAGACGGAAACTAACCCTAAGGGCCAGTGCATGGCCATCACGACGAGGAGTGGACTCAAAACCACAGATCCAGTACCTCGCTCGACGCAGACCACCTCGGTCCAGATCCAGTCGAAGAACACCTCGACCGAGATGCCAACCGAGGCGGTGCAACAGAAAGCAGGAGGAACAACTGAAGCCTATGTTCCACCTCCTGCATATAAACCACCACTTCCATTCCCCCAGTCCAGAGCCAGAGCACATCTTGACAAGCACTTTGGTAAGTTCCTTGATTTGATGAATAAGCTCCATATTAATATCCCTTTCCTTGATGCTATTTTAGGTATGCCCGCCTACGGGAAGTTCTTAAAGGAGATCCTATCAAGGAAGAGGAAGCTGGAGGATGTTGGTGAAGTTAGGATGACATCTAAATCTTCGGAGCTTATAAAGATCATGAAGGAGAAGATGCCACCTAAGTTGAGAGATCCCGGCTCATTTTGCATTCCCATTCAAGTTGGGGATGTCACTTGTGAAGCCCTATGTGATCTAGGAGCCAGCGTGAGCATCATTCCGCTGGAGCTATGCATTAAGATCGGTCTTGGAGAGCCCAAGCCGGTCAAGATTCGACTTTACATGGCGGATCGCTCCATCACCCATCCCGTGGGCATTTTGGAAGACGTTCCGGTCAAGTTAGGTAACTTCTATCTACCCATAGATTTTGTCGTACTTGACATTCCCGCAGATTATCCTGTTCCTATCATTCTCGGGAGGCCATTTCTAGCAACTTCGGGTTGCAATGTGGATTGCAAGAACGCCAAGTTGAAATTCAACGTTGGTGGCGATGAGGTGGAGTTCGCACTACTTGCAGCCATGAAGGGGGAGCAACTAACTGATGATATCTTCAACATCTACGATGAAGAAGAATCAAGAGAATTGGTGAGCTCTATCCTTATTAATGACCCACTCGAAAGAGTTATTAGCTTCAGTTTAATGGAGGAAGGTATAGATGCTTCTTGTGATGCAGATATACGGAGCCTGAAGGCACTGGAAGAAGATCCAGGAGCCATGACTGAGAAGCTGATCCAGGAAACGAAGATTTCCAGCCTCGGATCCAGTAGCAGTACCTCGACCGAGGCACTTTCTGGACTGAGCGAGGCGTCTGAAGAACACCTCGGTCAACGCCTTTGCGCCTCGACCGAGGTCGACAGAGAGACGATTCAAACTGAGACTGCACATAGTCCAGTTTCTGACACCACTCCACTGGAAAGAGGAAGCACAGATCCCTCCCAGAAAGCACCCCCAGTTGTGGAGCTTAAACAACTCCCTAGTCACTTGAGGTATATCTTTCTTGGGCCGGATTCTACTTATCCCGTTATTGCTAGCGCTTCCCTCTCCGATTCTGAATTATCTAAGCTAATGCATGTCCTGAGAAAGCATCGGAAAGCCATAGGCTACACCACGGACGATCTTATTGGCATTAACCCTTCTTTCTGCATGCATAGAATTCTAATGGAAGATAATCATAAGACTTCACGGGAACCTCAAAGACGGTTAAATCCGATCATGAAAGAGGTTGTGAAGAAGGAAGTTCTTAAGTTGTTGGATGCAGGTATTATTTATCCTATCTCGGACAGCAAGTGGGTTAGCCCGGTGCATGTCGTTCCAAAGAAAGGAGGGATGACCGTTGTGACGAATAAGAACAACGAGTTGATCCCAACAAGGACCGTTACGGGCTGGAGAGTTTGCATCGACTATAGGAAGCTGAACACGGCTACTCGGAAGGATCATTTTCCGCTTCCCTTCATTGATCAAATGCTCGAACGGTTGGCCCAGCATTCACACTTTTGCTACTTGGACGGCTATAGTGGATTCTTCCAGATTCCTATCCATCCGGATGATCAGGAGAAGACCACTTTCACTTGTCCATGGGGGACGTTTGCCTATCGGAGGATGCCATTTGGATTGTGCAATGCACCAGCTACCTTCCAGCGATGCATGATGGCTATCTTTTCCGAGTACATAGAGGAGATCATGGAGGTATTTATGGATGATTTTTCTGTATATGGTTCCTCTTTTGATGATTGCCTATCTAACCTTTCTCTAGTGCTTACAAGATGTGAAGACACTAACCTTGTTTTGAATTGGGAGAAGTGTCATTTTATGGTTAACGAAGGCATTGTGCTAGGACACTGATAGCATGAATTATAGTCTATATTTTGGGGTTTGTTTGGACGTTTTATCTTTCATAATCTGCATGTTTGTATGTACATTATGTGATTTTACTACCATTTCATCTACCTTTGCGAGAATCGAGGTCTACACCTAGTTTCGTTGTAATTGCAGGTAATATGGTACGTATTGCATCAAAAAGGAGCAAAAGGAGTCAAGAGTCATTTGGAGCTACATTCAGGAAGCACAACCATGGATTAAAGATTTACTTTGGACCAGTTTTGAGAGATTCTACACTCAGTTATGATCACCTCGGTTGCCCAGAGATTCATCTCGACCGAGGCGATCCAGAGACGCCGACTCGACCGAGGCGAACACCTAGGACGCGGCGAGAATATTTTATTCTTGGCTGAGATCTTTTAAAATTGGAAAGTGATCTTATATTTTTGGGCTGAGCTTCTAGAAGGAAGGAGATATGCAGAATCATATATTTTACCTATATTTATGGGATAATATCTTCTTAAGATTTATTATCTTTGGAGGGTTTATTTTTCCTATAAAAAGGGTTGATTTTCTACAATTTCAACATCACGCTATAACACCGATCAGGGTTTACAAGCGCAGCAGCCGCATCCTACTCCAATATTGGGAGAGATTCGAAGAACCTTTTTGAAGGTTGAAGGAAGATTGAAGACTATAGCTTTATAGCTTTTTGGAGGGTTTTGTAAGATTGTCTTCAATTCCTTTCCTTGTTGTCTTGTCTTGTTGGATTATTATCCAAGGAACGATTTTGTGTGATATTTGATTCAGTTATTGAAGTGTTTTCATTAAATTCTTCTTTGTTCAAATATTCACCTTCTTCCCATATATTTAATACTTTCATTATGATGATGAGTGGCTAATTTCCTTGTGTGATTCTAGGGTGATCGGCTGAAGGTTGTGGGAAAAACAATGATAGAATGATCTTAATCACAGTAGGATCCTGAAAGTTCGAGTCTTCATCTTAACCCTAAGCATCTCGTTCAGTCGATGAACATCTCGGCCGGGGTGGAATTCTTCTGACCGAGATGACTTATCCGACCCTAAACTGAGAGTTAAGTGATAGAGTTTGCCAAATCCTATTCTTATTACACCTTTCTGGTTCAAAGCAAGCTTAGGATGAGACTTACCCGGTAATTCCTTAGTTTGTGTACCATCGATCATAAGTGTAGGTAATAAAGGCTTGTCCTTTATTGGGGTTTGAGTGTGCTTCCATCCCATCTTTGTGAGTTAGCCTGAGACTTACCCGGTAAAGGTTGATTCTATTCCCTTAGATGGTGTGTTAGTTCGAGGTAATAGTTCTTTATCTTAATTCCTTGAGACTTACCCGGTAATAGGAGTTACGGTTTAGGATTAGTGTGTAGTGAGACTTACCCGGTGATCTACCCCACTTTAGAAACACCTTCCCCATGCAAAAATCTCAGCTTTGTCCGCTTATCTATAGATCTTGAGTTGGAACCACAACTAGATGCTTTAATCCCTAGAATTGCATGTTTGCTTATTTGACATCTTATTCATCTTTGATTGTATACTTGCTCTTGTGGTTAGCATTAACACTAGCATACCGTATTGGACTTTGTTTCACTAAGTCCCTGTGATCGACCCCTGGAATTTTCTTGCTTTTACTACGATTGACCCGTACACTGCGGGTTCGCATCCTTGTTTTAAGCTTAAGTCTAGGGTTATAAATTTAAAGCTTGCACACACCGTTTGGAGCGAACAAGTTTTTGGCGCCGTTGCCGGGGATCGAACCCGGGTCACCCGCGTGACAGGCGGGAATACTTACCACTATACTACAACGACAATAGAGGATCCAATAGCAACAATTGGAGGGCGAATAACCAAAACAACGGTAACAATCATTCAAACTCCAACTCTAATGATTCCTCTAACCCTTTCCTCTCTTCTCCTTCTTCTTCTTCTACTCCATTGAAGAGCCAAGGGCAAGGATCAAGTTCGTCTCAGCCGGAAAAGAAGGACGCAGTCCTGGAGGCAATCTTGATCAAGCTTAGTGCTATGGAGAATTCTATGACTTCATTTTCGAGGGCCCAAAAGTCCTTCGAACAACAACTTGCTAATAGGGCGAATGAAGCGCCAAGAGATCCAGGGAAGCTTCCAGCAAAGACGGAAACTAACCCTAAGGGCCAGTGCATGGCCATCACGACGAGGAGTGGACTCAAAACCACAGATCCAGTACCTCGCTCGACGCAGACCACCTCGGTCCAGATCCAGTCGAAGAACACCTCGACCGAGATGCCAACCGAGGCGGTGCAACAGAAAGCAGGAGGAACAACTGAAGCCTATGTTCCACCTCCTGCATATAAACCACCACTTCCATTTCCCCAATCCAGAGCCAGAGCACATCTTGACAAGCACTTTGGTAAGTTCCTTGACTTGATGAATAAGCTCCATATTAATATCCCTTTCCTTGATGCTATTTTAGGTATGCCCGCCTACGGGAAGTTCTTAAAGGAGATCCTATCAAGGAAGAGGAAGCTGGAGGATGTTGGTGAAGTTAGGATGACATCTAAGTCTTCGGAGCTTATAAAGATCATGAAGGAGAAGATGCCACCTAAGTTGAGAGATCCCGGCTCATTTTGCATTCCCATTCAAGTTGGGGATGTCACTTGTGAAGCCTTATGTGATCTAGGAGCCAGCGTGAGCATCATTCCGCTGGAGCTATGCATTAAGATCGGTCTTGGAGAGCCCAAGCCGGTCAAGATTCGACTTTACATGGCGGATCGCTCCATCACCCATCCCGTGGGCATTTTGGAAGACGTTCCGGTCAAGTTAGGTAACTTCTATCTACCCATAGATTTTGTCGTACTTGACATTCCCGCAGATTATCCTGTTCCTATCATTCTCGGGAGGCCATTTCTAGCAACTTCGGGTTGCAATGTGGATTGCAAGAACGCCAAGTTGAAATTCAACGTTGGTGGCGATGAGGTGGAGTTCGCACTACTTGCAGCCATGAAGGGGGAGCAACTAACTGATGATATCTTCAACATCTACGATGAAGAAGAATCAAGAGAATTGGTGAGCTCTATCCTTATTAATGATCCACTCGAAAAAGTTATTAGCTTCAGTTTAATGGAGGAAGGTATAGATGCTTCTTGTGATGCAGATATACGGAGCCTGAAGGCACTGGAAGAAGATCCAGGAGCCATGACTGAGAAGCTGATCCAGGAAACGAAGATTTCCAGCCTCGGATCCAGTAGCAGTACCTCGACCGAGGCACTTTCTGGACTGAGCGAGGCGTCTGAAGAACACCTCGGTCAACGCCTTTGCGCCTCGACCGAGGTCGACAGAGAGACAATGTCAACTGAGATTGCTGAGAATGACAATTTTTCTACTCCCTTCTCTGACATTCACCCACAGTTGGCGGATCATTCTCTCCACCAACTTTCTGATAATAAAGGTCCTTGGTATGCTGATATTGTGAATTATCTTGTTTGCCAGGAAATACCACCCGGATTGACGTACTCCCAAAAGAAGAGATTCTTCAAGGAAGTACGACATTACTACTGGGATGAGCCGCTGCTATTCAAGCGCGGACCGGATGGGATGCTTCGAAGGTGCATTCCGGAAGACGAAGTTAATAGCGTCATAAGGCATTGCCACTCACTTCCATGTGGAGGGCATGCTAGCACCGATAAAACATGCGCCAAGGTATTGCGTTCCGGTTTCTTTTGGCCTACATTATTTAAGGATGTGCAATCTTTTGTTGTTTCTTGTGATGCATGCCAAAGAACAGGGAACCTATCAAGGAGGAACGAGATGCCACTTAACAACATCCAAGAAGTGGAAATCTTTGATGTATGGGGGATTGACTTCATGGGACCTTTCCCATCCTCCGGAGGAAACCTCTACATTCTCCTTGCAGTGGATTACGTCTCTAGATGGGTCGAAGCCATCGCTTCTCCCACTAACGACGCCAAGGTGGTTGTGAAGTTCTTGAATAGAACTATCTTTCCACGATTTGGAACTCCACGCATCATCATCAGCGATGGAGGAACGCATTTCATCAACCGGAAGTTTAAGGCACTTCTATCGAAGTATGGGGTAACCCACAAGGTATCAACCGCTTATCACCCTCAAAC
Source organism: Fagopyrum esculentum (assembly GCA_033239045.1). Classification (NCBI taxonomy): domain Eukaryota; kingdom Viridiplantae; phylum Streptophyta; class Magnoliopsida; order Caryophyllales; family Polygonaceae; genus Fagopyrum; species Fagopyrum esculentum. The sequence continues at coordinate 40,152,645 of BSUD01000007.1, read as the reverse complement.
TAGTGGACAGGTCGAAATCTCAAACAGAGAAATCAAAGCAATTTTGGAGAAGACCGTCTCTAGGACGAGGAAGGATTGGTCCATGAAATTAGACGATGCTCTTTGGGCGTACAGGACCGCATTCAAGACTCCCATAGGCACCACCCCTTATAATTTGGTGTATGGGAAATCTTGCCACTTGCCCGTTGAGTTGGAGCACAAAGCATATTGGGCTATCAAATGGTTGAACTTTGACATTAAGGAGGCTGGTGAGAAGCGACTATTGGAACTTAACGAGCTGGAAGAGCTGCGTTTGAACGCTTACGAGAATGCCAAGATCTACAAGGAAAGGACGAAGAGATGGCATGACAAGCGTATCGTTCCAAAGGAGCTTAACGAAGGAGATTTAGTTCTACTCTTCAACTCCCGCCTCCGTCTTTTTCCAGGTAAGTTGAAATCTAGATGGACCGGACCTTACGTTGTGAAACATGTCTTCCCTCATGGTGCAGTTGAGATATGGGGCGAAACTAGCGGAAGCTTCAAGGTCAACGGTCATAGACTTAAGAAGTACCAACCGGAAACGCCGGTTGAGGAGGTCGCACCGATCTACCTCCTTTGAGACGCACTATGGTCCAGCTAGCGACCTTAAATCAAGCGCTTCTTGGGAGGCAACCCAAGGTATTGCTCTTCTTTCCCTTTTTCTAGTTTAGCTTAGATAGTTTTTGTTTTTGCTTTGCTTTGCTTTGTTTTTGGCGTTCTGGACAGACAACAGGAAGGAGCACATCTGGAAGGACAGAAGTTCGAGAATCTGAGAAGACAGAAACACCTCGGTCACTGTCAGAACACCTCGACCGAGTTGATTCTTGAAGCAACCGAGGCGACTAGGGTTTCTGCAGAACCGCCTCGGTCCGTACCACCTCGGTCCAGTCGAGACCATCTCGACCGAGGTGACAGCAGATCTCGCGACGGTATAAAAAGCGAAAATTACTTTTCACTTTTTATTTTTCACCCATTTCGACCGCGGCGACAAGAGCACCTCGTTCTCCCTCGTTTCTCGCTCTTTTTCGACGATTTCTGTTCCGAAACTGCAATTAAAGGGAAAAGGAGTCGATTGCAACCACAGATCTGCGAGAAATCTGAGCATTTTCGACCGAAACGAGGTAAACGAAGTTCGAAAACCCTAACTCCTCGTTTGCTGTTTATTGGGCTTTGGTTGCCCTTGATTCTGCTGAGGAAACCCATAAGTACCCCTTAGGAAGCAATTGTAGTGATTTTAGGGGGAAAAGAACTGGAAATCTGAGATTTGGAAATTCGAACTGTACGCCTCGGTCCAGTCGGTCTGCACCTCGACCGAGGTGATTTCTGGGACTTGTCAGCAACCGAGGTGGTCTGACAGATTGATTTGTGAAGATGAGTTCAGATAGGATCCTAGCCCTGAGAGACAGATCTTCACCCTCCCCTTCCCCTTCTTCTTCCCGACCTTACCGCCCGGTCATCCACGAGAGATGTCGGGTAGATTATGAGAGGATAGCGAGTCGTCCGGTTATCGCACCGCGATTTCTGGAGGTATCCGCTTTTGACTGCCTAGGGTTAGAGGCCGACCTTAGGAGGATGATAGCTACAGTCGGGCTGGATCAGTTTTCTGAGATCCGAGCCCCAGCCTACATAGAGCCGACACTAGAGTTCGTCAGCTCCTTCTCCTACCTACCCACAGAGGGATCTGTGAAGTACCGGCTGATGAGCCGGAACTTCATAGTTCCATTGGAGATATTCAGAGAGATTTTCAGCTTTCCTACCCCTACAGCTGTAGACTTCCCCTCCCGATCCGTAGCTAGGGAGTTTTGGGGTCAGATAGCCCACATCACCACTCACGCAGACAGATGGCGCCCTGGAGATTCCAGGGAGAAGGTCATCTTCCACCCAGCTTTCAGACTCGCCCACCGGATATTCAGCGAGATGCTTCTGGCGCGTACTGAGACGCCCCAGAAGATCAGACAGGGGGAGCTATTTTCGCTGTACTGCATGGTCACGGGAGGATACCCGGACTTTGGCTTGCTCCTGGCAGAGGATCTGCACAGGATCAAGGCCAAAGGGAAGGGTGATATTTGCTGTGGAGGTCTAGTCACCCACATCGCCTCCTACCACGGGATGGATCTCAGTATCTGCACATTGGCGGCGGCTCCGAAGCCGCTGGGTCTGCAGGAGATGATCACGAGGCGGATTCTTGTTCCTCGTGGGTTGACTACTCCGTTTGTTGCCATGCCTTGGGAGCGGACAGCGCCTCAGGGCATCAGATGGTCTGCACAGTTTTCGGTCTTCGACCCGCATTTTTGGCAGACAGCATGGGCCCCGCTTATGGAGGACTATAGAGAGGGAGCAGCTGCAGCTGCTGAGGAGGCTGAGGAGGCTGATGAGGAGGATGATGACGAGACAGTTGATGAGAGAGGAGGCGGCGTCCCGATGGACACAGGGACAGATACAGCTGGGACGAGCGCACCTCCCATTATTGATTTGGATGAGGATGAGGAGGATACTGAGCCTGCACCTGCTGCACCTCCCGTTAGATCTACTAGACGTCGGACACGCCGTCACAGAGATGCAGAGGCTCATCGTCGGATCGACGATTTGACAGAGCAGATGATAGACTCATATGCTGCCCTTACAGTAGACATGCATGAGAGGTTTGCCGCCCAGCACCGACACCTTGACAGCTGGACTCAGCAGATGTTGGAGGGGCAGCACTATCAGCGTAGGATGATGGAGCTACAGTTCCAGCAGACTATGGGCTATCCATTCGATCCGACCCAGCATCCTTATGTACCACCACCACCACCACCGGATCAGGACTTCTGAGGAGCTGCAGGATTTTATTTATTTTATTTTTATGCAGTTCGGCTCTTTATCCGGTGAGTCCTCCTTTCTTTCAGACTTTATTTACACCCACTGGGACAGTGTGTCTCAAGTATGGGGTAGTTGATGTATTATCTGACTTATTCGACTCATGATGTATTATTTGACCTTTGATGTATTATTTACCAGATATTTTCATATTTATGCTTCATTCTGCATTTATATGTTTATCTGAGATTGCATGCACACTTACAGGTTATTTGATAGAGAAAAACGTCGAAACCGAAAAAAAAAATGGTTTTAAAAAAATTTTTTGACCTCGACCGGGACAGTTCTGGCAAAACGAGGTGTTTCACCTCGGTTGAACCAAGAACATCTCGACCGAGGTGGGTTAACTGAGAGTTTTCGAAAACGATTTTTGTGTTACTTATCTGGATATGATCTCAGTGAAGATCTTGTTTACCGACTGGATTTAAATTCTTTATATGTTTGAAATGTTTTATGATATGTTTAAGTTGCTAAAAGCTTTGTTTGAAATTATTGGCATGTTTAATACTTTATTTTTATCCAAATTATGTTGAATTTGAAGGTTGACACCGCAGCATAAGTTCTCTCACGTTCTTCTTGGAAAGACCAAGGCAATTCATTCTTCTTCTCCTTCTTCTTCTTGATCATGCTTAGCCCCTCATATACATATTGCCTCCCTTTACCTATCCGGGAATTTGGAAGCAAGCAAAGTGGTGAAAGCAAGTCAAAAGTTGAGAAGTGGCTGAAAGTGAAAGTGTTAGAAAGCAATAATAGGTTTGGGGAAGTCAATCATGAAGATGAGTAACTCGGCACCATTCACATAGCCGGGTGTTTGTGTCTTGCCAAAGTCGGATTGAGCGATATTCCTAACGGGTCATGGTATGTGCATCAAGGGTTTGACGCATCTCAAGAAATTGATGATTGCGGATTTCCTAGGCTTCGGTTATTGTGCACCTCTATCCATGCATCCCAAAAAGTAAAGTAAAAGAGAAAAAAGTGTGAAATAAGCAAAGCTTATTGGTGGAAGATGTTGCAAGTCGAAGTGAAAGTACATCCTTTTCCCGGATTCTAGCACCACATTACCTTACATACATCCCTACCCTACACGTTTCTTGACCTTTTCTTTTGGGAAGCCCTTGAGACCTTGAGCTTGTTGATTGACTTAGCGGTTTAAACTGGATTATACATGATTAATTTTGATAATTATGATTTATTATGCATTCTATGATTTTATGCAAAGATGAACAACTTTCCTATATTTATAAAATGTTTTGATCATATTGAGTTTTTGATTTCCAGGAAGTACTCTCTTAGAGTGATCTATGATAGTTGCACACCATAAAAATATTTTTGAAAGACTTCTTCATTGATTTTCTTGACTTATAATCCATTCTATCTTGATTTCTATATGAGGAACTTGCTTAGGGACAAGCAAGGGCTAAGTATGGGGTATTTTGATAGCATGAATTATAGTCTATATTTTGAGGTTTGTTTGGACGTTTTATCTTTCATAATCTGCATGTTTGTATGTACATTATGTGATTTTACTACCATTTCATCTACCTTTGCGAGAATCGAGGTCTACACCTAGTTTCGTTGTAATTGCAGGTAATATGGTACGTTTTGCATCGAAAAGGAGCAAAAGGAGTCAAGAGTCATTGGGAGCTACATTGAGGAGCAAAAAGGAATCCTTCAGGAAGCATAGCCATGGATTAAAGATTTACTTTGGACCAGTTTTGAGAGATTCTACACTCAGTTATGATCACCTCGGTTGCCCAGAGATTCATCTCGACCGAGGCGATCCAGAGACACCGACTCGACCGAGGCGGACACCTAGGACGCGGCGAGAATATTTTATTTTTGGGCTGAGCTTCTAGAAGGAAGGAGATATGCAGAATCATGTATTTTACCTATATTTATGGGATAATACCTTCTTAAGATTTATTATCTTTGGAGGTTTATTTTTCCTATAAAAAGGGTTGATTTTCTACAATTTAAGGATCACGCTATACCACCGATCAGGGTTTACAAGCGCAGCAGCCGCATCCTACTCCAATTTGGGAGAGAATTGAAGAGCCTTTTTGAAGGTCGAAGGAAGATTGAAGACTATAGCTTTATAGCTTTTTGGAGGGTTTTGTAAGATTGTCTTCAATTCCTTTCCTTGTTGTCTTGTCTTATTGGATCATTATCCAAGGAACGATTTTTGTGTGATATTTGATTCAGTTATTGAAGTGTTTTCATTAAATTCTTCTTTGTTCAAATATTCACCTTCTTCCCATATATTTAATACTTTCATTATGATGATGAGTGGCTAATTTCCTTGTGTGATTCTAGGGTGATTGGCTGAAGGTTGTGGGAAAAACAATGATAGAATGATCTTAATCACAGTAGGATCCTGAAAGTTCGAGTCTTTAACCTTAACCTTAAGCATCTCGTTCAGTCGACGAACATCTCGGCCGGGGTGGAAACTGGCTGACCGAGGTGGCTTATCCGATCCTTAACTGAGAGTTAATGTGTTAGAGTTTGCCAAATCCTATTCTTATTATACCTTTCTGGTTCAAAGCAAGCTTAGGATGAGACTTACCCGGTAATTCCTTAGTTTGTATACCAACGATCATAAGTGTAGGTAATAAAGGCTTGTCCTTTATTGGGGTTTGAGTGTGCTTCCATCCCATCTTTGTGAGTTAGCCTGAGACTTACCCGGTAAAGGTTGATTCTATTCCCTTAGATGGTGTGTTAGTTTGAGGCAATAGTTCTTTATCTTAATTCCTTGAGACTTACCCGGTAATAGGAGTTACGGTTTGGGATTAGTGTGTAGTGAGACTTACCCGGTGATCTACTCCACTTTAGAAACACCTTCCCCATGCAAAAACCTCAGCTTTGTCCGCTTATCTATAGATCTTGAGTTGGAACCACAACTAGATGCTTTAATCCCTAGAATTGCATGTTTGCTTTATTTGACATCTTATTCATCTTTGATTGTATACTTGCTCTTGTGGTTAGCATCAACACTAGCATACCGTATTGGACTTTGTTTCACTAAGTCCCTGTGATCGACCCCTGGAATTTTCTTGCTTTTACTACAATTGACCCGTACACTGCGGGTTCGCATCCTTGTTTTAAGCTTAAGTCTAAGGGAATAGAATCAACCTTTACCGGGTAAGTCTCAGGCTAACTCACAAAGATGGGATGAAGGCACACTCAAACCCCAATAAAGGATAAACCTTTATTACCTATACTTATGATCTTGGGTAAACAAACAAAGAAATTACCGGTGGTCCGAGCTTGATAGCATGAATTATAGTCTATATTTTAGGGTTTGTTTGGACGTTTTATCTTTCATAATCTGCATGTTTGTATGTACATTATGTGATTTTACTACCATTTCATCTACCTTTGCGAGAATCGAGGTCTACACCTAGTTTCGTTGTAATTGCAGGTAATATGGTACGTTTTGCATCGAAAAGGAGCAAAAGGAGTCAAGGGTCATTTGGAGCTACACTCAGGAAGCATAGCCATGGATTAAAGATTTACTTTGGACCAGTTTTGAGAGATTCTACATTCAGTTATGAATCACCTCGGTTTCCCAGAGATTCATCTCGACCGAGGCGATCCAGAGACACCGACTCGACCGAGGCGAACACCTAGGACGCGGCGAGAATATTTTATTCTTGGCTGAGATCTTTTAAAATTGGAAAGTGATCTTATATTTTTGGGCTGAGCTTCTAGAAGGAAGGAGATATGCAGAATCATATATTTTACCTATATTTATGGGATAATATCTTCTTAAGATTTCTTATCTTTGGAGGGTTATTTTTCCTATAAAAAGGGTTGGATTTTCCACAAATCCGATCATGCTTAGATGCTTAGAGGCTGCATACACCGCATACGATCTCGATTACAGCAAAGAATACGCAGCAGCCGCATCATACTCCAATTTGGGAGAGAGTTGAAGAACCTTTTTGAAGGTTGAAGGAAGATTTGAAGACTATAGCTTTATAGCTTTTTGGAGGGTTTTGTAAGATTGTCTTCAATTCCTTTCCTTGTTGTCTTGTCTTGTTGGATTATTACCCAAGGAACGATTTTGTGTGATATTTGATTCAGTTATTGAAGTGTTTTCATTAAATTCTTCTTTGTTCAAATATTCACCTTCTTCCCATATATTTAATACTTTCATTATGATGATGAGTGGCTAATTTCCTTGTGTGATTCTAGGGTGATTGGCTGAAGGTTGTGGGAAAAACGATGATAGAATGATCTTAATCACAGTAGGATCCTGAAAGTTCGAGTCTTTAACCTTAACCCTAAGCATCTCGTTCAGTCGATGAACATCTCGGCCGGGGTGGAAACTGGCTGACCGAGATGGCTTATCCGATCCTTAACTGAGAGTTAATGTGTTAGAGTTTGCCAAATCCTATTCTTATTATACCTTTCTGGTTCAAAGCAAGCTTAGGATGAGACTTACCCGGTAATTCCTTAGTTTGTATACCAACGATCATAAGTGTAGGTAATAAAGGCTTGTCCTTTATTGGGGTTTGAGTGTGCTTCCATCCCATCTTTGTGAGTTAGCCTGAGACTTACCCGGTAAAGGTTGATTCTATTCCCTTAGATGGTGTGTTAGTTTGAGGCAATAGTTCTTTATCTTGATTCCTTGAGACTTACCCGGTAATAGGAGTTACGGTTTGGGATTAGTGTGTAGTGAGACTTACCCGGTGATCTACTCCACTTTAGAAACACCTTCCCCATGCAAAAATCTCAGCTTTGTCCGCTTATCTATAGATCTTGAGTTGGAACCACAACTAGATGCTTTAATCCCTAGAATTGCATGTTTGCTTTATTTGACATCTTATTCATCTTTGATTGTATTACTTGCTCTTGTGGTTAGCATCAACACTAGCATACCGTATTGGACTTTGTTTCACTAAGTCCCTGTGATCGACCCCTGGAATTTTCTTGCTTTTACTACGATTGACCCGTACACTGCGGGTTCGCATCCTTGTTTTAAGCTTAAATCTAGGGTTATAAATTTAAAGCTTGCACACACCGTTTGGAGCGAACAAGTTTTTGGCGCCGTTGCCGGGGACAGTTCTGGCAAAACGAGGTGTTTCACCTCGGTTGACCCAAGAACATCTCGACCGAGGTGGGTTAACTGAGAGTTTTCGAAAACGGTTTTTGTGTTACTTATCTGGATATGATCTCAGTGAAGATCTTGTTTACCGACTGGATTTAAATTCTTTATATGTTTGAAATGTTTTATGATATGTTTAAGTTGCTAAATGCTTTGTTTGAAATTATTGGCATGTTTAATACTTTATTTTTATCCAAATTATGTTGAATTTGAAGGTTGACACCGCAGCATAAGTTCTCTCACGTTCTTCTTGGAAAGACCAAGGCAATTCATTCTTCTTCTCCTTCTTCTTCTTGATCATGCTTAGCCCCTCATATACATATTGCCTCCCTTTACCTATCCGGGAATTTGGAAGCAAGCGAAGTGGTGAAAGCAAGTCAAAAGGTGAGAAGTGGCTGAAAGTGAAAGTGTTAGAAAGCAATAATAGGTTTGGGGAAGTCAATCATGAAGATGAGTAACTCGGCACCATTCACATAGCCGGGTGTTTGTGTCTTGCCAAAGTCGGATTGAGCGATATTCCTAACGGGTCATGGTATGTGCATCAAGGGTTTGATGCATCTCAAGAAATTGATGATTGCGGATTTCCTAGGCTTCGGTTATTGTGCACCTCTGTCCATGCATCCCAAAAAGTAAAGTAAAAGAAAAAGTGTGAGATAAGCAAAGCTTATTGGTGGAAGATGTTGCAAGTCAAAGTGAAAGTGAAGTTCATCCTTTTCCCGGATTCTAGCACCACATTACCTTACATACATCCTTACCCTACACGTTTCTTGACCTTTTCTTTTGGGAAGCCCTTGAGACCTTGAGCTTGTTGATTGACTTAGCGGTTTAAACTGGATTATACATGATTAATTTTGATAATTATGATTTATTATGCATTCTATGATTTTATGCAAAGATGAACAACTTTCCTATATTTATAAAATGTTTTGATCATATTGAGTTTTTAAATTCCATGAAGTATTCTCTTAGAGTGATCTATGATAGTTGCACACCATAAAATGTTTTTGAAAGAGTTTTTCATCGATTTTATTGACTTATAATCCATTCTATCTTGATTTCTATATGAAGAACTTGCTTAGGGACAAGCAAGGGCTAAGTATGGGGTATTTTGATAGCATGAATTATAGTCTATATTTTGGGGTTTGTTTGGACGTTTTATCTTTCATAATCTGCATGTTTGTATGTACATTATGTGATTTTACTACCATTTCATCTACCTTTGCGAGAATCGAGGTCTACACCTAGTTTCGTTGTAATTGCAGGTAATATGGTACGTTTTGCATCAAAAAAGGAGCAAAAGGAGTCAAGAGTCATTTGGAGCTACATTCAGGAAGCACAACCATGGATTAAAGATTTACTTTGGACCAGTTTTGAGAGATTTTACACTCAGTTATGATCACCTCGGTTGACCAGAGATTCATCTCGACCGAGGCGATCCAGAGACGCCGACTCGACCGAGGCGAACACCTAGGACGCGGCGAGAATATTTTATTCTTGGCTGAGATCTTTTAAAATTGGAAAGTGATCTTATATTTTTTGGGCTGAGCTTCTAGAAGGAAGGAGATATGCAGAATCATATATTTTACCTATATTTATGGGATAATATCTTCTTAAGATTTATTATCTTTGGAGGTTTATTTTTCCTATAAAAAGGGTTGATTTTCTACAATTTCAACATCACGCTATACCACCGATCAGGGTTTACAAGCGCAGCAGCCGCATCCTACTCCAAGATTGGGAGAGATTCGAAGAACCTTTTTGAAGGTTGAAGGAAGATTGAAGACTATAGCTTTATAGCTTTTTGGAGGGTTTTGTAAGATCGTCTTCAATTCCTTTCCTTGTTGTCTTGTCTTATTGGATCATTATCCAAGGAACGATTTTTGTGTGATATTTGATTCAGTTATTGAAGTGTTTTCATTAAATTCTTCTTTGTTCAAATATTCACCTTCTTCCCATATATTTAATACTTTCATTATGATGATGAGTGGCTAATTTCCTTGTGTGATTCTAGGGTGATTGGCTGAAGGTTGTGGGAAAAACAATGATAGAATGATCTTAATCACAGTAGGATCCTGAAAGTTCGAGTCTTTAACCTTAACCCTAAGCATCTCGTTCAGTCGATGAACATCTCGGCCGGGGTGGAAACTGGCTGACCGAGGTGGCTTATCCGATCCTTAACTGAGAGTTAATGTGTTAGAGTTTGCCAAATCCTATTCTTATTATACCTTTCTGGTTCAAAGCAAGCTTAGGATGAGACTTACCCGGTAATTCCTTAGTTTGTATACTAACGATCATAAGTGTAGGTAATAAAGGCTTGTCCTTTATTGGGGTTTGAGTGTGCTTCCATCCCATCTTTGTGAGTTAGCCTGAGACTTACCCGGTAAAGGTTGATTCTATTCCCTTAGATGGTGTGTTAGTTTGAGGCAATAGTTCTTTATCTTAATTCCTTGAGACTTACCCGGTAATAGGAGTTACGGTTTGGGATTAGTGTGTAGTGAGACTTACCCGGTGATCTACTCCACTTTAGAAACACCTTCCCCATGCAAAAATCTCAGCTTTGTCCGCTTATCTATAGATCTTGAGTTGGAACCACAACTAGATGCTTTAATCCCTAGAATTGCATGTTTGCTTTATTTGACATCTTATTCATCTTTGATTGTATACTTGCTCTTGTGGTTAGCATCAACACTAGCATACCGTATTGGACTTTGTTTCACTAAGTCCCTGTGATCGACCCCTGGAATTTTCTTGCTTTTACTACGATTGACCCGTACACTGCGGGTTCGCATCCTTGTTTTAAGCTTAAGTCTAGGGTTAGCATCAACACTACCACTGAGAAGGAGTTATTGGCGGTTGTATATGCTTTCGAGAAGTTTCGTTCCTATCTAGTAGGGGCGAAAGTCATTGTCTACACCGACCATGCAGCCATTCGTTACTTGTTGGCTAAGAAGGATGCAAAGCCGCGCCTTATTCGATGGATTCTCTTGCTCCAAGAGTTTGACCTAGAGATCCGCGATAAGAAGGGATCCGAGAATTCAGTTGCGGACCACCTCAGCCGGCTACCGGAATCCTCCCGCGAGACGGATAGCCCACCCATAGACGATTCATTCCCCGACGAGCACTTGCACGTTCTGGAGCGTTTGATGGACTTACTTACTTCACCCCACGATGGAGGTGAAGTATGGGGTGAGGGAACCTCCTACCTCCTTTGAGACGCACTATGGTCCAGCTAGCGACCTTAAATCAAGCGCTTCTTGGGAGGCAACCCAAGGTATTGCTTTCTTTCCCGTTTTCTAGTCTAGTTTAGATAGTTTTTGTTTTTGCTTTGCTTTGCTTTGCTTTGTTTTTGGCGTTCTGGACAGATAACAGGAAGGAGCACTCCAGGAAAGGGAGAAGTTCGAGATTCTGAGAAGAAAGAGGCACCTCGGTCACTGTCAGAACACCTCGACCGAGTTGATTCTTGAAGCAACCGAGGCGACTAGGGTTTCTGCAGAACCGCCTCGGTCCGTACCACCTCGGTCCAGTCGAGACCATCTCGACCGAGGTGACAGCAGATCTCGCGACGGTATAAAAAGCGAAAATTACTTTTCACTTTTTATTTTTTACCCATTTCGACCGCGGCGACAAGAGCATCTCGTTCTCCTCCGTTTCTCGCTCTTTTTCGACGATTTCTGTTCCAAAACGCGATTAAAGGGAAGAGGAGTCGATTGCAACCACAGATCTGCAAGAAATCTGAGCATTTTCGACCGAAACGAGACAGATGGCGCCCTGGAGATTCCAGGGAGAAGGTCATCTTCCACCCAGCTTTCAGACTCGCCCACCGGATATTCAGCGAGATGCTTCTGGCGCGTACTGAGACGCCCCAGAAGATCAGACAGGGGGAGTTATTTTCGCTGTACTGCATGGTCACGGGAGGATACCCGGACTTTGGCTTGCTCCTGGCAGAGGATCTGCACAGGATCAAGGCCAAAGGGAAGGGTGATATTTGCTGTGGAGGTCTAGTCACCCACATCGCCTCCTACCACGGGATGGATCTCAGTATCTGCACATTGGCGGCGGCTCCGAAGCCGCTGGGTCTGCAGGAGATGATCACGAGGCGGATTCTTGTTCCTCGTGGGTTGACTACTCCGTATGTTGCCATGCCTTGGGAGCGGACAGCGCCTCAGGGCATCAGATGGTCTGCACAGTTTTCGGTCGTCGACCCGCATTTCTGGCAGGCTGCATGGGTCCCGCTTATGGAGGACTACAGAGAGGGAGCAGCTGCTGCTGCTGCAGCTGCTGAGGAGGCTGAGGAGGCTGATGAGGAGGATGATGACGAGACAGTTGATGAGAGAGGAGGCGGCGTCCCGATGGACACAGGGACAGATACAGCTGGGACGAGCGCACCTCCCATTATTGATTTGGATGAGGATGAGGAGGATACTGAGCCTGCACCTGCTGAGACTTCTCCAGTCAGGCCCGCTAGGCGCAGGAGGCAGAGGGTTAGAGACAGAGCAGCACACCGACGGATTGATGACCTGACAGATCAGGTTATCGACACTTATGCTGCACTTTCTTTGGATATCCGGGAGATGCAGGAGCGGCAGCATCATCAGCACATGATGGCTCAGCTACAGTTCCAGCATGTCATGGGCTATCCCTATGACCCTACTTTGTACCCTTACATTCCACCACCACCACCGGATCAGGACTTCTGAGGAGCTGCAGGATTTTATTTATTTTATTTTTATGCAGTTCGGCTCTTTATCCGGTGAGTCCTCCTTTCTTTCAGACTTTATTTACACCCACTGGGACAGTGTGTCTCAAGTATGGGGTAGTTGATGTATTATCTGACTTATTCGACTCATGATGTACCGGATATTTTCATATTTTGATAGCATGAATTATAGTCTATATTTTGAGGTTTGTTTGGACGTTTTATCTTTCATAATCTGCATGTTTGTATGTACATTATGTGATTTTACTACCATTTCATCTACCTTTGCGAGAATCGAGGTCTACACCTAGTTTCGTTGTAATTGCAGGTAATATGGTACGTTTTGCATCGAAAAGGAGCAAAAGGAGTCAAGAGTCATTGGGAGCTACATTGAGGAGCAAAAAGGAATCCTTCAGGAAGCATAGCCATGGATTAAAGATTTACTTTGGACCAGTTTTGAGAGATTCTACACTCAGTTATGATCACCTCGGTTGCCCAGAGATTCATCTCGACCGAGGCGATCCAGAGACACCGACTCGACCGAGGCGGACACCTAGGACGCGGCGAGAATATTTTATTCTTGGCTGAGATCTTTTAAAATTGGAAAGTGATCTTATATTTTTGGGCTGAGCTTCTAGAAGGAAGGAGATATGCAGAATCATATATTTTACCTATATTTATGGGATAATATCTTCTTAAGATTTATTATCTTTGGAGGTTTATTTTTCCTATAAAAAGGGTTGATTTTCTACAATTTCAACATCACGCTATACCACCGATCAGGGTTTACAAGCGCAGCAGCCGCATCCTACTCCAAGATTGGGAGAGATTCGAAGAACCTTTTTGAAGGTTGAAGGAAGATTGAAGACTATAGCTTTATAGCTTTTTGGAGGGTTTTGTAAGATCGTCTTCAATTCCTTTCCTTGTTGTCTTGTCTTATTGGATCATTATCCAAGGAACGATTTTTGTGTGATATTTGATTCAGTTATTGAAGTGTTTTCATTAAATTCTTCTTTGTTCAAATATTCACCTTCTTCCCATATATTTAATACTTTCATTATGATGATGAGTGGCTAATTTCCTTGTGTGATTCTAGGGTGATTGGCTGAAGGTTGTGGGAAAAACAATGATAGAATGATCTTAATCACAGTAGGATCCTGAAAGTTCGAGTCTTTAACCTTAACCTTAAGCATCTCGTTCAGTCGATGAACATCTCGGCCGGGGTGGAAACTGGCTGACCGAGGTGGCTTATCCGATCCTTAACTGAGAGTTAATGTGTTAGAGTTTGCCAAATCCTATTCTTATTATACCTTTCTGGTTCAAAGCAAGCTTAGGATGAGACTTACCCGGTAATTCCTTAGTTTGTATACCAACGATCATAAGTGTAGGTAATAAAGGCTTGTCCTTTATTGGGGTTTGAGTGTGCTTCCATCCCATCTTTGTGAGTTAGCCTGAGACTTACCCGGTAAAGGTTGATTCTATTCCCTTAGATGGTGTGTTAGTTTGAGGCAATAGTTCTTTATCTTGATTCCTTGAGACTTACCCGGTAATAGGAGTTACGGTTTGGGATTAGTGTGTAGTGAGACTTACCCGGTGATCTACTCCACTTTAGAAACACCTTCCCCATGCAAAAATCTCAGCTTTGTCCGCTTATCTATAGATCTTGAGTTGGAACCACAACTAGATGCTTTAATCCCTAGAATTGCATGTTTGCTTTATTGACTTCTTATTCATCTTTGATTGTATTAATTGCTCTTGTGGTTAGCATTAACACTAGCATACCGTATTGGACTTTGTTTCACTAAGTCCCTGTGATCGACCCCTGGAATTTTCTTGCTTTTACTACGATTGACCCGTACACTGCGGGTTCGCATCCTTGTTTTAAGCTTAAATCTAGGGTTATAAATTTAAAGCTTGCACACACCGTTTGGAGCGAACAGAGTGGTTAGTTGTAACAGGGGCAATAGCCCCGAAAGACAACCACAACCGGCTCGGTCTAGACCAAGTCCCCGGCAACAACGCCAAGAACTTGTTCGCTCTAAATGGTGTGTGCAAACTTTAAATTTATAACCCAAGAAGTATGCTTAAAACAAGGATGCGAACCCGTAGTGTACGGATCAATTGTAATAAAAGCAAGAATTCTAGGGGTCGATCACAAGGACTTAGGTGAAACAAAGCAAGTATAGGTTGTCAATATTGCAACTAACCACAAAAGCGATTAAAACAATCAAAGATGATAATAAGGTCAATTAAAGGAAATATGAAAATTTTAGGGATTAAAGCATCCAGTTGTGGTTCCAACTCAAGATCTCAAGATAAGCGGACAAAGCTGAGGTTTTGCAAAGGAAAGTGTTACTAAAGTGAAATAGATCACCGGGTAAGTCTCACTACTCACTAATTCCAAACCAAAAGTTCCTATTACCGGGTAAGTCTCAAGGTACTAAGGAAAGGAATTATAATATCAAAACAACACACCAACTAAGGGAATAGAATCAACCTTTACCTGGTAAGTCTCAGGCTAACTCACAAAGATGGGATGAAGGCACACTCAAACCCCAATAAAGGATAAACCTTTATTACCTATACTTATGATCTTGGGTAAACAAACAAAGAAATTACCGGGTAAGTCTCATCCTAGGCTTGCATTGAACCAGGAAAGGTGTAATAAGAACAGGATTTGGCAATCTCTAACACTTAACGCTCAATTTTGGATAAGAAAAGGTCACCTCGGTTAGTCAAGTTCCACCCCGGCCGAGATGTTCATCAACTGAACGAGATGTTCTAGGGTTAAGGATAAAGACTCGAGCTTTCAAGGTCCTACTGGGATTAAGATTATTCTATCATCGTCTTTCCCACAACTTTAAGCCAATCACCCTAGAGTCGCACAAAGAAATTAGCCACTCATCATCATGAAAGCGATAATCAAATATATGGGAAGAGAATGAATATTTGAACACAAAAACCTTAAGAACAAGGCTTCAATAGCTGAATCAAATAAACAAATCAGCGTTCCTTGGATTACAAATCTAACAAGACAATCAAACAAAAGGGAATCTAAGAAAGTCTTACAAATCCCCTCAAAAGCTATATCCGAACTATCAATCCTTCCTTGATTGATCTTCAATCTTCCTTCCTTCCTTCCGTCCTTCAAAGCTCCGGAAAAATCCCGTAATTGCTGGATGCTCTCAGCCTCTAAGCATGCTTTAACTTGTGGAAAATTTAACCTTTTATATAGGAGAATTATCTTCCAAAGATAAAATATCTTAAAAAGATAATTTCCTAATAAAATATATCCATATCTCAAAAATAGATCTCCGAAATATATGATCTTCCTTCCAAAAATCCAGCCCAAAAATATAAGATCTCTCCTTCCAAAAATAAAAGATCTCAGCCAAATAAAATATATCTCGCCGCGTCAAGGTGTTCGCCTCGGTCAGGGTGCTCCTCTAGATCACCTCGGTCGAGGTGACTCTGTGGTCAACCGAGGTGACTCTCAGCTGAATGTGAAATCTCTCAAATCTGGTCCAAAGTAAATCTTCTTTGTTAATTCCATGTTTCCTGAGCTCTTCTTTAAGCTCCTGAATGTAGCTCCTATGACTCCTTCGCTCCTTAGCTCCATTTTAGTCCAAAATGTGCCATTTTACCTACGATTACAACGAAACTTGGTGTAGACCTCGATTCCCGCAAAGGTAGATGAAACGACGATATAATCACATAATATACATCCAAACATGCAGATTATTGAAGATAAAACGTCTAAACAAGTCCCAAAATATAGACTATAATTCATGCTATCAAATACCTTAACGCTAGTCTTGTTTGAGCTAGCGTGTCCTCCACAAGGTAGTGAATGACAATGACGGACGACGCTTTGCATCTCGTCTTCCGGCACACATCTTCGAATCATGCCGCCAGGACCTCTCTTGAAGAGTAGAGGTTCATTCCAAAAGTTTTCCCGGACATCCTTAAAGAACTTCTTCCTTTGTGCGTAGGATAGTCTGGGTGGTATTTCCTGACAAACCAAATAGTTAACAAAATCAGCAAACCATGGTTCGTTACCTTTAGTTATCTTGTCGATGTACTCCTATATGATGTGTACATGCTCGTCCGGAAAGGAGTCATCTATAGGTAGGTTGTCGTCTTCTAGATGTGGCAGATGACTCAAATGATCCGCAACAGAATTTTCCGAACCCTTCTTGTCATGGATCTCTAGATCGAATTCTTGTAGGAGAGGAATCCATCTAATCAGTCTTGCCTTCGCATCCTTCTTTGCAAGTAGATACCGGATCTCAACATGATCCGTGTATACAATCACCTTTGCACCTACAAGATAAGAACGAAACTTTTCAAAGGTATAAACAATAGCTAGAAATTCTTTTTCAGTTGTGGCGTAGTTAAGCTGCGCTTCATCTAGCGTCTTCCTAGCGTAATAGATAGCATGGGTTCGGCCCTCCTTCTTTTGCCCAAGCACAGCTCCTATAGCTAGGTCACTTGCATCACAAATAACCTCGAACGGGAGATTCCAGTCCGGAGGTTGGATGATCGGGGCAGAGATTAGAGCCTCCCGAATCTTATGAAACGCATCTAAACAATCCTGCGAGAAATCAAAAACTGCATCCTTTATCAATAGATTAGAAAGTGGTTTTGATATCATAGAAAAGTCCTTTATAAAACATCTATAAAATCCAGTATGTCCTAGAAAGCTTCTTATCCCCTTCACCGAAGATGGAGGAGGGAGCTTTTCTATGGTCTCTATCTTAGCCTTATCTACCTCAATCCCTCTACTAGAGATCAAGTGTCCGAGTACAATGCCTTCCTTCACCATAAATTGACACTTCTCCCAATTAAGAACTAGGTTAGTGTCTTCACACCTTTGTAGCACAAGAGAAAGGTTAGAGAGGCAATTTTCAAAAGAGGAACCATAAACAGAAAAGTCTTCCATGAAAACCTCCATGATTTCCTCCATGTACTCCGAGAAGATAGCCATCATGCACCTTTGGAAGGTGGCTAGGGCGTTGCAAAGCCTGAACGGCATTCTTCTATAAGCAAACGTACCCCATGGGCACGTGAATGTAGTCTTCTCTTGATCGTCTAGATGGATCGGAATCTGGAAGAAACCACTATAACCGTCAAGATAGCAAAAATGAGAGTGTTGTGCTAACCTTTCAAGCATTTGATCAATGAAGGGTAACGGAAAATGATCCTTGCTAGTTGCATTGTTTAGCTTCCCGTAATCAATGCACATCCTCCATCCAGTAGCGGTCCTTGTAGGAATGAGCTCATTATTCTTGTTGGTGATAACCGTCATTCCTCCCTTCTTTGGAACAACTTGTACGGGACTCACCCACTTGCTATCGGAGATAGGGTAGATGATACCTGCATCAAGTAGTTTAAGAATTTCCTTCTTGACAACCTCCTTCATGATCGGATTTAACCGTCGTTGAGGTTGTCGCGAAGGCCTAAATTATTCTTCCATTAGGATCTTATGCATACATAATGAAGGTTTAATTCCTACAAGATCCTCTATAGTGTAACTTAAGGCTTTCTTATGTTTCCTTAGAACAACCATAAGTTTACTAAGTTCATCTTCACTTAGATCGGAACTAATAATTACCGGAAAAGTAGAATTAGTTCCTAGAAATGCGTACCTTAGATGCATGGGAAGTGGCTTCAATTCCATCACCATTGGAGTCTCTAATGGCTCTTGACGAGTGTCCAATGCTTCCTTAGAAGTCTCTAAGGATGTAGGACTGGTTGAAGAAGATTCAAGAACATTGGTGGAAAAAACGTAATTTTTCTCGGAATTTCCCAAAATTACGGCATCACTGTTACTTCCACGGCCGTGGTTTATGGTGTGGAAGTCAATTACGGCACCTCTGACAGTTTCACGGCCGTGGTTTTGGCCGTGTAACTTACTGGAGTCCTCTGAATAGCTAATTACAATCATGTTGGTGGAAACCACGGCCGTGGAATAGCACGACTGGCCGTGATTCCTCACGTCCTCTGACCCATCGTAGACTTTTTCAAACTCTTCTTCATGCACTTCCTTTAGCTTCTCCAAAGCTTCAATTTCCTCATTGCAATCCTCTTCTTCTCCTTTTTCCATAATGCTCATGGTGATAACCTTTTGCAATGGATCTTTGAATAGAATCGAGTTTACTTCCTCTCTAGATGCCTCCTCGTCATGGATGTTAAACATATCTTCTTCAAGAGTCGGCTCTTTCACCAAGGTGGAAAGAACAAACTCTACTTTCTCCTCTCCTATGTCGAAGGCAAGTCTAGCATTCTTGCAATCTACCATACAACCGGAAGTTGCAAGAAACGGTCTTCCGAGTATGATCGGGGACAGACTATCTGCAGGAATGTCAAGCACAACAAAATCTATTGGAACATAGAACTTACCAAGCTTGAACGGGACGTCTTCAATGATACCGACGGGACAATTTATGGATTGATCCGCCATGTATAACGTCATCTTCACCGGTTTAGGTTCACCTAAACTGATCTTCCTGCATAAGGCAAGCAGAATGATGCTAACGCTTGCTCCTAAATCACATAATGCATCATATGTGACATCTCCTACTCCAATTGGAACACAAAATGACCCCGGATCCTTCAGCTTTGGGGGCATCTTTTCCTTCATCGTTTTGATGAGATCCGACGATTCCGAACTCATCTTGACTTCTCCAAAGTCTTCCAGCTTCCTGTTGTTAGAGAGGATCTCTTCCAAGAACTTCCCATAAGCGGGCATACCTACAATTGCATCAATGAAAGGTATATTAATATGCAGTTTGCTCATGAGTTCAATAAACTTACCGGATTGCTTGTCTAGACGCGCTCTTGCTCTAGATTGTGGGAATGGTAGGGGAGGTTTGTAAGCTGGAGGAGGAATGTAGATGTCTTCCTTCTCTTCCCTTTTCCTTCTCCTTTTCGATGGGAACATCAACAAACTTAGGATGCGGGTCGGTAGTTGTTGCTCCGCTCCTAGTTGTGATAGCCATCACCCTTCCTTTCGGGTTATCCTCCGTCTTTCCTGGAAGTTTTCCTTGATTTCTAGGAACTTCCTTAGCATTGCTGAACATTTGGCTTTCTAAAACCTTTTGAGCTTTATCTACCTTAGTGATGTGATTCTCCAACCCTTGAAGCTTTCCCAAGATCATTTCCAGCATGGGATCGGGCTTCTCTTTCCCCGAAGTGCTTCCACTATTAGATGTTTGCCCCTGGCTTTTCAAAGGAATGGAAGAAGAAGATGGTGGAGTTAGTGAATTTCCTGAATTGGGATAAGAATTACCGAAATTTTGTTGTTGGTTGGAACGCCAATTGTTGTTGTTTTAATTCCTATTGTTGTTCCAATTATTGTTCCGGTTGTTGTTGTTCCAATTGTTCCGGTTGTTGTTCCGGTTGTTGCGGTTGGTATTCTCATTCCCATGATGGTGATTGTTGTTTCCTAAATAACCAACATCTTGCTCCTTAGGCTTTTGAAAGCCAGCTTTAATAACCTCCTTCAACTCTTTAATCTCGGTGTTGAGAGAAAAGATTTGAGTTTGCGCAGCTTGTGTTAGCTTCGCTCCTTGCTCTACTCGGCTAGCTTCCGCTTTCCGGTGAGAGTACTTCTCAATGACTCGGGCTTGCTTCTCAATGAAGTCCCAAGCGTCATCTTCCCTCATGTCCATGAATGTGCCACATGAAAGGGATTGAAGCTTGAATTGTGTTTCCACATCCAGCCCCTTGTAGTATATCTCCAACAACTCTAACTTGGAAATGCCATGGTGTGGGCAGTCCAATAATAAATCCTGAAATCTTTCCCAAGACTGAAACAAACTTTCATTAGATCTCATAGAAAAAACATTGATTTTACCTCTCAACTCCGATGTCTTGGATGGCGGAACGAACTTGGTTAGGAACTCCAAAGATAGATCCTCCCATGTGTTGAGTCTTCCATTTGGAAGAGCTTGATACCAAGATAAAGCCTTCCCTTTCAAAGAGAAGAAGAATGGCTTGATCTTGTAGTTGTTGGTGGTTGCATTCTTTGGCTTCATCGTCTCCATCAAAATATCAAAATTCTGTAAATGTTGATGTGGAGATTCAGCACTCGTTCCTCCAAACTGGCTTTGGCGAATGATGGTAATAACTTATGGGTTAAAGCTAAACCCCTGAATATCGTCAGCATCAAAGTTCACACCTAGACGGCGTGGTTGCTGAATCGGATCCATCCTTTGGCCAAGAGTTCTTGGCTCCTCATCTACACGAGCGGCTCTCGCACCCCAGCTGGGACACGAGGAATTGCGGCTGGTATTGGATCAATCAGAACTGGATTGATCGTTGGATCAATCTCCTCTAGTGTTGGCATATCCGGATCGAATTCTTCATCATCGGATGATTCCACTCTAATGGACTTAGTTGGCTTGTTGACCTTCTTTTTCTTAGCACCATTTTGTTCCAACTTCATGTCCAATATCATAGCTTTGAGCTCATCAATTTGGAATTGATGACGCTCCGCTTCTTCCTTACGAGCCTTCTCACTCAACCTATATTGAGCTTGAGACTCCTCTAACTCCGCTTGGAAATCTCTCTCTCTCTATTTTAAACAATCTTTCTTTCTTTGGCTTTCTTCCTAAGAGTCTTTTCAAGTTCCGGATCAAAAGGTACGAGGTCCTTATTGGATCTAGACCTGCGCATATACCTAAGAGAACCTGCAAATAGCACTCACAAGAGATATCAAATAACAAGAGAAAAGCTCCAAGCTCGACAACCGAAAACCGAAGTTTGGTTTAGACCAAATCCCCGGCAACGGCGCCAAAAACTTGTTCGCCCGAAAACGTGCATGCAAATAAGCTTTATATTTATAAAACTAGAATAAAAGCAAGCGAACCCGCAGTGTACGAATCGGCGTAGATCAGCAAGTATTTCAGAGTATCGAACACAGGGATTTGGTGAAATAAAATCCAATCTCAATTGTCAAGCAAGTAAAGGATGTAAAGCTTTGCAAATATTGGGAAAACAACAACCCTAAAGATCCAGGCATTCTAATTGTGGCAATCGATTCAAGATATACTAAGTAATTAAGGACAGAGTCAAGAGTCGCAAAGGTATACTAAGGTAAAGTAATGTACGGTGAAGTTCCAAAACTTTATATGACCTATCCAAAGACACTCTCTATAAAGGTTGTTGAGGTTGCAGTATAGAAAGGATCTAAGGACAAGAATTAATCTCAAATACCCAAACTTATAACCCAAGGATCAAGATAAACTCAAACGATTAAGGTTGTGACACTCGAAACCGAAATAGAGGATGTTGAGTCTCACTACTACCTAGAAAAGGGCAAGCCAAAACTAGATTAAAGCTAATCTTTAACCTTGGATCAAAGTAAAAGCAAAGTTCGTTAACTAAGGTAAATCACGGTCAGATCTTGAAAACCACGGCCGTGGAAACCTAAGAAAGGCCGTGATTTAGGTTCGTCGATGATATCTCTCTAACTCTCAGGGTCCAATCAAATTACGATCGATCTATCATCATCTAAGCCACAACTATTAACCCTTCACCTTAGAATTGCTAAAGGGTTTTAGCCAATAACCATTGTCATGATATCAATATTCAAATTAAAGAGAATGAAAGATGAAAACCCTTGAGTACTCAATAAAACTTCAAAACCAATTCTCAAATCCAAAACACAAGAAGCAATGTTTAATGGATTCAGAATGTACAACACAAAAGCTCACAATGATCTAAGATAAGTATGAAGAACAGGTTGTCAATCCGTCTTCAATATCAAAACCTAAGGAAAAGGCTAAACCTTCGGCGATCTTCAATCAACCCTAGGCAAGAATGCTCCAAGCAAGGGTAAGCGGCCGTCTCTGCGAGGTCTAAGCGAAGTGTAAGCGAGGCATAAGAAGGATCCCTCAAAAACTCTCTTTTCCGGCCTTTTTATAAGACGGGAAAAATAATTGCCGTCAAGGCCCATTACGTAAATAACGTGGCAAATAATTGTACGTCAAAAGATCGCCTAAATCACGGTCTCAGGGCTTTCCACGACCGTGGTTTAGAGCGTGGAAAAGGATTACGGTGTCTTGTGACTTCCACAACCGTACTTTAGGCCGTGTAACCTACTGGAGTGCTCCACGCTCATGATGCCAAGATCCACGGCCGTGGTTTAGAGCGTGGACTCTTCTACGGCCATAATTCAGGGCGTGGAAGTGTATATTGCTTGTAGTTTCCTTTGTGTCATGACATTCTTCATCCTAGTCATTCCTTATCTTCCTTGATGTGTTCCTAATCCTCAAACATGATCGATCACTCTCTTTTCTCTCTCAATTGCTCCGATTTAGCTCCTATTCACCTATAATCAACACAAAGCTAGTGTATACTTCCATATCGACAAATTAGATGAACAAGCTAACAATTGCTTCTAAACTTCATCCATGTACACAATAATAAGGGAAAAACAACCAAAATAAGTGCCTAGAATATTGAAATATTTCATGCTAACAGTATCATAGGCTAAAGTTGGATCTCAATGACCTTCTAAAAAGAAGGAAAAATGTGTAGTTTTCTAGTTTCTACCTAAACTCACTCTTAAGAGTTAGAATATATTATTTAGTTCCAAGTAAGAGTTTAAGTATATATTACGAGATTTTTGGAAGTTTTGGGACCAAGGGTAAAATGGTCATTTTACCTTAGATGGGTATTTTTGTAGTTTCTCTTCTGATAGGATCTTACATCTTAGAAGTCATAGACTTCTAAGTATATGAGGAATGTGTTGATCCACTTGCCTCCTATGACAGGCAATTGAGTTTCTACGGTTGCAGATCGAGTTGTGATTAAGAGAGTCGAGATTTGATTTAGGTAAGTTCTTTGGGTTTACTTAGCTAGCTTTTGGATATGAGTGTGAATAACGATAATGGTGTTTGAATGATGTGTTTATAAGTATACTTTTATTAATTATCGACCGGCCTACATATTTGGCCTAAGAGCAACGGACGATGGCATTCTACCTAGTTAGCCCGAGGGCGCTGAGGGTTTCTTTAGGGACTAGTCCATACTTGGTTTGCAGGTACGCCACCGGCAGAGGTGTGCCAAACCATCACCAGTTGGATAAGGAATGGAGGCGAGAAATCTTAAGATTTCTCGTGCCGCAACTTTCAAAACGATATAAAGTGAATTACCTAAGCTATCAGATAATAACGATTTGTGTGTCGGCATAATGATTGTTTTATGTTATTTTGGGTGTGTTTGTGCTCTTCTTATTCTGCTTATATATGGTTAGTTGGCTAACTGTTGTATTATTATTTAGACGTGCCACATGTTAGAGCAGATGCCGAGTGATCCGGAAGGTAGTGGTCAGTCGGGGTGTAGTACTTCATAGGATGGGTGACAGTCTTTTCGTTGTGTCGATCTTTCATTTATGATATTCTATATTGTTCTGAGTCTTTATGACATTGTCGTGGACGGTTGTTAAGTATTTTTGGTCACATTCATGACATTATAAAATAATATTTTATGATTTGTGATTTTCTTTATCTGTGCCTTGTTGTAAGATCTAGGTAAGTTGCTGTCAAACTAAGGTCGGGACCCATTGTGAGGTCCTTACCAGTAGCTCCCCGAGTTCCGAGAACTTGGGGTGTTACAACATGGTATCAGAGCCAGGTTGACAACAACGACACTTGAAATATTCTAAAAGGCCGAATAAGTAAATAAATATAACCCGAAAGGGGTCTGAGTTTTCCAAAGGAACTTTTGGTTTTCAAAATGCATGCATAGTCGGGTTGGGATAGATAGTACGGATGACCCCCACTACCACCGCGGATCTCGGCATGCTTAGTATGATTACTTTAGAATTTCACTACTATTTGACCAATTAGTTAAATTATAACTGTAGTTGTTATCACTCGTGCAGATGGCACGTACTAGGGCTACACCAGCAACTGGTCGAAGTAGAGGTCGTCCACCTCTTCCTCCAGCTAGACAAGATAGGGGTGATAGGATTTCTATTGTTAGAGCACGTGGTCGTGGAGGTAGACCGCCACTGGTGAGAGGTCGGGGTCGAGCTCCTCGAGAGGATCCTTCCACTGCGAGCATGCCAAATGCTGCAGTGCAAGAGGTGGCTGAGAGTATGGTTACCGAGGTCGGGAATGAGACCGTTGCTAGGTCTAGAGCACAAAGAGCACATTCGATTGGATCAGGGCGCATCTATATAGGGGCATCTGAGTGCAGAGAGTACAGAGCGTACGTCCAGCGTATGGAGGAAGCTAGCAGGACGGAGGGACTTGCCCCGGCACCTCCAGTATCGGCAAGGTCAACACAGGTGTCACAGAGAGTGACTCAGGCGCCAGTTGTACCTGAGAGGAGAGTTGTGGTTGACAGGGCTCATATTTGGTCTAGACCATCGAGGCCGGATGAGTGGTTGAAAGATTTTAACACCTTGAAAGTTCCCCCATTCGATGGGAAGATAGGGTTGGAAGTAGATCATTGGATAGGGCACGTGAAGACTACACTAGAGTTGATACGTTGCCCAGAGGATCGACAGGTGGAGTTAGAACAGACCTTGTTCAAAGAGTAGACACATTACTGGTGGCGGACCATTCGTAGCCGAGTCACCAATTGGGATCAGATGGGGAGTATTATTAGAGAGAGGTACTGCTCTGCCTCGTTGGCGGGATTTGAGGATGTTCTTGTTGCAGAGGCAGTCAAGAAATTTCAAAAGGAGTTGACACTACTTGGACCAGCTGCACCTCTTGAAGAGCAACACGTGTACCTTTTCTCCCGGAGATTGATAGAGAGCACTCGTTCTTATCTTGCAGGATTCCGTTGCGAGTCTCTATCAAACAATCAGGATAGAGCTTCCACCTATGAGAGGGATAAGCCAGTTCCGAGGAGAGTCGTTCAATCTGGTGGGCCGGATAAGCGGTAGAGGACATAATATGCTAGTAGTGGTGCAATAGTATCGGGTTTTGGGAGTGGGCAGACTCAGGGAAGACCTAGCTATCACACTATAGTTCAGGCTCCGGGTAGAGAGCGATAGTGTTTTAACTGCGGCAATCGTGATCATCTCAGACCAGACTACAAGAGGCCACCTACGACCTACTTCACTTGTGGCACGCCGGGACACAAGACTACTTTCTGCCATCAGGGCAGAGTTCCATCACAGCAGGGTTCTTCCCCTGTGGGTGTTGAGAGGAGTGGACAGAGGACCCTTAGTATCGAGCGCCAAGTCAGCAACAACAGCAGTATCGGGCTCTGATAGGTGATGGAATCACTATCAATTAGGGTAGTTTTTGGAGTCTTTTTATTGCATTAATGTCGGTTTATGCTACTAACTCCTTGGTCCAGAAGAAGAAGATCAAAAGAAGCTAAAGAAGGAGTTATAAGCACTTAGGAGTGAAGATCGATCACGAAGCAAAGCTTCTGTTGCCTCACCACCCCAGCGGATCCTTGCAGCCGCCCCTACGGGTGACGCCTTACATCGGAGCGCTCCCTGCGCTTTCACCAGCGCCAACCATGAAGCGTATCACCGCCCCTGCGCCACTCCTTGGCGCCCCTACGGTGTCCTCCACTGAAGAAACGAAGACCAGCTCCCCTGCGCCTTCCACTGCGGCACGCCTGCGCCTCAACATGGGAGCTAGAAGGCAAAGAGGTTGTGTCACCGCCCCTGCGTCGACATAGGGACGCCCCAGCAGCTTGGCATCAGAAACGCCAGGAAGGCAAAAGGTCAGACGTTGAAGAGCATTGAAGATCCGCCCCAGCGGAATTGTGTAGCTACCCCAGCGGTTCTGAAGAAGATCAACCGATTCTGCCTAAACCGCCCCTGCGGTTCCTGAAGGCCGCCCCTGCGGGTTAACGTCAGAAGCTTTACTCCGGCTGTTTACACCACCTTTATGGCATTAAAGGTGGCTGTTTTGGGCCGGCCATTTACTCCTATATAGTGTCTTTTGCAGTATAAATAGTCCTTGGTTGATTGCTAGAATCATCTATCTTATCATCTTGTTAGTCAACAAATTATCCACTTAGATTGTCTTGCTTCCTTGTAATGAGTTGCTAACTCCTTTGTTACATTGGGTTGGTTTGAAGCTGCTTTGTTACTTTGGTTGTAAGTACTTTATAATATAAGTTTTCATTCAGTAATACTTTGTGTTTCCTTGATCTTCATTGTCTAAATTGCATGTTTACTATTTCTTGAGATTGATCACCTTAGGTTCTAAAGTGCATGTAAACAACTAGGATTAATAGGTTCCGGGTTCGGGTCTTTAATCTAGTAGCAACTTTAAGTAATAACGGGTTGTGATTACTTAAGGAAAAGGAACACAAATATAAAGATAAGTTTAACGGTTTTAATCTTCTCTTTATATCCCTTTGTCTTTGTTTGAAAGCTAACTTGTTATTTGTTCTTGTAGGTTTACGGAACTTTAACCTTTTAAGTTGTGTTGATGCCGGTTGGCTCAACACATATATATGATCGAGACGGGAGATTACTTGAAAACTTGTAAAAGGAACTCACCAAAGTAGCAAGTGCATGCTTAGAATCAACCTAGTGTAGATTCACCCACCATTGTCTTACTTGTCGCATTAATCGTTTTCATAAGCTTTTGTGCATCAATTCAACCAAACCCCCCCTGTGTTACTTGTCACTATAATCGATAATTGCATCTAAAACAGCTTAACTCTCTTGGGTTCGACCCTTACTTAATCACTATACTTGTTCTCAGTGCTAAGTCGGGATTTACTTTTGATTGGGTATAGACTACCATAGAAATACCTTCGGTCAAATTTTGGCGCCGTTGCCGGGGAGTTTTAGTGTTTTATTGTTATTATTGATTATTGGTTTGCACCATTTTTATGGTTCAAACCCGTGCTACTAATTCCGGCTTTGCTTCTTTTGATCCAGAAATTGAGAGGACGCACATCCTGCAACGAAGACAACAACAACTTCAACAAGATATGGCTGATCGTACTCTTCGTCAACTTACGCAGCCCACCTTGGCTCAAAACCCTCTTGTGGTCACTATACCGGCACTAGGGGAAGGAGTCAACTTTGAGCTCAAGCCGGTTCTCATTCACTTGCTCCCATCCTTCCATGGGCTAAGTGGTGAGGACCCCATCAAGCACCTTGGGAAGTTCCATACTGTGTGTATGAGCATGAAGCCGGCCAACATTACCGAAGAACAAATCAAGATGAGGGCATTCGGCTTCTCACTCAAAGATTCGGCGGATGATTGGTATTACCACCTTCCATCCGGGAGTATCGACACTTGGGAGAACCTTCACAAAGCATTCTTGGAGAAATATTTTCTAGCTAAGAAGGCCAATAGCTTGAAGAAAGCTATAAGCAACATCGAGCAAGAGGCAACCGAAACTCTCTACGAGTACTTCGTAAGGTTTGCACGTCTCTGATCCAGCTGTCCTTTTCACGGATATTCAACTCAAGATCTAGTCTTGTACTTGTACAATGGCTTGCTAGACAATGAAAGGAGGATCGTCGATGCAGCTTGCGGAGGTAATATTCTTAACTCTACTTCTGACCTTACTTTGGAAAAGATACAGGAACTAGCTGAAGGAACTCGGAACTTTGGGAGGACCCCGGCTAAGAAAGGAGTTCATGCTGTGAGTTCCGGGAAGAGTGAGATTTCTACCGAGCTCGCGGAATTGAAGGAAATGATGAAGAGGCTAACACTTATGGGAACACCGCAACAACTCAAAGCTTGTGGAGTTTGTGCTGACCCGTATCATCCAATGGACATGTGTCCACAAGTCCAAGATGATGATTCTGAAGTAAACGCAATGGGATATGGACAACCACAACAGCAAATACCTAGGAGCGATCCCTATGCACAGAATTTCATGCCAAATTGGCGTGACCAACAGAATTTTCGTTGGAGGGATCAACAAAACCAACAACAACAGCCCCGCCAAGGTAAGTATCACTCAACTGAAGATTTGTTGCAGGTTTTGACTAAACACTTTGCTACTCATGTCCAAACAACACAATCTAGCATCAAGAACCTTGAGAAACAGGTTGGTCAAATGGTAGAAGCCGTTACAAGAATTGAGACTAGGGCCTCCGGCGGATTACCTTCTCAAACGGTTATAAACCCAAAGGTGATGTTGGAAGAGGCTCAATCATAGACGAAGAATCCCTACGTCGAACCAAGGACGTAAAACAAAGGCGCTGCTCGGGAGGCAACCCGAAGAAATAAAAAGAGGAGTTTTTGTCAAGAAAACCGCCCCTGCGGCTTCATGTCCCGCCCCTGCGGTGACACCCCTGCCCAGCACCACCTCCGGCGCTAGGCCAGCGTCTGCTCACGTAGGCCACCGCCCCCGCAGTGACACCCCTACGCCCCTGCGGCGGCCATCCTTGACACGCGTCCTCAGCTCCGCCCCCTGCGCTGAGGCTGCGTCCCCCTCTTCCTTGTCACCGCCCCCACGGCGACAAACACCGCCCGTGCGGTTCAGTTAAGGAAAGAAAAAAATACACTTCCCAAAACTAACCTACATCTACCGCCCTCTTCACTCCCTCTCCATTCATTCTTCGAAACCTAGCCACCTCACCTCCCACGCCCTTGCGTCCTCCAACACACCCAGACCTCAGCCGACAATTTATCGCTACATTCAAAATGGAAACGGAGGATCACTTGTGTGTTGGAATCTCTTTCAAGTACAAAAGGAAGAAGTAGACATTAGATTACACCCAATTGCAAGAGGCATTAGGGGTGACCATACCAGCTTCCGATGACTGGTAGGAACCCATTCCGACGCCTGATTTTCTTGAGTTCTGGCAGGCAGCCACTAGGTTTGAGTTTCATGCAGGGGGTGAGTAATCCAACAAATTCACTCACCCCTGTTTGAGGCTCATCTTAAAGGTCTTCATGAGTGTCTTCTGTGGGCACAAGGAGGAGAAAAAGGTCGCTCTCAAGGACCTTCCATTGATATATGCTTGCCTCTCCACGAACGATTAGGTACCGGATTGGGCATATCTCTTCCTTTACCGCTCTTAAGCGGGTTAGGAAGAATGAGCCTCGCGATATCGTGGGAGGCGGGATAATATCATTATTGGCTGCACAGGTGATGGACCTTCCTGCATTGGAAGAAGGCTTGGAGGCGCCCTTATACACTGAAGGATTATTGAGGAGATGCAGGCTCCTCAAGAGAGACGGGGAGCATCGTTTTTGGCTCTCTTTAGCAGACGGGAGTCACATCACTTACCTCCCTCGACGACTTCCATTAGGAGACGAGCTCTCCGATCTATATGTACCGGCTGACCCAGTTCCTCCGAGATGGCCTCAGGTTGATATTGTTGGGAGGTACGCAGCCGGCTCTAGCAGGGCCCGCACCACTGATGAGGAGATGCCAACGGCAGGACACGACAGTCAGACCATGGAGAGTCTGCATGCTCAGATGGCAACTTTGACTACACAGCACCAGGCATGGCAGACTGAGTACCAGCGGTCCATACTTGAGCAGCAAAAGGCGTGGCAGTCCAGTTTCGCCTCCTCCATGACCACTCACTTTGACCGCGGTCAAGATGCTTGGCAAGCGGCTCATCAGCAGCAGTTGGAGACTCAGCAGCTGGCTTGGCAAGCTAGCTATGAGACTTCATTTAGAGAGAGAATGGAGGCCCAGGAGGGCCGTATCGGCAACCTTCACCGCCGGCAGGAGCACTTCTTCCGCCATTTCCCTTACCCACCGGAGGAGGGTCCAGGTGGTCCATCCGGACCACCCCACTGGGGGGTACATTTCTTTTCCTTCTCCCATATTTATCTTTGACTCATTTACACTTTGAGGACAAAGTGTACTTCAAGTATGGGAGAGGGACATATCATTGCTTGTACAGTTCATTGAGTTGTTTTTGAAGATTGTTTTTGCATTGTTGAATTTAGTTTCATTCAGTAAAAAAAAAAAGCCAAAGGAGTGAAAAAAGGAATGGAAATCCTTGGATAAACCGAAAACCCGAAAGTGCGGTTTAGACAAAAAGAAGGTAGTCCGACCAACCTTAAGTTGGTGCGAAATTGGACTTGAGGGATGTGAGTTAAAGTGAGAAAAGAAGAAGAGTGGCAAGGTGAAAACCCGAAAGGGCAACTTGGCAAAATGAGCGACACCGAGTGTAGGTTTCCATTCCGGCGTTTTGGCGACATAAGAAGGGGAGTCATAAGGAGGCTGTCCGGGTAGGCCACTCTTAGAGCGATAAGGATGGTAGTATTTCTTTTTCTCACATTTCCTCTCTTTTCCTTCTTTCTTTCTTGACTTTTCTCTTGTTTTTCATTGTCTTTCTGCTTGCTCATGCTTCCTGAGGCCTTTGAGTCTAGTTGATGTCAATTGTTTTTACTCAGGACGATTAAAAGGTCTAAGTATGGGGAGTTTGATAGGTGATGGAATCACTATCAATTAGGGTAGTTTTAAGAGTCTTTTTATTGCATTAGTGTCGGTTTATGCTACTAACTCCTTGGTCCAGAAGAAGAAGATCAAAAGAATCTAAAGAAGGAGTTATAAGCACTTAGGAGTGAAGATCGATCACGAATCAAAGCTTCTGTTGCCTCACCGCCCCAGCGGATCCTTGCAGCCGCCCCTGCGGGTGACGCCTTACATCGGAGCGCTCCTTGCGCTTTCACCAGCGCCAACCATGAAGCGTGTCACCGCCCCTGCGCCACTCCTTGGCGCCCCTGCGGTGTCCTCCACTGAAGAAACGAAGACCAGCTCCCCTGCGCCTTCCAATGCGACACTGTCTGTGCCTCAATATGGGAGCTGGAAGACGAAGAGGCTGTGTCACCGCCCCTACGTCGACATAGGGACACCCCGGCGGTTTGGCATCAGAAACGTCAAGAAGGCGAAAGGTCATACGTTGAAGAGCATTGAAGATCCGCTGATAACACGATTTATTGCTTAGTTTTAGGTAATCATTTAGATATATTTCTCACTCATTCATGCATGGTTTAGCACTAGTTTATGACGTTTGCACTCAATTCACGTACTTTGTCGAGATAGA
Source organism: Fagopyrum esculentum (assembly GCA_033239045.1). Classification (NCBI taxonomy): domain Eukaryota; kingdom Viridiplantae; phylum Streptophyta; class Magnoliopsida; order Caryophyllales; family Polygonaceae; genus Fagopyrum; species Fagopyrum esculentum. The sequence continues at coordinate 40,120,995 of BSUD01000007.1, read as the reverse complement.
CGTCTACACGGACTTGTGCGTTGCTTTGTAGGTATTTCGGGAGATTTAGGAGCTAAAACGATACGTTTGAGGATCGTTCACCTAGATGACACACCCTCGGACTCATTAGGACACAAGCTAAAGGCTAAGGAAGACTCATGAACCTTGCCAACACAAGCCATGCACCAAACCATGGCTTAACGAGCATAGAAGAAGCTTCTGGAGCAAACCACGGTCTAGACCAAGACCACGACCGTGGTTCTACCCGTGGATTTTGCCAGATTCTTGTGACAGCTGTGCCACGACTCTCATGGCCAGCTCATGAGAACTTTGTTATCCATTATCCATTATCCATTATCCTCTAACAAAAATTTGTTATAAAAGTGGTCCTTCATTGGCTGAGAAGGATATCTTGGAGCAGCTCTCATGGCCAGCTCCAAGATATCCTTCTGGAGCAAACCACGACCGTGGTTCTAACCGTGGTTCTACCCGTGAAATTTGTTATAAAAGTGGTCCTTCATTGGCTGAGAAGGATATCTTGGAGCAGCTCTCCATTATCCATTATCCTCTAACAAAAATATTTTCTCAATAAGAAGTCTTTCTAGGAAGGAAAGTGTCAAAAGGAAGAAGAAGAGCTCCATTGAAGAGGAGAAGAAGAACACACACCATTACCACACCTTGATAGTTTTTGTATTGAAGTGTTCCGGATTCTATTTCTAGAGTTGTATGAATCATTTGAACCTTCTTTTGGAAGGGTTGTGAGTCATTCTAATCTTATTTTCAGTTTGGTTTTGTTTACTTCACTTATTCATCTCTTTCTCTTTATTATCTTGCAAATGGATGCCAAGATTTTGTGTTTGATCTTTTCGATTTCTATTATGAATGTTGTAGGCTAAGTAGATGTGGTTCTAGGGTAAGGAAAGGATGGTTATGGCTAGGGCTGTGATAGGACGGGCTTAGATTTATCTTTGGATGACTTGTGTGCATAAACGCAGCCTCTGTTAGGAATCACGGTTAGTTCTTGGCAAACCACGGCCGTGGTTTAGGTAGAACAAACCGTGTTTTTCCCTGGTTCGGTGGATCTAATCTTAGATAGTTAGAATGTTGAAATCCTAAGTTTTTGTTGAGTTAAATCTATCCTAGGGTGACCTAGTGTTAGCAACTAAGTGTTAGGAGAGAATTACCCGGTAATCCTTACTCTTAGATTCCAAGGATAACAAACCTTAGGTAGTGGTGAGCCTAATAAGCCGCCATTGGATTAAGTGTGCTAGGATAGTTGTTTAGGACTTCCCTTTCCAAGACTTACCCGGTAAGGATAGGTTAAGATCTCTAGGTAACAATCCGGTTTGTGTAGAATTCCGTCCCTTAGGTTCTTAGAGACTTACCCGGTGATGAGACCTAGGGAATGGACTAGTGGATCATGAGACCTACCCGGTGATTGATCCCAATTTAGAAACACTTAACCACAACATAGTTAATCCAAGGAATGATTAGATAGCTTGAGTTCTATGCCATAACCGGAACTTCCAACCCCTAGAATCCGTCTTTTCTTTCTTCGATCTATATCTTGTTTAGCTTGTTTATTTGTGTTGGTTCATAGTTTAGTTGATTGTTTACTTTGCATGAATTGTGATCCTTGATTGATCACCAAAAACCAACCAAAAACATTTGCGATTTTCATTTCTTTATTTCTTTCTTTTCTTTCAACCTAGGTCTTTACTAAACTCAATCACAAATCGAATCAATTTCACCTTAGTCTTTGTGTTCGACCTCGGAATACTATCCCTACTACAAACGTCCCGTACACTGCGGGTTTTGCTAGGTAGTTTAGGATTTAGTTCGAGTTATAAATTTAAAACCCATTTGCGCATCACGATCTTAGCGTAACAAGTTTTTGGCGCCGTTGCCGGGGACTAGGTCTAGATTGAGTCTATTTTGTGATTGTTTATAGTGTAGATCTTTCTTGTTGCTTTTGATCTCTTTTTGGTTTGTGTCTTTGCTTTTCAGGACATCTTTTACTCTTTAGGTGTATGCGAAGATCTCGTGGCAAGGATTTAGCTCCATTCGATCCCGAACCGGAGAAAACCCTTAGATCTAGATCCAAGAGCATTAAAAAGGGAAAAGAGATGGCCGGAAGAGATCTCCAAGCTGAATTGGATGAAGCCTTAGAGCAAATAAGGCTAAGAGATGAGCTCTTGGAGGAAGAAAGGAGACTTGCCAATGAGAGGCAAGAAGCAACTAGGAGGGAGATTGATGAGATTAGGCAAGCCCATGTACAAGGGGAGCTTAATCGTCAACAACCTCCACCTCCTCCACCACCGGAAAGACAACCGCAGCCGGTGGCTAATGTTAGGGTTGTTCCCATTGCATTTGAGGAGCCACAAACCCTAGGGAGACGTATGGATCCGGCACAAAGAGCACACCGACCGGGTGTGAACTTAGGAGATCCCGCAACCCACAACTATGAGCTCCACCCTCAAGTTCTACAAATGATCCGGCATAATCAATTTGGAGGGATGGAAGGAGAGTCTCCTCATCAACACTTGATCAATTATGAGATCTTGATGGAGACTCTTAGACCGCCAAGATTGGAGAGCAACAACCATAAGCTTAGGGCTTTTTCCTTCTCTCTTAAGGACAAAGCCTTAGCTTGGTATCAATATATTCCACAAGGGCGAGTTGGTACTTGGGAGGAGATGACAACCGAGTTTTTGACTAAGTTCTTCCCACCTTCCAAGACTACCGAATTAAGAGGGAAGATCAATGCCTTCATGATGAAGGATAGAGAGAGTTTATTCAAGTCTTGGAAGAGGTTCAAAGATCTTCTCCTTGATTGTCCGCACCATGGCATACCGAAAATTGAGCTATTGGAGATCTACTTCAAAGGACTTGATGAAGATAGCCAATTCAAGCTCCAATCTCTTTCCGGTGGGACTTTTATGGAGAAGCATGTAGATGAGGCTTGGGAGTTTGTGGAGAAGCAAGCTCTAGTGATTGAAAAATACTCCCATAGGAAGAGTGAAGGGAGAAAGGCGGGAGCTTATGAGGTGAGTGAAGTCACCATGACTAATTTCAAGCTTGACGCCATCAACAATCAATTGAAGTCCTTGAGGGAGTTGTGTGCTACAACTTTGAAAAACCAAGCAACTCCTCAAGTGCTTCCACAAGCCAACTTGTCTTCCAAGGAGGAGGATGTGAATTACATGGGAAGGGGCAACTTCAACAATTATCAAGACCCAAGGAACTTCAACAACAACCGGCAATTCAATAATTACCGGCCCAACCACAACCATCCCGGATTTTCTTACTCTAACCCGGATGGAGCCTTGAACCCTCCCGCTTCCACAAGCACAACTCCACCACCAAGAGCTTCACAAGAACCTCCACCCGGATTTACTCAACCTCCAAGGGATAGAACCGAAATGATGTTTGAGCAATTGCTTGGAAGGTTGAGTGGTCTTGAGAGCACCGTGACTTCAATCTCTAAAGCTCAAAAGGTTTTGGAAGCACAAGTGTTCCAAAAGGCGGGTGAAGCACATAGAGATCCGGGAAAGCTTCCCGGAAGAACCGAAGACAACCCAAGAGGCCAAGTGTTGGCTATCACAACGAGGAGTGGGTTGAGTATGAAAGATCCTTTGCCCAAGGACAATGCTAAGGGAAAGCAAGTAGTGGTAGAAGAGGGAAAGTTGCAAGAAGATGGAGGCAAGAGCAAGGATGTTGAGCCAACCTATATGGCACCGCCTCCATACAAGCCACCACTACCATTCCCACAATCAAGAGCAAGAGCTCGTTTGGACAATCACTTTGGTAAGTTCCTTGAACTAATGTCCAAATTACATATTAACATTCCGTTCATGGACGCCATTCTAGGAATGCCGGCATATGGCAAGTTCTTAAAGGAGATACTCTCCAACAAAAGGAAGTTGGAGGAGTATGGGGAGATAAGAATGACCAAGCGATCCTCGGAATTGATCCAAACAATGAAGGAGGAGATGCCTCGCAAGCTAAGAGATCCGGGTTCCTTTTGTGTCTCAATTGGAGTTGGAGATGTGAAGTACGAGGCCCTTTGTGATCTTGGAGCGAGTGTAAGCATCATACTGCTTGCACTTTGCAACAAGGTTAGGCTAGGAGAGCCGAAACCGGTCAAGATGACCCTCTATATGGCGGACCGTTCTATCACTCATCCAGTTGGGATTCTAGAAGACATTCCGGTGCAACTAGGAGGATTCTATGTGCCAATTGATTTTGTTGTCTTGGATATTCCGGCGGACTATCCGGTTCCCATCATCTTGGGAAGGCCTTTCCTAGCCACCTCTGGATGCCTAGTGGATTGCAAGAATGGGACTCTCTCCTTCAACATTGGAGAGGAGAACATCAAGTTCAAGTTGTCCACAATGATGAAAGGGCCGACCCTTGATGAGGATGTCTTCAACATAGTCGAGCAAGAGGAATCTAGAGAAGTTATGAGCTCGATCTTGATCAAGGATCCCTTGGAGAAGGTTCTTACCTTAAGTATGATGGAGGAAGGTGTTAAGGAGGCTTACAATGAAGAGGTCAAGGCCTTAGAAGCATTAGAAGAGGAGCCAAGAGTTGGATTTGAAGGCCACGAAGAGGTGTTGAACAGCTGCAAGTTCCACGGTCGAGATTTATGTTCCACGGCCGTCAAACTCTCTGGACAACTCCGGGAAGCAGGCTTGGCAAGAACCACGGCCGTGGAAGTTGAGCAAACCGTGGTTCCAGCCGTGATTTTCCCTGGATCAGCTCTTGATGATGATCAAGCTTCTAGGAGCCATGGAGGGTCTTCATTTGCTTTGGATTCATCTCATCCAACATTGTTTGGATCGTCTCCAATCGATAAAGGTGCTCCTAAACTTGAACTCAAACCCCTCCCCTCTCATTTAAAATATGCTTACCTTGGTGTTGATTCTACATATCCGGTGATTGTGAATGCATGCTTGAGTGATGATGAACTTGCTAAATTGTTGCATGAGCTAAGATTGCATAGGAAAGCCATTGGCTATACTATTGATGATTTGGTTGGCATTAAGCCTTCTTTGTGCATGCATAACATAATGATGGAAGATAACCACAAACCCTCTATTGAACATCAAAGGAGATTAAATCCTATAATGAAAGAGGTAGTCAAAAAGGAAATCATTAAGTTGCTATATGCGGGAATTATCTACCCTATCTCGGATAGTAAGTGGGTTAGTCCCGTTCATGTAGTTCCTAAGAAGGGTGGGATAACCGTAGTGACTAATGAGAACAATGAACTAATCCCGACTAGGACGGTTACGGGGTGGAGGATGTGCATTGGTTATAGGAAATTGAACAAGGCCTCTAGGAAAGATCACTTCCCTCTCCCCTTCATCGACCAAATGCTAGAAAGGTTAGCTCAACACTCTCATTTTTGCTACCTAGATGGCTATAGTGGATTCTTCCAAATCCCTATCCACCCCGATGACCAAGAAAAAACCACCTTTTCATGTCCATGGGGTACTTTTGCATATAGGAGAATGCCATTTGGGTTGTGTAATGCACCCGCCACCTTCCAAAGGTGTATGATGGCTATCTTTTCGGAATACATTGAAAATATCATGGAAGTGTTTATGGATGATTTCTCTGTTTATGGTTCTTCCTTTGATAATTGCTTGGCTAACTTGTCATTAGTATTGCAAAGATGTGAGGAGACAAATCTTGTCTTGAATTGGGAAAAATGCCACTTCATGGTAAGTGAAGGCATTGTGTTAGGACACTTGGTGTTTAACCGTGGCATTGAGGTTGATAGGGCCAAGATTGAAACGATAGAGAAGTTGCCACCACCTACCTCGGTGAAGGGGGTAAGGAGTTTCTTAGGGCATGCCGGTTTCTACCGGAGGTTCATTCAAGACTTCTCTAAAATTTCTAAGCCTCTCACTAACCTATTAATGAAGGATGTTGATTTTGTCTTTACCAAACATTGTCTTGAAGCCTTTTGTAGGTTGAAGAACGCCTTGATCTCCGCCCCTATCATGCAACCTCCGGATTGGAGTTTACCATTTGAGATCATGTGTGATGTAAGCGATGTAGCCGTTGGGGCTGTTTTGGGGCAAAGGAAAGATGGGCGCACTCATGCCATTTATTATGCTAGCAAGACGCTAGATGATGCCCAACTCAATTATGCTACCACCGAGAAGGAGTTGCTAGCGGTTGTGTATGCATTTGAGAAGTTCCGCTCATATCTTGTTGGAGCGAAAGTCATAGTTTATACGGATCATGCTGCGATCCGTTATCTACTTACAAAGAAGGATGCCAAACCAAGGTTGATTCGGTGGATCCTTCTTCTTCAAGAGTTTGATTTGGAAATACGGGACAAGAAGGGATCCGAGAACTCCGTGGCGGATCACCTTAGTAGACTCCCACCATTGGAGCTTGAAAGAGATGACATCCCGATAGATGACTCATTCCGGGATGAGCAATTGCAAATGGTGGAGGAATGCTTGTTCCAAGTGTCTAGAGGAAATGAGCCATGGTATGCCAACATTGTGAACTACTTAGTGTGTGAGGAAGTGCCTCCCGGATTGACATATGCACAAAGAAAGAAGTTCTTCAACGATGTGAGGCACTACTATTGGAGTGAACCACTTCTATTCAAGAGAGGACCGGATGGAATGTTTAGAAGATGCATACCGGAAGATGAAGTGGAGAGTGTGATCCGGCATTGTCACTCCTTACCATGTGGAGGCCATGCTAGCTCACACAAAACGTGTGCAAAGGTATTACAATCCGGTTTTTATTGGCCTAACTTGTTTAGAGATGTGCAAGGTTTTGTAGCGGCATGTGATGCTTGCCAAAGGACGGGCAACATCTCAAGGAGGAATGAAATACCCTTGAACAACATTCAAGAAGTCGAAATATTTGATGTGTGGGGTGTGGACTTCATGGGACCATTCCCTTCTTCAAGTGGCAATCTCTACATCCTATTGGCGGTGGACTATGTGTCGAGATGGGTGGAGGCAATCGCCTCTCCTACAAATGATGCCAAAGTGGTAGTGCGGTTCTTCAACCGAGTGATCTTCCCTAGGTTTGGTACACCAAGGGTGATCATTAGTGATGGAGGGAAGCACTTCACAAATAGGAACTTTGGAGCGCTTTTGGCTAAGTATGGGGTGACTCATAATGTGGCGACACCTTACCATCCCCAAACTAGTGGCCAAGTGGAGATCTCCAACCGGGAGATCAAGGCCATTCTTGAGAAGACGGTCTCTAGGACGAGAAAAGATTGGGCTATGAGGCTCAACGATGCCTTATGGGCATATGGAACCGCCTTCAAGACACCGATTGGCACCACTCCTTACAAGTTGGTCTATGGCAAGTCTTGCCACCTTTCGGTAGAGATGGAGCATAGAGCTTATTGGGCCATTAAGTGGCTAAATTTTGATCTCAAAGAGGCGGGAGAAAAGAGATTGCTTGAGTTGAATGCCCTCGAGGAGATCCGGTTGGATGCTTATGAGAATGCCCGGATTTACAAGGAGAGAACCAAAAGATGGCATGACAAGAGGATCATCCCCAAGGAGTTGAGTGAAGGAGATCTTGTCCTTCTCTTCAACTCAAGGCTAAGGCTCTTTCCCGGAAAGCTCAAATCAAGATGGACCGGGCCATATGTGGTGAAGAAGATCTTCTCCCATGGAGCTATTGAGATAGGAGGGGAGCATTGTGAAAACTTTAAGGTAAATGGGCACCGATTGAAGAAGTATATCCCGGGAACTCCGGTGGATATGATTGCCCCACTTTACCTTGAGTAGACGCCCCGAGTTTGGTCAAGCTAATGACCTTAAAGAAGCGCTTGGTGGGAGGCAACCCATTGGTAACATTTTCCCTTTCTTGTCTTGCTTTTGTTTTAGATTTTTCTATCTTTGTGTGTGTTTTGTCTACTTTGTGTGTGTGCTAGAACATTAGTGGCATTGGAAGCCTTGCATGGCAAGTGAAGGATGATGATGAACCCCTCACCAATTATGGGTGGAGCGGACGCAGAACTTGGACGGCTAGCGGGGCCTAGCGCGGGTCCCGAAGCTTTGATGAATGCTTAGAGCTCTCTACCATGGTTGATAGGATCATCCAACATCAATTCACTTGAGAAATCCCAAATACCATAGCAAACCACTTTTACATTGTGAGAACCTTCTTTTACTCTCTTTACTTCATTTACACATTGGGGACAATGTGTTTCTAAGTATGGGGTGGGGTTTGCATGATCCTTTGCATGATGAGCATCTAGGATAGTTTAAAATCTTCACATGTCTTGCATTGTACACACTTAAATCGAAAATACCATAAAAATCAGAAAATTTAAAAATTTTTTTGTGCTTTCTAGGCTTGGATATGATCCTAATGATGAATCTTGTCTTGTGAATTGGCTATGGATGGCCTCATGTGTTAGGATTGATGAACGCATATGTGGACTTGAAGTACTTCTCTTGAAATTCTATGAATGACTTGTGATCATGATGTTTGCCTAGAAATGATTGAGTATTGAAGATCGAAACTACATGATAGTTCTTGTATACCATCTAGGAATGAATGAGGCAATTCATCTTTCTCTACTTCTCATCTTAATCATGATTGCTTGAGCACCTCAATTGAGATAAATTTGACCTCTTTTAACCCATCCGGGAATAGGAGCATGCTAGTGTGTTGATGTGTTTGAAAAGCAAGTGTGGGGTGAAGTTGTTGATGAAAAGAATGTCATAAATAAATGCTGAAATTGTTGTGAAAGTGTAGCCGAAAATATAGGTTTGGGGGCATTGGTTTAAATGACAAGTAACTCGGTACACTTCACATAATCGGGTGTTGGTGCCTTGCCAAAGTCAAATAAACCAATAGCTCTAGCGAGCTTTGGTATGTGTGCCCGGTGTGGATGCACCTCGAAAAATAGAAAAAGCCCGAGGATGGCTAATCACCAAGGTTTCGGCTTTTGTACACCAATGCCATTGTCTCAAAAATAAGTCAAAGAAAAAGAAAAGAAAGAAAAGATAGAGGAAAATATACACTAGAGGGAAGTTGATCGAGGACAAGATTGTGGAGTTAGTTCCATTCCCGGATTAGCATCACATAACCTAGAAATCCCCACCCAATCACTACATTTCTTGGCCCTTTTATTTCACAAGACCTTATGACCTATTTTCATGTTTGTAAGACTTAGTGATTTAGATTGGATGTACTCTTGATCTTCTTGACTTCTTCATCTTTACATTTCATGCATACTTTTGAGTTAAGTACAATTGTCTTTCCATGTCTTCATTTGTTTGATGCATGATTGCTTATCCTTTGCCATGAAACATGACTTTGAAGGTGATCCAATAATAGAAGCACAAACCCAAAAAGATTTTTGCCATTTTTCTGCATACATAAATCATGTCATCTCTTAGTCTATAGTTGGGAATTTGCTCGGGGACGAGCAAACCTTAAGTATGGGGTATTTTGATAACACGATTTATTGCTTAGTTTTAGGTAATCATTTAGATAGATTTCTCACTCATTCATGCATGGTTTAGCACTAGTTTACGACGTTTGCACTCAATTCACGTACTTTGTCGAGATAGACGTCTACACGGACTTGTGCGTTGCTTTGTAGGTATTTCGGGAGATTTAGGAGCTAAAACGATACGTTTGAGGATCGTTCACCTAGATGACACACCCTCGGACTCATTAGGACACAAGCTAAAGGCTAAGGAAGACTCATGAACCTTGCCAACACAAGCCATGCACCAAACCATGGCTTAACGAGCCTAGAAGAAGCTTCTGGAGCAAACCATGGTCTAGACCAAGACCACGACCGTGGTTCTACCCGTGGATTTTGCCAGATTCTTATGACAGCTGTGCCACGACTCTCATGGCCAGCTCATGAGAAATTTGTTATAAAAGTGGTCCTTCATTGGCTGAGAAGGATATCTTGGAGCAGCTCTCCATTATCTATTATCCTCTAACAAAAATATTCTCTCAACAAGAAGTCTTTCTAGGAAGGAAAGTGTCAAAAGGAAGAAGAAGAGCTCCATTGAAGAGGACAAGAAGAACACACACCATTACCACACCTTGATAGTTTTTGTATTGAAGAGTTCCGGATTCTATTTCTAGAGTTGTATGAATCATTTGAACCTTCTTTTGGAAGGGTTGTGAGTCATTCTAATCTCATTTTCAGTTTGGTTTTGTTTACTTCACTTATTCATCTCTTTCTCTTTATTATCTTGCAAATGGATGCCAAGATTTTGTGTTTGATCGTTTCGATTTCTATTATGAATGTTGTAGGCTAAGTAGATGTGGTTCTAGGGTAAGGAAAGGATGGTTATGGCTAGGGCTGTGATAGGACGGACTTAGATTTATCTTTGGATGACTTGTGTGCATAAACGCAGCCTCTGTTAGGAATCACGGTTAGTTCTTGGCAAACCACGGCCGTGGTTTAGGTAGAACAAACCGTGTTTTTCCCTGGTTCGGTGGATCTAATCTTAGATAGTTAGAATGTTGAAATCCTAAGTTTTTGTTGAGTTAAATCTATCCTAGGGTGACCTAGTGTTAGCAACTAAGTGTTAGGAGAGACTTACCCGGTAATCCTTACTCTTAGATTCCAAGGATAACAAACCTTAGGTAGTGGTGAGCCTAATAAGCCGCCATTGGATTAAGTGTGCTAGGATAGTTGTTTAGGACTTCCCTTTCCAAGACTTACCCGGTAAGGATAGGTTAAGATCTCTAGGTAACAATCCGGTTTGTGTAGAATTCCGTCCCTTAGGTTCTTAGAGACTTACCCGGTGATGAGACCTAGGGAATGGACTAGTGGATCATGAGACCTACCCGGTGATTGATCCCAATTTAGAAACACTTAACCACAACATAGTTAATCCAAGGAATGATTAGATAGCTTGAGTTCTATGCCATAACCGGAACTTCCAACCCCTAGAATCCGTCTTTTCTTTCTTCGATCTATATCTTGTTTAGCTTGTTTATTTGTGTTGATTCATAGTTTAGTTGATTGTTTACTTTGCATGAATTGTGATCCTTGATTGATCACCAAAAACCAACCAAAAACATTTGCGATTTTCATTTCTTTATTTCTTTCTTTTCTTTCAACCTAGGTCTTTACTAAACTCAATCACAAATCTAATCAATTTCACCTTAGTCTTTGTGTTCGACCTCGGAATACTATCCCTACTACAAACGTCCCGTACACTGCGGGTTTCGCTAGGTAGTTTAGGATTTAGTTCGAGTTATAAATTTAAAACCCATTTGCGCATCACGATCTTAGCGTAACATCCGCCCCAGCGGAATTGTAGCCGCCCCAGCGGTTCTGAAGAAGATCAACCCATTCTGCCTAAACCGCCCCTGCAGTTCCTGAAGGCCGCCCCTGCGGGTTAACGCCAGAAGCTTTACTCCGGCTGTTTACACCACCTTTATGGCATTAAAGGTGGCTATTTTGGGCCGGCCATTACTCCTATTTAGTGTCGATTGTAGTATAAATAGTCCTTGGTTGATTGCTAGAATCGTCCATCTTATCATCTTGTTAGTCAACAAATTATCCACTTAGATTGTCTTGCTTCCTTATAATGAGTTGCTAACTCCCTTGCTACATTGGGTTGGTTTGAAGCTGCTTTGTTACTTTGGTTGTAAGTACTTTATAATATAAGTTTTCATTCAGTAATACTTTGTGTTTCCTTGATCTCCATTGTCTAAATTGCATGTTTACTATTGCTTGAGATTGATCACCTTAGGTTCTAAAGTGCATGTAAACAACTAGGATTAATAGGTTCCGGGTTCGGGTCTTTAATCTAGTAGCAACTTTAAGTAATAACGGGTTGTGATTACTTAAGGAAAAGGAACACAAATATAAATATAAGTTTAACGGTTTTAATCTTCTCTTTATATCACTTTGTCTTTGTTTGAAAGCTAACTTGTTATTTGTTCTTGTAGGTTTACGGAACTTTAACCTGTTAAGTTGTGTTGTTGCCGGTTGGCTCAATACATATATATGATCGAGACGGGAGATTACTTGAAAACTTGTAAAAGGAACTCACCAAAGTAGCAAGTGCATGCTTAGAATCAACCTAGTGTAGATTCACCCACCATTGTCTTACTTGTCGCATTAATCGTTTTCATAAGTTTTTGTGCATCAATTCAACCAAACCCCCCCTTGTGTTACTTGTCCCTATAATCGATAATTGCATCTAGAAAACCTTAACTCTCTTGTGTTCGACCCTTACTTAATCACTATACTTTTTCTTAGTGCTAAGTCGGGATTTACTTTTGATTAGGTATAGACGACCATAGAAATACCTTCCGTCAGGCTCCTAGACACCTTGCCTCACACAATTCTGCACAGGGATCAGGCCGTGGCAGGGGACGTGGTGGTATTACTGACACCAGAGGATCCCCATCGAGAGTGTTTGAGCTTAGAAGTGCTGATCAGCCAGTGGCACCTTCGACCACATGTACTATTTGGATTTATGATTCACCTGGGCAAGTTTTGTTTGATACGGGTGCTACGCACTCCTTTATATCACATGCATGCGTAGATAGGTTGTCTTTAGCTACGGTAGAAGGAGTACCTTTTGTAGTTAGGTTACCTGATGGGGGTAAGATTAGAGGGTCCCGAGAGATTCATGACTGCCTCATTCATTTGGGAGATCGGGACGGTTGGTAAATTTCTTAGTCATGCCCTTAGCACATGAGGATGTGATCTTAGGGATAGATTAGATGACGAGACATGGAGCGGTCTTAGACATTGGCAGGAGGACCGTGAATGTCGCCACTGAGGGGGGTCACAAAGAGATATTTTGAGGTTGGGACCGCGGAAAGTCCGGTACCGTTATCAGTGCTGTGATAGCCGCGAGACTGATAGCACAGGGTTGCAAGGCCTTCTGGTGTTATGATATGAAGGAACTCAAGAGTCTGATACTAGAGGAGATACCAGTTGCATGCGAGTTTGCAGAGGTGTTTAGTGATGATTTGTCAAGGTTACCCCCACAAAGGAATGTTGACTTTAACATTGAGTTAGAGCCGGACACGAGACCGATCTCGAAGGCCCCGTACCGCATGACACCGATAGAGTTGCTTGAGCTGAAGAAGCAGTTGGAGGAACTGGCTGAGAAGGGCTTCATACGCCCTAGTGTTTCCCCCTAGGGAGCGCCAATATTATTTGTGAGGAAGAAGCATGGATCAATGAGGCTATGCATCGATTACATAGAGTTGAACAAGGTTACCATCAAGAACAAGCATCCACTGCCTCACATAGATGATCTGTTGGACCAGTTGCATGAAGCGTTAGTGTTTTTGAGGATCGACTTGAGGTTGGGTCATGACCAGCTGAGGGTGAGAGACCATGACATACCTAAGACGGCATTTCGGAATAGGTATGGCCAATATGAGTTTGTAGTGATGTCATTCGGGCTCACTAATGCGCCAGCTGTGTTCATGACGTTGATGAACGGGATTTTCATCGACTTCTTAGACCAGTTTGTAGTTGTCTTCATTGACGACATTCTAGTTTACTCTAGGAGTCGAGAGGAGCATGCCGGACACTTGAGGACAATGTTACAAATTCTGCAGGATAGCCAACTTTATGCTAAGTTGTCCAAGTGCGAGTTCTGGATGTCAGAGGTGGCCTTCCTAGGCCATGTAGTAACTACTTAGGGGATTAAGCTCGATCCAGCAAAGATCGAGTCGGTATCTTCTTGGCAACCTCCGAAGAATGTTAAGGATGTTCGTAGGTTTCTGGGTTTGGCGGGATACTGCCGCCTGTTCGTGGAAGGGTTCTCCTTGATTTCCCGACCACTTACCTGCCTTCTGAGGAAGACTATTCGGTTCGTTTGGTCGGAGCCGTGTCAGCGGAGCTTTGAAGAGCTGAAGAGGAGATTGATGTCTGCTCCAATTTTAGTACATCCTGAGGGTATAGATGACTTTGTGCTATACAGTGACACATCCAAGCTAGGCTCGGATGTGTCTTGATGTAGAGGGGTAAGGTCATAGCCTATGCGTCTCGGCAGGTGAAGACGTATGAGGAGAAATACCCCACACATGACCTAGAGTTAGCTGCAGTAGTCCATGCTCTTAAGATTTGGCGTCACTATCTCTATGTGTCGACGTGTCAGATCTTCACATACCGTAAGAGTCTGAAATACATATTCACTCAGTGGGAGTTGAATAACCGCTAGAGGAGGTGGCTAGAGTTGATCAAGGATTTCGACCTTGAGATTCTCTACCACCCAGGAAAGGCAAATGTGGTTGCTGACGCTTTGAGTCGAGAGACATCTCGGGAAAAGGTGATAGCCAGGTTGACAGTATAGCCGTAGTTGTAGAGGGATTTGGCTTGATTAGAGATAGAGATTCAGTTTCCAGATACAATCCATCATTTGGCTACCTTGGAGTTACTTCCTGATCTGTTGGGAGAGATCCGACAGAAGCAGGAGACCTGTCTGACTTTGACCAGGATCCGAGACAAGATGTCTCGAGATGAGGCACCTTAGTTCACTATTGGTTCTGATGGGGTGATGAGACGTCACAATCATATTTGTGTGCCATCAGATAGTGAGTTGAGACAGAGGATATTGGGCGAGGCTCTTGCTACCCCACTTTGTACATCCAGGAGCGAGTAAGATGTACAAGGATGTGAGACATTCCTTCTGGTGGGGTGGTTTGAAGCCCAACGTGGCTCGGTATGTAGCTTAGTGTGCGACCTGCCAGCAGGTCAAGATTGAGCATCGTAGGTCCGGAGGAGAGCTCCACCCACTATCAGTACAGCAGTGGAAGTGGGAGGACATCTCTATGGATTTCGCCACGGGATTGAGACTCATCAGAGGTTTTGATGCTATTTGGGTAGTGGTAGACCGTCTGACGAAGACCGCACGTTTCATTCCGATTAAGGAAATATGGCTGGTAAGTCGTCTAGCTGAGGAGTTCACCAAACACATTGTGAGACTCCATGGAGTACCGAGGACTATCGTTTCCAACAGATATGGACGTTTCACCTCGCGATTTTGGCACCAGGTACATATTGCTTTGGGGACGAGTCTCCACTTTACCACTGCTTACCACCCACAGACTGACGATCAGTTAGGACCATCCAAACGTTAGAGGACATGCTACGGGCCTGTGTACTGGATTGGGGACATGTATGACCTGATCACCTTCCCCTTGTAGAGTTTTCATATAATAAAAGTTGGCACGCGTCTATTGGGATGGCTCCTTATGAGGCTTTGTACGGGCGGAGATGTCGTACACCATTGTGCTGGGATGAGCCTAGCAAAGCTGATAGAGTAGCTTCAGAGCAAACATAGGACGACATCGCTGGGATCGCCCAGGTTCGAGAGCGGATGTTAGCAGCTCAGAGTCGTCAGAAATCCTACGCCGACAAGAGGCGTCGACCTCTAGAGTTTTGAGTAGGTGCACAGGTATGGTTGAGAGTGTCACCGACGAGAGGCGTCCGGCGTTTCGGCATTAAGGGGAAGCTGAGTCCCCGATATGTCAGACCTTTTGAAATCTTGGAGAGAGTCGAAGAGGTTGCCTACCGATTAGCACTGCCACCTAGATTGGAGGGGGTCCATCCGGTCTTTCATGTATCTCAATTGAGAGAGTATATACCGAACCCGAGACACGTCATCGGCCATGAGGATCTGATAGTTGAGCCCGACCATACTTTTGTGGAATATCTAGTAGCCGTCCTAGAGTGCAGTACTAGACGTCTGCGGTCCAAGGAGATACCGATGTTGAGGATCCAGTGGTCTAGACGAGGAGCCGATGAGGCCACCTAGGAGACATAGGAGAGTATTCGACGTAGTTATCCCGAGTTCTTTGCGGAGTTAGCCGCTACTTCTGTACCGACGGGTTAGTACTCGGATGTTGTTTATGTGACTTTTGTGATTATACATTTGGTTGAGTGATTGTGTTTTTAGGTGTTGCTTGATTGATGATTGAGTAGTTCTTGCATTTTAGGAAGTAGGAGAGAAGAGCTAGTAGAGACCGAGTTGAACGCTTATATTTGTGGGAGTCGTTAGAGTAGATACCCCCACTCCAAGTTTCGGGACGAAACTTATTTAAGGGAGTACTGATGTAATATCCGAAAAATTATTTCGCTAAATTTCGAGTTAAACCGGAATTTAATCTGTTGACCTTGTCTCATTCTATCTAGCGTCGCACACTATCACAAATTCTATCATTTTTATAACCTTTAATTCATATAAAATGATGAAATACATATCAAACCCTAGTTTATATATTGATGTCTTTTGACAAGACCATGACATGTTTGACAAGGCCATGAAAAGCTTTTGTCAAAGGCCTTGACAAACTTCCAAACAACTCCCTTCCGTGGCCTTTTTCAGCCCATCAGCAGCTTCTTGTACGTTGTTCGCCACTTAGCGTGCGTGCAAATAAGTCTTAATTTATAAAACTAGAAATCAAGCAAGCGAACCCGCAGTGTACGTATCGATATAGTTAAGCAAGAATTCCAGAGTATCGAACACAGGGATTTGGGGGGTTAAATCCAATTATAGAATTGTCAAGCAAGTAAATGTATGAGCTTTGTAAATTATTGGGAAAACAACAATCCTAAAGATCCAGGGATCCAGCTGTGGCAATCGATTCAAGATATACTAAAGATATAAGGACAGAGTTGAGGTTTGCAAAGGTATACGAATGTAAAGCAATGCACGGTGAAGTTCCAAGGCTTTATATGACTTAACTAAAGACACTCTCTATAAAGGTTGTTGAGGCTTCACTACCACCTAGAAAAGGCAAGCCAAGACTAAGTTAAAGCAAATCTTTAACTTTGGATTAAAGTAAAAGCAAGGTTCGTAAACTAAGGAAAATTATGGGTGGATCTTGAGATTCCACGGCCGTGGAACTCAAGAACACACCGTGATTTAGGTACGTCGACGATTCTCTCTAATTCTCAGGGTCCAATCTGTTTACGATCGATCTATCATCATCTAAGCCACAACTATCAACCCTTCACCTTAGAATTGCTAAAGGGTTTTAGCCAACAACAGTCATATTGATATCAAATTCAAGATTTAAAAGAATGAAAGATGAAAACCTTCGAAAACCTTGAATAAACCTCAAATCAATCTCAAATCCACAAACAAGAACAATGATGTAAGTAGATTCAGAATAACACAAACAATCTCAATCCGTGATAAGAACGAAGAACGGGATGTCAATCTGTCTTCTAATCAAACCTATAGACAAAGCGTAACTTCCAAATCTTCAACTCTTCGCAAATCTCCGTTGCGGAATAGCAATCTCACACGTCCAACTTGAAACCCTAGGCACGTGCAATAAGCGTAGGCAAAGTCTAAGCAAAGCTCTCTATGCGGAGGTGACGGAATCTCTCTCTTCCCGTCCTTTTATAGGGTAAGATAAAATATGAGTCCAGCCCATTGCGTAAAAGATCATGGCTTTAAGTTGTACGTTAAAAGATCGCCAGAATCATGGTTTCCTAAGATTCCACGCCCGTGGTTTAGAGCGTGGTTTAGAGCGTGGAAACTCATCACGGTTTGTCACAACTTCCACGACCGTGTAACTTGCTGGAATGCTCCACGCTAGTGTTGCCAAAGTTCCACGGCCGTGGTTTAGAGCGTGGACTCTAGTACGGCCGTATTTTAGAGCGTGGAACATAAGTGGCTCGTAATTCTCCTTTATCTTGTGTCATTCTTCATCCTAGCATCCTCCTTATCTCCTAGTGATGTTCTCAATTCTTGGACATGCTCAATCCATCTCCATTCTCCCTTGATTCGTTCGGTTTTAGCTCTTATTCGCCTACAATCAACACAAAGCTTATGTAGACCTCTATATCGACAAAGTAGACAAACTAACTCACAAATGCTTCAATGCTTTATCAATGAATACCAATATAGATGAAATACACTTAGAAAACGTGCCTAAAATATCACAATATTTCATGCTAACAAATAACCCCATACTTGCCACTTGCTTGTCCCCAAGCAAGGTCTTTCAAAAACTTTAAAACTCAAGTTAGGATGAAATATGGATATACTCTCAAAGCAAAACTTCTTTTTGATGAATGTGCTTTCTAATCAATAGATCATTCTCAAATCTTGCTTCATTCGTTTATAAGACTTTCATGCACATAATCAAAGAGTAAATAGTAAAGAAAGCTCATGAATTAATCAAACTTCCATGTAAACATCATAACCTTCAAACATTATCAAAATCAATCATAAGAAACTTCAATTTAGATCACTAAGTAATATAACATTCTCTTGATCTTAAGGACTTTCTAACTAGGTCTAGAATGCGGAAAGGGAGGGAAAACTTTAAGGAATGTGGTGCATGAATCCGGGAAAGTGGATAACTACTCTTTTCTTTTTCTCTTGCGGTTTCCGCAGCACTTTCAACTTAGAGCTTCGCTCTCTTCTTTTCAATTCATTTTTCGACTTTACTTTTGGAGTTATGGATAGAGGTGCACAAAAACCGAAGCCTAGGAGATTGGCATTTCTCATTTTTACGAGATGCCTCAAACCTTTGATGCACATACCATAATCCGCTAGGAATATCGCTCAATCCGACTTTGGCAAGACACAAACACCCGGCTATGTGAATGGTGCCGAGTTACTCATCGTCATGATTGACTTCCCCAAACCTATAATTTCTTTCTATTCTTTTGAATGCAAAGTATTGCTTTCATGGCCCTCCCACATCAAACATGCCAATTATCAACTCCTCCAAATTCCCGGATAGGTAAAGGAGGCCATTATTTCAATGAGGGGCTAAATGATCAAAGGAAGAAGAAAGAAAATCGAATTGCCTTAATCATCTCAAAAAGAAGCATAAGAACTTATCATGTGATTTTAACCTTGATTTCTCAACATGATTTAGGTAACATTCATCACATTATGAAACTTGCAAAAGAGAAATAATCAACTCATTCAATTTCTTTTCAATTCACTATTTGTTTAAGCATGCGATTGTCATCAAAACTCAATTCACAAGTAGTGATTATTATAGAAATCATCTCTATCCTTAGAAGCACAAAATTTTCAAAATTTTTCAATTTTTATGGGTTTTTCAAAAGCTTTTTCATGCAATGCAATAATGAAACGTGTAACAATAGAATGAACATGCAAGGTAGTCTCGATAAAAGCGTACAAAAGTGAGTAAGAGTTCTTACAAACTATTAGTCACACCCCACCCCATACTTGGAACAAACATTGTCCCTAATGTTCAAAAAGAAAAAGAAGAAAAGAAAGAACGAAAGAAAAAGAACTCACAAAATGGTGGTGGAGCGGCTAAAACGATCGATCATCAAAGGTCCTCACTGTGGTGGAGGCGGTGGTTGAAACGGGAAGAAGCCGGGATCATAGTGCCGCCCGAACTGCTGGCGGTAAACATCTCTCATCATGTGGTCAAGATCGTCGGCTCGTGCATCCCTAGCATCTGCACGGATCTCCAAAGATCCGACCCTATCGGAAAGGTCGGTGGCCCACTCTGGCAACTGCTCGTACCAACCAGGCGGCTGGCTGTACCACGCCGGTGCATCTGAAGGTGCTGGTGCAGGTGGTGGCTGTGTGTGCCAAGGCGGTGGAGCTCCCATCCAATCCGGCTGCGTCCTATACCAAGCAGGAGGATCCGCCATCCAAGTCGGCCTCTCGCTCACACTAGCACGGCGAGAGGAAGATCCAAAAGCTCTAGTGGGGCGGGGAGAGTGTCTAGGAAGGTCAGGAACTGCATTCGGCTGATCCGGGAATGTACCAAAGTCATGATCAGCTCCTCCTCCCTCAAACTCGTCATCCCCTCTCATCTCCTCCTCTACAACTGGTGGTGGTGGAACGTAGGGAGGGGCTACTAATCTGTTCGCATGCATGGCAGCGAACGTCGCCTTCCAGTTATGGCGTCCAGCCATAATGGAATACTCAGGAAGCCACTCAATGCCTCTCCCAGTCCTACTCTCCCAAGGCATAGCAGCATACGGTGGACCTCTATGTGTGGGGAAGATGATCCCTCTAGTCATGAGGCTCTGTAGTCCTAGGGGTCTAGTTGCGATGCGGGTGCAAGCTGAGAAGTCTACCCCTAACTGTCTAGCAAAGTGGGTGAACATCCCACTGTATCCAATGTTGCCAGCCCTCTTATTCTTTAGCTCGCTCATAGTAGCAGCTAAGAGGGTGGCGCAGTCAGCTGGCCTGCCATATAACATGCTGTAAAGAAGAAACAGCTCATCTGTCTTAATCTTCTGAGGTGTCTCCGCCCTAGGGAAGAGACACTCAGAAAGCACTCTATGAGCTATCTTCAAGGCTAGATGGTATATCAATCTAGCCTTGGTATCAGCAGGCTGCCAGCGGTCCTCGCTGTCGTAAATCATAGCAATCTCCTCCCAGAAATCCTTGGCTTATACGCCACTAGGGAATCGACCATTAAAGGTCTCGTGGAACCCAAAGAAGGCTCCAAACTCTTTAATCGAAAAATCATAGTTTCTCTCCATCAGCCGGAAAGAAACCTGTCTTGTCAACGTGGCTATGCTCGAAGGAAACCACAAACTCCCTAGTGATCTCCTCATTAGCATCCTCCCGAATAGCGGAGAAGATGACTAAACCGGCTCTATCTAAAAGCCAAGTGAGGTCTCTGTTAGCATGAAATATTGTGATATTTTAGGCACGTTTTCTAATCGTAATTGATTCATATTGATAGTCTTTGATTGATCCTTGCGCATATATGAGCTAGTATTGCCTATATTGTCGATATGGATGTCTACACTAGTTCTATGTTGATTATAGGTAATTTGGAGGTATTTCCAAACGAAATCGAGCAAAGGAGAGTTGAGTTGATATGTCCATAGATCGAGGACACTTTTTGGAAGCAAATTTGAGTATTGGATTGAGGAATGCACGAATGAAGGCAAGAATCACGGTCTTACCCTAAATTACGGCCGTGGATTGTGAGTCAGAATTCGATGTTCATTCCAGGGGATATTACGGCCGTGGAACTAGCCGTAATTGTTTCCACGCCCTAAATTACGGTCGTGGAATCTTCCACGACCGTGATCTTGGCGAATCTTTTCGCCACACTTCGAAGCCATGATCTTTTGAAGAATGGGCCGGGCCGACACTTTGCCCTGCATTATAAAAAGACGGAAGAAAGGAGATTTCATCATCCTCGCTTATCCCCGCTTACGCATAGACGTACAATCTTCACTTAGCAATCGACGCTAAGGGTTAACGCTTCCTTAATTTGGAGGAAATTTCGGAGATCTCATTGGAGATCAAAGTTCGCAGTTGAAAGTTGTTCAAATCTCGCACTTTCGGTGGAGATTGTCGTTGTGATCTTCGGATTTGTGAAAGACCGAAGTTCTTGGAAGAATTGCAAGAAGATCTCTCTTCTTGTTTAGGTTCGAATCGGAAACGGATTGACATCCCGTTTCTCTTCTTTCCTATAGTTGTGATTTGTTTATCCCGTTTGAATCTTTGATAAACATTTGTTGGAATCTTGAGATTCATTTGAAGGTTATTGATAGTTCTTGAAAGTTTTCATCTTTTATTCCTTAATTCTTGAATTGATATTAAAATGACTGTTATTGGCTAAAAACCCTTAACAATTCTAAGGTGAAGGGTTGATAGTTGTGGCATAGATGATGATAGATCGATCGCAAACAGATTAGACCCTGAGAGTTAGAGAAATATCGTCGACACCCTAAATCACGGCCTGTTCTTAGGTTTCCACGGCCGTGATTCTCAAGAACTACCCGTGATTTACCCCAGTTTACGAACCTTGCTTTTACTTTAATCCAAAGTTAAAGATTAGCTTTAGCTTAGTTTAGACTTGTCTTTTCTAGGTGGTAGTGAGCCTCAACAACCTCTACCTCGATTGTGAGCCTCAACAACCTCAATCGGATAAGTTAGTCTTGAACCTTTAGGTTATAAGTTTGGGTATTTGATACTAATTCTCGCCTTTAGAATCTTTCTATATTGAGCCTCAACAACCTGTATAGAGAGTGCCTTGTAGGTGAGCCACAAAAGGTTTTTGGAACCTCAACCGTACGATTACCTTACATTAGTATACCTTTGCATATCTCTACTCTGTCTTTACATCATTAGTATATCTTGAATCGATTGCCACAGCTGGATACCCGGATCTTTAGGATTGTTATTTTCCCAATATTTGCAAAACTCCCATATTTACTTGCTTGATAACTTGAAATCGAATTTGTTCCCACCCAAATCCCTGTGTTCGATACTCTGGAATTCTTGCTTAGCTACCTCGATCCGTACACTGCGGGTTCGCTGCTTGATTCTAGTTTTATAAATTTAAAACTTATTTGCACACACCTCTAGGGGCGAACAAGTTTTTGGCGCCGTTGCCGGGGATTTGGTTTCGGCCGAATTCGGTAACCGGTTGTCAAGCTTGGGAGCTTGCTCTCGTTATTTGATATCATTTTAAGTGTATGCGCAGGTCTAGGAACACCGGAGATCTCTTACCTCTTGATCAAGAGCTAGAGAAAACCTTGAGGCAAAAGCGCAAGGAAAAGAAGATGGCCGAAGGAAACGAACGTGATTTTCAGGCGGAGTTAACGGAGAAGGAAGCTCAACTCCGATGGAATGAGAATCTTCGCCGGGATGAGATGGATCGCCATCAATCCCAAGTTAACACTCTACAGGATCAGATGTTCCAAATGAGATTAGAAATAAGCGACCTTAAGAATAAAGGAATCAAGAAGTCCTCAAAAAGGAGATCGAGGTCTAGAAGAAAAAGCCACTCATCCGCTGATGATAGTGACTCTTCCATGCCGCCATTGGAAGAGATTGATCCCACGATCAATATAAATCCCTTCCATCCACCAGGAGCTACTAGTCGCCGCGTCCCACCTAGGAATGCAAGAGTCGAACGTGTGGATAACGAGCCAAGAACTCTTGGCCAGCGGATGGATCCAACACAACAACCACGCCGCTTGGGTGTGAATTTCGATGCTGAAGATGTACAAGGGTTTAGCTTCAACCCTCAAGTTATTACTCTTGTTCGCCAAAATCAGTTTGGCGGTACAAGTGCCGAATCTCCACACCAGCACTTGCAGAACTTTGAGTGCATGATGGAGACAATGAGACCGAAGAACGCGACCACCAACAATTACAAGCTCAAACCTTTCTTCTTCTCCTTGAAGGGGAAAGCACTATCTTGGTATCAAGCTCTTCCAAGTGGAAAGCTTGAGACATGGGAGGATCTTTCCGCGGAGTTCCTCACCAAATTCTTTCCGCCATCCAAAACGGCGGAACTTAGAGGTAAGATAAATGCTTTTTCTATGAGGCCTAACGAAAGTTTGTTTCAATCTTGGGAAAGGTTTCAGGATTTGCTCTTGGATTGCCCTCATCATGGCATATCCAAGCTTGCCTTGCTGGAGATTTACTACAAGGGGCTGGATGCGGGAACGCAATTCAACCTCCAATCCCTCTCATGTGGAACGTTCATGGACATGAGAGAAGATGACGCTTGGGACTTCATTGAGAAGCAAGCAAGAGTCATAGATAAATATTCCCACCGAAAGGTGGAGGGAAATCGTGTGGAGCAAGGAGCGAAGCTCACACATGAAGCTCAAAATCAGATTTTCTCCCTCAACAATGAAATCAAGGAGTTGAAGGAGACTATCAAGACCAACTTCCCAAAGCAACAAGGGAAGGATGTTGGTTATTTGGGCAACAACAACAATAGCCGGAACAATAACCGGAATAACAATTGGAATGGAAACAACAACAACCGGAACGACAACAATTGGAACAACAATCGTGGTTCAAACAACAACAATTGGCGCTCCAATCAACAGAATTCCGGTAACTCCTATCCTTCCAATTCTAATTCGCTAACTCCACCTTCCTCTTCCTCTACTCCTTTGAAAAGCCAGGGGCAATCATCTAATGGAGGAAGCACTTCGGGGAAGGAGAAGCCGGATCTCATGTTGGAAACTATCTTGGGAAAGCTTCAAGGGATGGAGGACCGCTTCATTAAGTTTGATGATCGAGTTTCTAAGATCGACAAAGCTCAAAAGGTTTTAGAAAACCAAATGTTCGATCATGCGGAAGAAGTTCCTAGAAATCCAGGGAAACTTCCAGGAAGGACGGAGGACAACCCTAAAGGAAGGGTAATGGCGATTACAACTAGGAGCGGAGCAACTACCACCGATCCGCAGCCTACGTTCGTTGAAGTCCCCGTGGAGAAGGACAAAGAAAAGGGGAAGGAGAAGGAAGACATCTATGTCCCTCCTGCAGCATACAAACCTCCCCTACCATTCCCTCAATCTAGAGCGCGAGCGCGCCTAGACAAGCAATTCGGTAAGTTCATAGAACTCATGAGCAAGCTGCATATTAATATACCCTTCATCGATGCCATTGTAGGTATGCCAGCTTATGGCAAGTTTTTGAAGGAGCTTCTCTCTAACAAGAGGAAGCTAGAAGATTTTGGAGAAGTCAAGATGAGTTCGGATTCCTCGGATCTCATCAGGACGATGAAGGAGAAAATGCCCCCAAAGCTGAAAGATCCGGGGTCATTTTGCATTCCCATTGGAGTGGGAGAGGTCACATATGACGCTTTATGTGACTTAGGAGCAAGTGTGAGCATCATACCACTTGCGTTGTGCAGGAAGATCGGTTTAGGCGACCCTAAACCGGTGAAGATGACGTTATACATGGCGGATCGATCCATTACTCGTCCCGTCGGCGTTGTAGAAGACGTCCCGGTCAAGCTAGGTAAATTCTTTGTTCCCATTGATTTTGTCGTGCTTGACATTCCTGCAGACAGTCCGGTCCCGATCATACTCGGAAGACCGTTTCTTGCAACTTCCGGCTGCATGGTCGATTGCAAGAATGGGAGACTCGCCTTTGACATTGGGGAGGAAAAAGTGGAGTTCGTTCTATCTACTCTAGTGAAGGAGCCAATCTTTGACGAGGATATCTACGATGTCCAAGATGAAGAAGGTTTATCTAGGGAGGAGGTAAGTGCGATTCTCTTTAACGATCCCTTACAAAAGGTTATCACTATGAGTCTAACCAATGAAGGAGAAGAAGAAGAGTGCAAAGAGGAAATTGAAGCCTTGGAAGCACAAGAAGAGATGCATGAAGTGGAGTTTGAAAAACTCCACGATGAGGCTGAGAATACTAGATTCCACGGTCATACTCTGTATTCCACGACCGTGGATTCCACGACCAAAATCGACCTCCATTCCAGAGGATATTACGGCCGTAGAACACCAGAGGAGGCCGTAATTTTGGCCGTGGAAGAGGGTGATCGGCTTACTTCTTCAACTTCTCCTAATTCTTCTCCAACCCACTCAACATCCTTAGAAACTTCTAAGGAGACATCGGATGCTCCTCAAGGGTCATTGGAAGCTCCGAAAGTGATGGAACTCAAACCGCTCCCTACTCATCTAAGGTACGCTTTTCTTGGATCTAATTCTACCTTTCCGGTTATCGTTAGTTCCGAATTAAGCATAGATGAACATGAACAGCTCATGATTGTCCTTAAGAAACATAGAAAAGCCATAGGCTACACTATTGAGGACTTAGTAGGAATTAAACCCTCCCTATGCATGCATAAGATACTAATGGAGGAAGACTTTAGAACTTCAAGACAACCTCAAAGGCGGTTGAACCCGACCATGAAGGAGGTTGTCAAGAAGGAAATCCTTAAACTTCTTGATGCA
Organism: Fagopyrum esculentum; assembly: GCA_033239045.1. Lineage (NCBI taxonomy): Eukaryota > Viridiplantae > Streptophyta > Magnoliopsida > Caryophyllales > Polygonaceae > Fagopyrum > Fagopyrum esculentum. Next base: position 40,095,359 of record BSUD01000007.1, on the reverse strand, counting down.
GGTATCATCTATCCTATCTCCGATAGCAAGTGGGTGAGCCCGGTTCAAGTGGTTCCAAAGAAGGGAGGAATGACGGTCATCACCAATAAAAACAACGAACTTATTCCTACCCGAATTGTGACTGGATGGCGAATGTGTATAGACTACCGCAAGCTCAACAACGCAACGCGGAAGGATCACTTTCCATTACCATTCATCGATCAGATGCTTGAAAGGTTAGCACAACACTCATACTTTTGCTACCTTGACGGTTATAGTGGCTTCTTTCAGATTCCGATACATCCGGATGATCAAGAGAAGACCACATTCACGTGCCCTTGGGGTACGTTCGCCTATAGGAGAATGCCGTTCGGGCTTTGCAACGCCCCAACCACCTTTCAACGGTGCATGATGGCAATCTTCTCCGAATACGTAGAGGAAATCATGGAAGTCTTCATGGACGACTTCTCCGTTTACGGTTCCTCTTTTAACGATTGTCTTTCTAACCTTTCTCTTGTTTTACAAAGATGTGAAGACACTAATCTAGTCCTTAATTGGGAGAAGTGTCAGTTTATGGTTAAGGAAGGAATCGTACTAGGTCACTTAGTCTCTAGTAGAGGAATAGAGGTAGACAAGGCTAAGATAGAGACCATAGAGAAACTTCCTCCCCCAATTTCGGTGAAGGGGATAAGGAGTTTCCTAGGACATGCTGGATTTTATAGACGTTTCATTAAGGACTTTTCCAAGATATCAAAACCTCTCACTAATCTATTGATGAAGGATGCGGTTTTTGAGTTTTCGCAGGAATGTTTAGATGCGTTTAACACCATTCGGCAGGCTCTAATCTCAGCACCTATTATCCAACCTCCGGATTGGACTCTCCCCTTCGAGATTATGTGCGATGCTAGTGACGTAGCTATTGGAGCTGTTCTTGGGCAACGAAAAGAAGGACGAACCCACGCCATATACTACGCTAGCAAGACGCTAGACGAAGCTCAGCTCAACTACGCCACTACAGAGAAGGAATTTTTAGCCATTGTCTACGCTATTGACAAGTTTCGCTCTTATCTTGTAGGTGCAAAGGTGATTGTCTACACGGATCATGCTGCGATCCGGTACCTTCTTGCAAAGAAAGACGCGAAGCCAAGGCTGATTAGATGGATTCTTCTCCTACAAGAATTCGATCTAGAGATCCGCGACAAGAAAGGCTCGGAAAATTCTGTTGCGGATCATTTGAGTCGTCTAACACATCTAGAGGACGACCAATTACCCATTGATGACTCCTTTCCGGACGAACACCTACACATCATAGAGGAGTGCATCAAGGTAATCTCCAAGGGTAACGAACCATGGTTTGCTGATTTCGTTAACTATTTGGTTTGCCAGGAGATACCACCCGGACTATCATATGCGCAAAGGAAGAAGTTCTTCAAGGACGTCCGGGAATACTATTGGAATGAACCTCTCCTCTTTAAGAGAGGTCCGGATGGCATCATTCGGCGATGTGTGCCGGAAGATGAGATGCAAAGTGTCATCCGCCATTGTCACTCACTACCTTGTGGAGGACACGCTAGTTCAAACAAAACTAGCGCAAAGGTATTGCAATCCGGATTCTATTGGCCTACCTTATTTAAAGATGTGCAATCCTTTGTTTCTTGTTGCGATGCTTGTCAAAGAACAGGCAATATTTCTAGAAGGAACGAGATGCCCCTCAACAACATCCAGGAGGTGGAGATTTTCGACGTTTGGGGAGTCGATTTCATGGGACCATTCCCATCTTCTTGTGGAAACCAATACATATTATTGGCGGTAGACTACGTTTCTAGATGGGTGGAAGCAATTGCCTCTCCCACAAATGATGCCATGGTGGTGATCAAGTTCTTTAACAAGACCATTTTCCCGCGATTCGGGACGCCAAGGACGATCATTAGTGATGGAGGTTCTCACTTCATAGCCCGTCGCTTTGAAGCTCTTCTAGCCAAGTATGGGGTTACTCACAAGATCGCTACCCCTTACCATCCACAAACGAGTGGACAAGTTGAGATCTCAAATAGGGAGATCAAGGGAATTCTAGAGAAGACGGTTTCAAGGACTAGGAAGGATTGGTCCTTGAAACTAGATGATGCATTATGGGCGTACCGGACTGCGTACAAGACTCCCATAGGAACCACACCATACAACCTTGTGTATGGGAAGTCTTGTCACTTGCCGGTAGAGCTGGAGCACAAAGCGTTTTGGGCCATCAAGTGGCTGAATTTCGGCATGAAAGAAGCGGGAGAGAAGCGTCTCCTAGACATCAACAAGCTGGATGAACTCCGTTTGAACGCCTACGAAAACGCTAAGATCTACAAGGAAAGGGCAAAGCGTTGGCATGATAAGCATATCATTCCAAAGGACTTCGAAGAAGGAGATCAAGTTCTCCTCTTCAATTAGAGACTTCGCCTATTTCCAGGTAAGTTAAAATCTCGTTGGACTGGACCTTTTCTAATTAAGCGTATTTTCCCCCATGGTGCAGTTGAAGTATGGGGTGAAGCTAGCGGAAGTTTTAAGGTGAACGGCCAACGACTAAAGAAGTATACGCCGGAACTCCAAGCTGAGGAGTTTGCACCTACCGCGCTCGAATAGGTACGACATTGGTCTAGCTACGGACCTTAAACAAAGCGCTTCTTGGGAGGCAACCCAAGGTATTGCATTATCGTTTTTGTTTCCAATTCGTAGTTTAGTTTAGAATAGACGTTTTCGCTTTATTTTTGCCTCGATTTCTTCCGGTATGTTCGTGTCTTTGGTTGTAGGATCGATGAAAAAGGGGAAAGAAAGAATAATGTCGAAGAGAAGTGACGAAATTTGGACTTTGAAGCTTTACAGAAGGTTCCACGGTCTAAATTACGGTCGTCATAAGCTACAGTGGCCGTAATTCTCAAAAGCCTGTGAAAAATCACCAAAACCACGGGTCCGTACACTTCCACGGCCGTGGAATGCCCCGATAGACCGTGATTTTTGAAATTTTGCCTGCGAGTATAAAAGCCACACTTCGTCACAAAATCACCACAATTCCTCCCCAATTCCACGACCTAAATACCGAAAACCTACGACCCTCTCTCAAATCCTCGTTTCCTAATCGTTTTTAACGATTCTTCTTCCTAAACTGAAGCAAATCCAACCACAAACAAGATCCAAGCGAAGAATCGAGCGGAAATTCATCAACGGAAGCACATTTCGGATTTTTCAATCCGAAAAATAGGTTTTTGTCTCTTCTTGATTCTAGTCGTTTTGGTTCGTTTTTGTTAGAGATTTTTAGGAAGAACTGATTGAGATTGGAAGGAATTAGATTAGGACTGCTTGTTGTGGAGTTTGATTGCTGATTTGCTGAGAATTGTGATTTTCTGAGACGAATCACGGTCTCTGTGTAAACCACGGCCGTGGTTTCTATAGAACAGACCGTAATTTTGAACAGAAATGGACTTTGTAAGGAGGATGTCGGGAAGGATTAAGGAAAAGAAAGGGGAGCAAAATAAGAAGAGAAAGGGCAACCCCTCAACCTCTAGGGCACTACCACCCTCATCCCCCTCACCTTCACCTCCATCTTCACCTCCATCCTCACCACCTCACCCTAGCATCCCGATTATACATGAAAACTACCTTCCCGCACTTGAGAAGATAGAGAAGAGGGCAGTGATAGGCCCTAGGTACTTGTTGTTGGAGGATCTACATCCTCTCAACATAGTAGATGACCATACATGGCTCTTGGATAGAGCCGGTTTGCTTGTCTTCACGAACATTCGTGAAGACGCTTATGAGGAGATCACCCGAGAGGTTGTGACATCTTTCGAGCACAGCCATGTTGATAGGACCGTCTCCTTCCGTCTCATGAACAGAGACTACCATCTGAGCATTGTTGAGTTTGGAACCATCTTCGGGTTCCATGAGACCTATAACGGTCGATTTCCTAGAGGCGTTTCCGCCAAGGACTTTTGGGCGGAAGTGGCCATGATTTATGCCGACGAGGACCATTGGCAACCAGCTGATACCAAGGCTAGATTGATGTACCATCTAGCCTTGAAGATAGCTCACCGTGTTCTTTCGGAGTGCCTCTTTCCTAGGACGGAGACGCCCCAAAAGATCAAGACGGATGAGCTATTCCTCCTTTATGCTATGCTTTATGGATGCCGCGCAGATTGTGCTACTCTTTTTGCGGCGACGATGAGTAAACTGAAGAATAAGTCGAAGGGGAACATTGGGTATGGTGGGATAGTGACCCACATAGCTAGGACATTTGGAGTAGACTTTTCGGCTTGCACACGTATACCGGCGGTTCCATTAGGGCTACATGCTTTTATGGTTAGGGGACTCATCTTCCCCACACATAGAGGTCCGCCTTATGCGGGCATGCCCTGGGAGAGTAGGACAGGCAGGGGCATTGAGTGGCTGCCAGAGTATTCCATTGTGGCGGGACGCCACAATTGGAAGGAGACGTTCGCTGCGATGCATGCGAACAGGCTTGTAGCTCCCCCTTACATTCCACCGCCGGTTGTAGATGAGGAGGACATGGGAGAGCAGTACGAGAGTGGTGGAGGAGCGGAGCAGGAGTTCGGCACGTTTCCGGATCAGCCGGAGGCAGCCCCGGATGTACCTAGGCGCTCTCCACGTCCAGCTAGAGCTTCAGGCTCATCATCTCGCCGCGCAAGCGTGAGTGAGAGGCCCACGTGGATGACTACACCTCCCACTTGGTACGACACACCCCCTCCTTGGTCCACATCGCAGCCAGCAGCACCACCACCGCCAGCACCAGCAGATGCCCCCGCATGGTATGATCACGCCCCGGGATGGTATGAGAGGATGCCGGAGTGGGCTACCGGACTTTCAGAGAGAGTCGGAGCATTAGAGATCCGGGCGGATGCTAGAGACGGACGCTTAGACGACCTTGACCACATGATGAGGGACGTCTACCGCCAGCAGTTTGGGCGGTTCTATGATCCGAGTTTCTCTCCATTCCCACCTCCACCACCGCCGCAGTGATTGATGACCGGGCCGCTCGTTTTAGACATTCCCGCCACCACTTGTGAGTTTCTTTTCTTTTCCTTCTTTTTGTGAACATTAGGGACAATGTTCGTCCTAAGTATGGGGTGGGATGTACTAAAAAGTTTGTAATAACTCTACTCTATATGTTGCTTTCATTCGAGACTATCATTGCATGTTTATTATGTGTTACACGTTTTATTTTTGCATTGCATGAAAAAGAACTTTAAAAACCCATAAAAATTGAAAAATTTGAAAATTTTGTGCTTCTAATGAATTGAGATGAATTCTATGATAATCACTACTTGCGAATTGAGTTTGATGACGATTGCATGCTTAAAAGGATAGTAAATCGAAAAGAATGCAAATGAATGAATTCTACCTCTTTTACAAGTTTTATAATATGAAAACGTCACCTAAATCATATTAAGAAATTGAAGTTGAAATCACATTATAAGTTCCTATACTTCTTGTTGAAATGATTAAGGCAATTCAATATTTTCTTTCTTCTTTCTTTGATCATCTAGCTCCTCATTGAAATATTAGCCTCCTTTACCTATCCGGGAACTTGGAAAAGTGAATGAAAAAGGCATATTTGATGTGGGAGGGCCATGAGAGCAATTATTTGCAATCAATTGAATAGAAAGAAATTATAGGTTTGGGGAAGTCAATCATGACGATGAGTAACTCGGCACCATTCACATAGCCGGGTGTTTGTGTCTTGCCAAAGTCGGATTGAGCGATATTCCTAGCGGATTATGGTATGTGCGCCAAGGGTTTGAGGCATCTCTTGCAAAATTGAGAAACGCCGATCCCCTAGGCTTCGGTTTTTGTGCACCTCTATCCATAACTCCAAAAGTAAAGTCGAAAAATGAAAAGTAAGAGCGAAGCTCTAAGTGAAGTGTTGCGGAAACCGCAAAAGAAGAAGAAGATAGTTGTCCACTTTCCCGGATTTATGCACCACTTTCCCTTAAAGTTTTCCCCTCCCTTCCATACTCTAGACCTTTTCTTTGAAAGTCCTTAAGATCAAAAGAATGTTATATGACTTGGTGATCTAAATTGAAGTTTCTTATGATTGATTTTGATAAAGTTTGAAGGTTATGATGCTTTTTTAGAGATTAGATTAATTCATGAACTCTCTTTACTTTTTACTCTTTGATTGAGTGTGTGAAAGTTTGATGAACGATTGAAGCAAGGTTTGAGAATGATCTATTCTTTAGAAATCACATTCATCAAAACAAGGTACACATATTTCATCCTAACTCTTGTCTTAAAGCTTTTTGAAAGACCTTGCTTAGGGACAAGCAAGTGTTAAGTATGGGGTTATTTGTTAGCATGAAATATTGTGATATTTTAGGCACGTTTTCTAATCGTAATTGATTCATATTGATAGTCTTTGATTGATCCTTGCGCATATATGAGCTAGTATTGCCTATATTGTCGATATGGATGTCTACACTAGTTCTATGTTGATTATAGGTAATTTGGAGGTATTTCCGAACGAAATCGAGCAAAGGAGAGTTGAGTTGATATGTCCATAGATCGAGGACACTTTTTGGAAGCAAATTTGAGTATTGGATTGAGGAATGCACGAATGAAGGCAAGAATCACGGTCTTACCCTAAATTACGGCTGTGGATTGTGAGTCAGAATTCGATGTTCATTCCAGGGGATATTACGGCCGTGGAACTAGCCGTAATTGTTTCCACGCCCTAAATTACGGTCGTGGAATCTTCCACGACCGTGATCTTGGCGAATCTTTTCGCCACACTTCGAAGCCATGATCTTTTGAAGAATGGGCCGGGCCGACACTTTGCCCTGCATTATAAAAAGACGGAAGAAAGGAGATTTCATCATCCTCGCTTATCCCCGCTTACGCATAGACGTACAATCTTCGCTTAGCAATCGACGCTAAGGGTTAACGCTTCCTTAATTTGGAGGAAATTTCGGAGATCTCATTGGAGATCAAAGTTCGCAGTTGAAAGTTGTTCAAATCTCGCACTTTCGGTGGAGATTGTCGTTGTGATCTTCGGATTTGTGAAAGACCGAAGTTCTTGGAAGAATTGCAAGAAGATCTCTCTTCTTGTTTAGGTTCGAATCGGAAACGGATTGACATCCCGTTTCTCTTCTTTCCTATAGTTGTGATTTGTTTATCCCGTTTGAATCTTTGATAAACATTTGTTGGAATCTTGAGATTCATTTGAAGGTTATTGATAGTTCTTGAAAGTTTTCATCTTTTATTCCTTAATTCTTGAATTGATATTAAAATGACTGTTATTGGCTAAAAACCCTTAACAATTCTAAGGTGAAGGGTTGATAGTTGTGGCATAGATGATGATAGATCGATCGCAAACAGATTAGACCCTGAGAGTTAGAGAAATATCGTCGACACCCTAAATCACGGCCTGTTCTTAGGTTTCCACGGCCGTGATTCTCAAGAACTACCCGTGATTTACCCCAGTTTACGAACCTTGCTTTTACTTTAATCCAAAGTTAAAGATTAGCTTTAGCTTAGTTTAGACTTGTCTTTTCTAGGTGGTAGTGAGCCTCAACAACCTCTACCTCGATTGTGAGCCTCAACAACCTCAATCGGATAAGTTAGTCTTGAACCTTTAGGTTATAAGTTTGGGTATTTGATACTAATTCTCGCCATTAGAATCTTTCTATATTGAGCCTCAACAACCTGTATAGAGAGTGCCTTGTAGGTGAGCCACAAAAGGTTTTTGGAACCTCAACCGTACGATTACCTTACATTAGTATACCTTTGCATATCTCTACTCTGTCTTTACATCATTAGTATATCTTGAATCGATTGCCACAGCTGGATACCCGGATCTTTAGGATTGTTGTTTTCCCAATATTTGCAAAACTCCCATATTTACTTGCTTGATAACTTGAAATCGAATTTGTTCCCACCCAAATCCCTGTGTTCGATACTCTGGAATTCTTGCTTAGCTACCTCGATCCGTACACTGCGGGTTCGCTGCTTGATTCTAGTTTTATAAATTTAAAACTTATTTTCACACACCTCTAGGGGCGAACAGTCTTCTATCACATGTAGAGGCTCTAACTCCTCAAGCAGTAGATATCTAGGTCCTATGACCGCTCTCTTATGGACCCTCTCTAGAGCATCTAAATGATCCTCATGGATAGTAGGGATCCTAGGGGGAGGTGGTGATGGTGATGAAGGAGGTGATGGAGGCTCAGTGGGTGGTGCTCTAGAAGAGGAAGCATCGTTGCCTTTCCTCTTCTTGTTCTTATTTCTACCGGACACTCTTCTCACAAAATCCATTTCTGACAAAATCCACGGTCTGTTCTAAGGGTTCCACGGCCGTGGTTTCTCCAAAAACCGTGGTTCGGCACGTAATTTCACAAAACTCAACATAATCACACCAAACTCAGCAGCAAACAGTCCTAGACTAATTTCCGTCCAATTCCAATCAGTTCTTCCTAAAAATTCTAGCAAAATGAAGCCAAATCGACAAAGAGAGAGAAAGAACCAAAAACCTAGGTTTTCGGATTTTTGAATCCGAATTCCGTCTTCTCCGGTGATTTGCCACTCGAATTGTTGCTTGGATCTTGTTGGTAATTGGATTTGCTTCAGTTTTGGCCAAAGAATCGTCAAAAACGATTAACGAACGAGGACTTGAGAGGTGGGGAGTGGAATCGGCGATTTTGGGCGTGGAATGTGTTTTTGTGGTGTGTTTTGTGAAGAAACGTGGTTTATATAGTGTCCGTAAAAATTTTTGAAAATCACGGTCTATCGGGGGATTCCACGGCCGTGGAATTGTACGGAACCGTGGTTTTGGTGATTTTTCTCAGGCTTTTGAAAATTACGGTCACTGTAGTTGTCACGGCCGTGGTTTTGGCCGTGGAACTCTCTGTAATGTCTCAAAGTCCAAGTTTCGTCAAATTTCTTCAACTTTTCCTTTCCCCTTTCTTTTCCACTGTTCCTACATCCAAAAACACGAACATACCGGAAGGTATCGAAGGCAAAACAAAGCAAAACGTCTATACTAAACTAATCTATGAATCAAAGACAAAAACGTAAGTGCAATACCTTGGGTTGCCTCCCAAGAAGCGCTTTGTTTAAGGTACGTAGCTAGACCAAATTCGCACTTATACGAGTGCGGTGGGCGCGAACTCTTCAGCTTGGAGTTCCGGTGTATACTTCTTGAGTCGTTGACCGTTCACCTTAAAGCTTCCGCCCATTTCACCCCATACATCAACTACACCATGGGGAAAAATACGTTTGATTAGAAAAGGTCCGGTCCAACGAGATTTAAGCTTACCTGGAAAGAGACGAAGCCTTGAATTGAAGAGGAGAACTTGATCTCCCTCTTTGAAGTCCTTTGGGATGATATGCTTATCATGCCAACGCTTCGCTCTTTCTTTGTAGATCTTGGCGTTTTCGTAAGCGTTCAAGCGAAGTTCTTCAAGCTCATTTAGGTCCAAGAGACGCTTCTCTCCCGCTTCCTTCATGCTGAAATTCAACCACTTGATTGCCCAAAACGGCTTGTGCTCCAACTCTACCGGTAAGTGACAAGACTTCCCATACACAAGGTTGTATGGTGTAGTTCCGATGGGAGTCTTATATGCAGTCCGGTACGCCCACAATGCATCATCTAGCTTCAAGGACCAATCCTTCCTAGTCCTTGAAACCGTCTTCTCTAGGATTCCTTTGATTTCTCGTTTTGAGATCTCCACTTGTCCACTAGTTTGTGGATGATAAGGGGTGGCGATCTTGTGAGTCACCCTATACTTAGCTAGAAGAGCTTCAAAACGCCGGACAATAAAGTGAGAGCCTCCATCACTAATGATAGTCCGTGGTGTCCCAAATTGTGGGAAAATGGTCTTGTTAAAGAACTTAACCACTACCATGGCATCATTGGTGGGAGAGGCAATCGCTTCAACCCATCTTGAAACATAATCAACCGCTAAAAGTATGTATTGGTTACCACAAGATGATGGGAAAGGTCCCATGAAGTCTACTCCCCAAACGTCAAAGATCTCCACCTCTTGGATGTTGTTGAGAGACATCTCATTCCTCCTAGATATATTTCCTGTTCTTTGACAAGCATCGCAGCAGGAAACAAAGGTTTTCACATCTTTAAATAGAGTAGGCCAAAAGAATCCAGATTGCAATACCTTAGCGCTAGTCTTGTTCGAACTAGTGTGTCCTCCACAAGGTAGTGAATGACAATGGCGGATGACACTTTGCATCTCATCTTCCGGCACACATCGCCGAATAATGCCATCCGGACCTCTCTTAAAGAGGAGAGGTTCATTCCAAAAGTATTCCCGAACATCCTTAAAGAACTTCTTTCTTTGTGCGTAGGATAATCCGGGTGGTAATTCCTGACAAACCAAATAGTTAACAAAATCAGCAAACCATGGTTCGTTATCTTTGGCGATCACATCGATGCACTCCTCTATGATATGTAAATGCTCATCCCGAAAGGAGTCATCTATAGGTAGATGGTCGTCTTCTAGATGTGTTAGACGACTCAAATGATCCGCAACAGAATTTTCTGAACCCTTCTTGTCGCGGATCTCTAGATCGAATTCTTGTAGGAGAAGAATCCATCTAATTAGCCTTGCCTTCGCATCCTTCTTTGCAAGGAGATACCGGATCGCAGCATGATCCGTGTATACAATCACCTTTGCACCTACAAAATAAGAGCGAAATTTGTCAATTGCATATACAATAGCTAAAAACTCTTTTTCGGTAGTGGCGTAATTGAGTTGCGCCTCATCTAGCGTCTTGCTAGCGTAGTAGATAGCGTGGGTTCGCCCTTCCTTTCTTTGTCCAAGGACAGCTCCTATAGCTACGTCACTTGCGTCACACATAACCTCAAAGGGAAGATTCCAATCCGGAGGTTGGATAATCGGGGCTGAAATTAGAGCTTCCCGAATCATGTTAAACGCATCTAAGCATTCCTGCGAAAAATCAAAAACTGCATCCTTCATCAATAGATTAGTTAGCGGCTTTGATATCTTAGAGAAATCCTTTATGAAACGCCTATAAAATCCAGAATGTCCTAGAAAACTTCTTATCCCTTTCACCGAAGTTGGGGGAGGAAGAATTTCTATTGTCTCTATTTTAGCTTTATCCATCTCAATCCCTCTACTAGAGATTAAGTGTCCTAATACAATGCCTTCTTTCACCATGAATTGACACTTCTCCCAATTAAGAACTAGGTTAGTGTCTTCACACCTTTGTAACACAAGAGCAAGGTTAGAAAGACAATTGTCAAAAGAGGAACCATAAACGGAGAAGTCATCCATAAAAACCTCCATGATTTCCTCTATATATTCCGAGAAGATGGCCATCATGCACCTTTGAAAGGTGGCTGGAGCGTTGCAAAGCCCGAACGGCATCCTCCTATAGGCAAACGTACCCCATGGGCACGTGAATGTGGTCATCTCTTGATCATCCGGGTGTATCGGAATCTGAAAGAAACCACTATAACCGTCAAGATAGCAAAAGTGTGAATGTTGTGCTAACCTTTCAAGCATTTGATCGATGAAGGGTAGTGGGAAGTGATCCTTCCTCGTCGCGTTGTTTAGCTTGCGGTAGTCTATGCACATCCGCCATCCTGTTACGGTTTGGGTAGGAATAAGTTCGTTATTTTTGTTGGTGATGACCGTCATTCCTCCCTTCTTCGGAACCACTTGTACGGGACTCACCCACTTGCTATCGGAGATAGGATAGATGATACCTGCATCAAGTAGCTTAAGAATTTCCTTCTTGACAACGTCTTTCATGGTCAGATTTAACCGCCTTTGAGGTTGTCGCGAAGTCCTAAAGTCCTCTTCCATTAAGATATCATGCATGCATAGGGAAGGTTTGATTCCAACTAAGTCCTCTATAGTATACCCTAAGGGTTTCCTATGTTTCTTAAGGACAACCATAAGCTTACTATGTTCATCTATGCTCAAATCGGAACTATCAATTACCGGAAAGGTAGAATTAGGTCCAAGAAATGTGTACCTTAGATGTGTAGGAAGTGGTTTTAATTCCATCACTATCGGAGTTTCCAATGGCTCTTGAGGAGCATCCGATGCTTCCTTAGAAGTGTCTAAGGATGTAGAAGGTGTTAGAGAAGGATCAAGAGAAGTTGTAGAAGAGACACAATTGCCTTCGAGCTCACCCAAAATTACGGCGTCCCTGACTTCTCCACGGCTGTGATTTTGGGCGTGGAAAGTAAATACGGTGGCTCTGTTTCCTCCACGGCCGTGTAACCCTCTGGAGTGCTCCACGCTTTTGTTGGTGAAATCCACAGCCGTGGAATAGGCCGTTTGACCATGGATCCGTACGTTTTCTGCCTCATCGTGGAGTTTTTTGAACTCTTCTTCACACACTTCTTCTTGTGCTTCTAAGGCTTCAATTGCCTCATTGCACTCCTCTTCTTCCCCTATATCCATTAGGCTCATAGAAATAACTTTTTGCAAAGGGTCTTTGAAGAGAATAACACTTACCTCCTCTCTAGATAGTCCTTCTTCATGGATATTAAATATATCCTCATCAAAGATTGGTTCCTTCACTAGAGTGGAAAGAACGAACTCTACCTTCTCTTCTCCTATGTCAAAGGCGAGTCTAGCATTCTTACAATCGACTATGCAGCCGGATGTTGCAAGAAACGGTCTTCCGAGAATGATCGGGACCGGACTATCTGCAGGAATGTCAAGCACAACAAAATCTATAGGAACATAGAATTTACCTAACTTGGCCGGGACGTCTTCAACTATACCGACGGGACGAGTTATGGAACGGTCCGCCATGTACAACGTCATCTTCACCGGTTTAGGATCGCCTAACCCGATCTTCCTACATAATGCAAGTGGGATGATGCTCGCACTCGCTCCTAAATCATATAATGCATCATATGTGACATCTCCCACTCCTATGGGAATATAAAATGACCCCGGATCCTTTAGCTTTGGGGGCATCTTCTCTTTCATGGTCTTTATGAGATCCGAAGAATCCGAACTCATCTTAACCTCTCCAAAATCCTCTAGCTTTCTCTTGTTAGAGAGGATTGTTACGCTAAGATCGTGTGATGTGCACGCAATAAGCTTTAAATTTATACTCGTTATATTTATCCTAACTCCTAGCGAACCCGCAGTGTACGGGACGTTTGTAGTGGGGATAGTATTCCGAGGTCGAACACAAAGACTAAGGTGAAATCGAGTCAAACAATGATCAAAGATAGTGTGAATCTAGACTAAGATAAGATGAGGAACAAAGAAAATGGAAAACACAATGTTTTTGTTGGTTTTTGTGGTGATCAAACAAGGATCACAAGTCAAGCAAGGTAATGAAACAACTAACAACTCAAGCTAGCAAACAAACAAGTAACACAAAGCACAAAGTATATGATCAAGAGAGAAAAGTAGATTCTAGAGGTCAAGATTTCCGGTTATGGCATCGGACTCAAGGGTTCTAAGGATCCTAAGGACAAGCTGCGGTGTTGGGGGAAAGAATGTTTCACTAATGGAAGCAATTACCGGGTAGGTCTCTCACTTCACTAATCCCGCATCAAACTCCTATTACTGGGTAGGTCTCAAGGGGTTAGAGTAAGGAATTCCACACAAACTAGATACTACTTAAGGGTAACCCTCTCCTTACCGGGTAAGTCTCGGAATAGGGAAATCTCAAGCAATAATCCTAGCACACTCGATCCAATAGCGGCTTATGAGGCGCACTACTACCTAGAATTCATCTTCTAAGGTATCTAAGATAGGAAATCATCGGGTAGATCTCTTCCCTCACTTAGGTTGATAGCATTAGGTGATCCTAAGCTAAATTAGGCTTAATAAACACTAGGATTTAACAACCTAACACCCCAATCATACAGATTCATCAATTAAGGAGCAACAGAGAAGGAAATCGGGTGGATCATGGGGGAAATCGGCCGATTTACCTGATGAACCACCCGATTTTCCCTTCTGTTGTGAGTTTCGTGCATACAAATCATCCTAAACTAGCATACAAGTCCATCCTATCATCACCCAAGCCATAACCATCAATCCATCACTCTAGAATCACAATAAACTAGCCAATAATATGCATATCAAGATCCAAAATCATCAAACAAGCATACATGGTGTTCATAGATGGATAATGAATGATAAGCAAGCAAAATCAATAAATCTCAGTTGAATCTAAGTTGTAGCAAGACTTACAAACTCTTAAATGAAGATCCAAAACGTTCCTAACAATCCTTGCAATAGTTCTTCAATCCAAGATTACAAAAATCACTCAAAAGTCACTCAAAATCTCACTAAACTCCTAGAATGGTGTTCTTCTTCTTCCTTCAATCCTTGAGAGCTTTTCTTCTCCTCCAATCTTTGCCTCCAATGGATGAGTTGTGAATGAGAGTGTGGGAGAGGAGAGATCTCAGCAACCACCTGCAGGACCACTTATATTCTCCACCAAGAGCAAGGACGGACAAGAGATCGTGGGACACGTGGCTTAAGTTGTCAAAGCCCCAAAAATCGACCCAGTAGGATTAAATCGGACGATTTAGCTGCTAGTTGGTCCGATTTTCTTCAGCAGAAACATGCCACGATCGTTTAGCCATGAGTTGATCCATTGCTTGCACCAATAGTGGTCTTTGTGTCCCTTGTTGCTCCATTTATGCTCCTCCTTAGCCTTGGATGTGTAGCACCATGAGGCTTGGCCCTCGAATGTATCGGTTATTGTCCAAAAGACCCCCGAAATACCTACAAAGCAACGCACAAGTCCGTGTAGACGTCTATCTCGACAAAATACGTGAATTGAGTGCAAACATCGTGAATTAATGCTAAACCATGCATGAATGAGTGAGAAATCTATCTAAATGATTACCTAAATCTAAGTCATAAATCGTGTTATCAAGGATCTCCTTTAAGAACTTTCCATAAGCTGGCATACCTACAATAGCATCAATGAAAGGTATATTAATATGCAGTTTGCTCATGAGTTCAATAAACTTACCGAATTGCTTGTCTAGACGCGTTCTTGCTCTAGATTGCGGGAACGGTAGGGGAGGTTTGTAAGCTGGGGGAGGAACGTAGACATCTTCCTTCTCCTTCCCCTTTTCTTTCTCTTTCTCAGCGGGGACTTCTACAAACTTAGGCTGCGGGTCGGTAGTTGTTACTCCGCTCCTAGTTGTGATTGTCATCACCCTTCCTTTTGGGTTGTCCTCCGTCTTTCCTGGAAGTTTCCCTTGATTCCTAGGAACTTCCTCCGCATGACTAAACATTTGGTTTTCTAAAACCTTTTGGGATTTATCAACCTTAGTAATGTGATCATCAGCCTTGATAATGCGAGTCTCCAAACCTTGAAGCTTGCCCAAAATTGTTTCCAACATGGGATCAGGCTTCTCTTTCCCCGAACTACTTCCACCATTAGATGTTTGCCCCTGGCTTTTCAATAGAGTGGAAGAAGAGGAAGGTGGAGTTAGTGAATTTCCTGAATTGAAAGGATAAGAATTACCGGAATTTTGTTGATTGGGACGCCAATTATTGTTGTTTGAACCCCTATTGTTGTTCCAATTGTTGTTCCGGTTGTTGTTGTTGTTGTTGTTCCAATTGTTCCGGTTGTTGTTCCGGTTGTCGCGATTGGTATTCTCATTACCGTTGTGGTTATTGTTGTTTCCTAAATAACCCACATCTTGTTCCTTGTGCTTCGGAAAGTTGGTTTTGATGGCTTCCTTCAACTCTTTAATCTCCGTATTGAGAGAAAAGATTTGAGTTTGAGCTGCTTGTGATAGCTTTGCTCCTTGATCCACATGATTCGCCTCCACTTTCCGATGAGAATACTTCTCTATAACTCGCGCTTGCTTCTCAATGAAGTCCCAATCGTCATCTTCCCTCATGTCCATGAATGTACCACATGAAAGGGATTGGAGCTTGAATTGTGTCTCCACATCCCGCCCCTTATAGTATATCTCCAATAGTGCAAGCTTGGATATTCCATGATGAGGGCAATCCAAGAGCAAATCCTGAAATCTTTCCCAAGATTGAAACAAACTTTTGTTAGATCTCATAGAAAATGCATTAATCTTACCTCTTAACTCCGTCGTTTTGGATGGCGGAAAGAACTTAGTGAGGAATTCCGAAGAAAGATCCTCCCATGTTTCAAGTTTCCCACTTGGAAGAGCTTGATACCAAGACAATGCTTTCCCCTTCAAGGAGAAGAAGAAAGGCTTGAGTTTGTAGCTGTTGGTAGTTGCATTCTTTGGCTTCATTGTCTCCATCATGATCTCAAAATTTTGTAGATGTTGGTGTGGAGATTCAGCGCTTGTTCCACCAAATTGGTTTTGGCGGACAATAGTAATAACTTGAGGGTTGAAGCTAAACCCTTGTGCATCGTCAACATCAAAGTTCACACCTAAACGGCGTGGTTGCTGCGTTGGATCCATCCTTTGGCCAAGAGTTCTTGGCTCCTCATCCACACGTTCGACTCTCGCACCTCTAGGTGGAACACGGCGATTTGCAGCTGGCCGTGGAAAGAATGGGTTCACATTGATCGTTGGATCAATTTCCTCTAGTGGTGGCATGGAGGAGTCGCTATCCTCATTGGATGAGTTGGCTCTAACCGATCTTCCCGGTCTTCTCCTTTTCTTTTTCTCCTTGAGGTTGTTTATTTCCAGCCTCATTTGAAACATCATGTCCGTTAGGTCATCAACCTTCATTTGATGACGATCCGTTTCCTCCCTACGAGTGTTCTCACTCCATTGGGGTTGAGCTTCCTTTTCCGCAAACTCCGTTTGGAAATCAGGTTCTCTTTCTTCATCCATTTTTCTTTCCTTAAGCTTTCTCCTCAAAGTCCTCTCAAGCTCTTGATCAAGAGGTAAGAGGTCTTCGTTGTTCCTAGACCTGCGCATACACTCGAAGAGATATCAAATAACAAGGGAAAAGCTCCCAAGCTTGACAACCGATAACCGAATTCGGTCTAAACCAAATCCCCGGCAACGGCGCCAAAAACTTGTTCGCCACTTAGCGTGCGTGCAAATAACTCTTAATTTATAAAACTAGAAATCAAGCAAGCGAACCCGCAGTGTACGGATCGATATAGTTAAGCAAGAATTCCAGAGTATCAAACACAGGGATTTGGGGGGTTAAATCCAATTATAGAATTGTCAAGCAAGTAAATGTATGAGCTTTGTAAATTATTGGGAAAACAACAATCCTAAAGATCCAGGGATCCAGCTGGGGCAATCGATTCAAGATATACTAAAGATATAAGGACAGAGTTGAGGTTTACAAAGGTATACGAATGTAAAGCAATGTACGGTGAAGTTCCAAGACTTTATATGACTTAACTAAAGACACTCTCTATAAAGGTTGTTGAGGCTTCACTACCACCTAGAAAAGGCAAGCCAAGACTAAGTGAAAGCAAATCTTTAACTTTGGATTAAAGTAAAAGCAAGGTTCGTAAACTAAGGGAAATTACGGGTGGATCTTGAGATTCCACGGCCGTGGAACTCAAGAACACACCGTGATTTAGGTACGTCGACGATTCTCTCTAACTCTCAGGGTCCAATCTGTTTACGATCGATCTATCATCATCTAAGCCACAACTATCAACCCTTCACCTTAGAATTGCTAAAGGGTTTTAGCCAACAATAGTCATATTGATATCAAATTCAAGATTTAAAAGAATGAAAGATGAAAACCTTCGAAAACCTTGAATAAACCTCAAATCAATCTCAAATCCACAAACAAGAACAATGATGTAAGTAGATTCAGAATAACACAAACAATCACAATCCTTGATAAGAACGAAGAACGGGATGTCAATCCGTCTTCTAATCAAACCTAAGGACAAAGCGTAACTTCCAAATCTTCAACTCTTCGCAAATCTCCGTTGCGGAATAGCAATCTCACACGTCCAACTTGAAACCCTAGGCACGTGCAATAAGCGTAGGCAAAGTCTAAGCAAAGCTCTCTATGCGGAGGTGACAGAATCTATCTCTTTCCTTCCTTTTATAGGGTAAGATAAAATATGAGTCCAGCCCATTGCGTAAAAATTCATGGCTTTAAGTTGTACGTTAAAAGATCGTCAGAATCACGGTTTCCTAAGATTCCACGCCCGTGGTTTAGAGCGTGGAAACTCATCACGGTTTGTCACAACTTCCACGACCGTGTAACTTGCTGGAATGCTCCACGCTAGTGTTGCCAAAGTTCCACGGCCGTGGTTTAGAGCGTGGACTCTAGTACGGCCGTATTTTAGAGCGTGGAACATAAGTGGCTCGTAATTCTCCTTTATCTTGTGTCATTCTTCATCCTAGCATCCTCCTTAGCTCCTAGTGATGTTCTCAATTCTTGGACATGCTCAATCCATCTCCATTCTCCCTTGATTTGTTCGGTTTTAGCTCTTATTCGCCTACAATCAACACAAAGCTTATGTAGACCTCTATATCGACAAAGTAGACAAACTAACTCACAAATGCTTCAATTCTTTATCAATGAATACCAATATAGATGAAATACACTTAGAAAACGTGCCTAAAATATCACAATATTTCATGCTAACATACGTGGCTCATCTGCTCCTTGCTTGTGTGCTAGCCCAGCAACGTGACAAAGCCATGAAGAGGCGACAGAACGGCCAGCTCTCTCTCTCCTATCTCCCACGTAACGACTGTTGGGGATCTCTTCCTGTAACCGCCGGATTTCACGCAGCAGATCTCCTTCCTTCCTTCCATAGCAGCGCCGGATCTGCGTGTACCTTACCAGCCTTCACACCTACCTTTTGTTACACCTTGAATCACCCCCTCCCCATATTTCGCCTTCTGTCGTAGGTTGACTCCTTCGATCAATCTCTTCAGCTCAGCAGCAAGCCAAGCAACCAGGGGTGAAGGGCCACACTTCAAGGCTTCCCTCAGGTAATCACTTCAACCCTAGATTCTCTTAAGTGTCCTCTAGTAGCACAACTCCAGTTATCAAGCCTATGACTTTGACTTGTAACAGCAGCAGCCGCCTCTTGTGCCATGAATAGAAGCAGCGAGTACTATCGGCTGCGTGCACCCAAAAGGACGGATAGGAGCCACTCATTGGGTTGATCGACGCCCAAGAGACAACCTTCAGGTAGACTCGAACTACTGTTCACTTTTGGCTATAGCCACAACTATACCCTATCCTAACCTTGCGCCTTCTCTCCCCGCGTCTCCTTGATCGCTTACATGTGTAGCACCTTAGATAGCCGTCGTCACATAACTCACAATAGAGCCATTCTAGTCACGTCGAAGAGCAGCCCGTTGGTGAGTCTTTCTTGTTTCCTTCACCCTCTCTTATCTCAATCGAGTAAGATGTTGATGTGAAGATGCTATGTTTGTGCTCATCTGTTGTAGTCCCTTTCGAGCCATTTTCCTTCAGTCCAGATCTAGCAACCGTCTGTGTCCATCGAAGCCAAGGTGTAGAACTAGTGACCTACTGGAGCCCAGAATAGTGTCGTGTAAGTGAGGTTGGTAAGGATCGAACTCCTGACATCTTTAAGCAACTGTTTAAGTTTCCAGGAAACTGGGTTAACAATCATGTTTTGGCATACCTTTCGATATCATAGAAACATATTTCACCATTCAGTTATTAATATGTTATAGAGTACATGCATAGGATAATGTATCAAAATTTGGGATTGATCCAACGGTGGATTTTAATCTATGAAGGTCCAAAGTGGACTGGTCGAGTAGTTAGGAAAGATACTCAGTTTTTGGCTAAGTATGAAATTACTGGATGTTAGAACCAACTTTGGAGATTTATATAGAGAGTTCGGTTTAGGGTTTTAGAGAGATCTTTGGCCTTATGATTAGTATGCATATCATATAAGACTTGGATAATTTCCTTAGATTTTTTATATTTATTCGGGTCTCGTATCATAGGCTAAAGTTGGATCCTAGTGACCTTCTAGAAAGAAGGAAAAATGTGTAGGTTTCTAGTTTCTACCTAAACTCACTCTTAAGAGTTAGAATATGATATTTAGTTCCAAGTAAGAGTTTAAGTATATATTACGAGATTTTTGGAAGTTTTGGGACCAAGGGTAAAATGGTCATTTTACCTTAGATGGGTATTTTAGTAGTTTCTCTTCTGATAGGATCTTACATCTTAGAAGTCATAGAATTCTAAGTATATGGGGAATGTGTTGATCCACTTGCCTCCTATGACAGGCAATTGAGTTTCTACGGTTGCAGATCGAGTTGTGATTAAGAGAGCTGAGATTTGATTCGGGTAAGTCCTTTGGGCTTACTTAGCTATCTTCTGGATATGAGTGTGAATAACGATAATGGTGTTTGAATGATGTGTTTATAAGTATACTTTTATTAATTATCGACCGACCTACATATTTGGTCTAAAACAGGCGGTGGCATTCTGCCTAGTTAGCCCGAGGGCGCTGAGGGTTTCTTTAGGGACTAGTCCATACTTGGTTTGCAGGGACGCCACCGGCAGAGGTGTGTCAAACCATCACTAGTTGGATAAGGAACGGAGGCGAGAAATCTTAAGATTTCTCGTGCCACAACTTTCAAAATGGAATAAAGTGAATCACATAAGCTATGAAATAATAACCGGTTTGTGTGCCAGCATGATGATTGTTTTATGTTATTTTGGGTGTGTTTGTGCTATTCTTATTCTTCTTATATCTGGTTGTTTGGTTAACTGTTGTATTGTTGTTTAGACGTGCCACAGGTTAGAGCAGATGCCGAGTGATCCGGAAGGTAGTGGTTAGACGGGGTGTCGTACTTCATAGGATGGGTGACAGTCTGATGACATGAATTATGACCTATTTTTAGGCATGTATTTATATAGATTTTCCCTTTATTTTGCATGCATAGACATACATTAATGGCGTTTATGGTTATATTCACCTACTTTGCAAGAATAGAGGTCTACACAGAGTTTTATTGCATTTGTAGGTAATTTGGCGAATTATGAAGCAAAATAGCATATTTAAGGATTAAGTCTTGAAGCGGGACAAAAAGGAGCAATAAAAAGAAGTTACGATGAGCCCAAAGTATCTTGTGATACCGTCAGATGCGCCCAAAGTATCTTCTGATACCGTTAGACGCGCCAAAGTATCTTCTGATACCGTCAGACACGCCAAAATATCTTCTGATACCGTCTGGTGGCCCAAAGTATATTTTGATACCGCCTGACGCGCCAAAGTATTCTGTGACACCTGCTGACGCGGCCCAAAGTATTTTCTGATACCAGCTGCTCGACTTCTTTTCAGCCCAAATATTTAGGGTTTCATCGTTAAACCCTAGTTTTATCCCTAAAAATATTCAAGAGCCTTCAACATTGAAGGGGAGCCAAAATCTCCAAAAGGGAGACTTAGAGGGAGCCAATTTTTCCAAAGGGAGACTTAGAGGGAGCAGAAATCTCCAACTTTAAGACTTGGACGTTGGGATTTTGAAGGAAGATTTGGGAAGGACGCACTTTCCTATTTTTGGAGTTGGAAGATATTAGGGTTTACATTTGAAGGCGGGTTGACATCCCGTTCTTCATTGTCCCTAGAAATTTTGTGAGGTTTTAGTGTTCCTTTGATTCTACATCCATTGAACACGGTTTGTGATTATTGTGTTTGATTGACATTTGTTTTGAGTTTATTATTGAGATTCCAAGGTTTTACCTTTCCTCCCTTTCATATTTGATATTTGATTGTACAATGATGATTATTGGCTAAAACCCTTTAGCAATTCTAAGGTGAAGGGTTGATAGTTGTGGCTTAGATAATGATAGATCGATGTAAATAGATTGGACCCTGAGAGTGTGAGAAACATCGTCGACACCCTAAATCACGGGCTGTTCTTGGTTTCCACAGCCGTGATTCTCAAGAACTACCCGTAATTTTACCTGTTTTATGACCTTTGTTTTTGCTTTAATCCAAAGTTAAAGATTAACTTTAACCTAGTCTTGGCTTGCCTTTCCTAGGTAGGTAGTGAGACTCAACATCCTCTATTTCGGTTTCGAGTGTCACAACCTTAACCGTTTGAGTTTATCTTGATCCTTGGGTTACAAGTTTGGGTATTTGAGATCAATTCTTGTATTTAGATCCTTTCTATACTGAAGCCTCAACAACCTTTATAGAGAGTGTCTTTAGATAAGTCATATAAAGTCTTGGAACTTCACCGTAGATTGCTTTACTTTAGCATACCTTTGCAACTCCTAACTCTGTCCTTAGTTCTTTAGTATATCTTAAATCGATTGCCACAATTAGATACCTGGATCTTTAGGGTTGCTGTTTTCCCAATATTTGCAAAGCTTTACACCTTTTAATTGCTCAATAACTAGAGACTGGGTTTTGTTTCATCAAATCCCTGTGATCGGTACTCTGGAATACTTGTTAATCTACGCCGATCCGTACACTGCGGGTTCGCTTGCTTTTATTCTAGTTTTATAAATTTAAGACTTGATTGCACGCACGTTTTAGGGCGAACAAGTTTACGAACTTTGCTTTTACTTTAATCCAAAGTTAAAGATTAGCTTTAACCTAGTCTTGGCTTGCCTTTCCAAGGTAGTAGTGAGACTCAACATCCTCTATTTTGGTTTCGAGTGTCACAACCTTAACCGTTTGAGTTTTTCTTGATCCTTGGGTTACAAGTTTGGGTATTTGAGATCAATTCTTACCTTTAGATCCTTTCTATACTGCAGCCTCAACAACCTTTATAGAGAGTTCTTTTGATTAGACATATAAGGTTTTAGAACTTCACCGTACATTACCTTACGTTAGCATACCTTTGCAATTCTCTACTCTGTCCTTATATCTATATTATGTCTTGAATCGATTGCCACAGTTGGATACCTGGATCTTTAGGGTTGCTGTTTTACCAATATTTGCAAAGCTATAAACTTTACTTGCTTGATTACTTGGAACTGATTTTGTTTCACCAACTCCCTATGATCGATACTCTGGAATATTTGCTAATCTACGTAGATCCGTACATTGCGGGTTCGCTTGCTTTTATTCTAGTTTTATAAATTTAAGACTTGATTGCACGCACGTTTTAGGGCGAACAAGTTTTTGGAGGTTGTCTCCAGCAACGGCGCCAAGAACTTGTTTGCCACTTAGCGTGCGTGAAAATAAGCTTTAAATTTATAAAACTAGAATCAAGCAAGCGAACC
The DNA here is from genome assembly GCA_033239045.1 of Fagopyrum esculentum. Classification (NCBI taxonomy): domain Eukaryota; kingdom Viridiplantae; phylum Streptophyta; class Magnoliopsida; order Caryophyllales; family Polygonaceae; genus Fagopyrum; species Fagopyrum esculentum. Next base: position 40,072,254 of record BSUD01000007.1, on the reverse strand, counting down.
CGCAGTGTACGGATCGGCGTAGTAAAGCAAGAATTCCAAAGTGTCGAACTCAGGGATTTGGGGGAATAAATTCAGTTCGCAAATTGTCAAGCAAGTAAATGTAATAAGCTTTGCAAATATTGGGAAAAGAGCAACCCTAAAGATCCAGGTATCTAATTGTGACAATCAATTCAAGATATACTAAAGAACTAAGGACAGAGTTAAGAGTTGCAAAGGTATGATAAGGTAAAGTAATGTACGGTGAAGTTCCAAGGCTTTATATGACTTATCTAAAGATACTCTCTATAAAGGTTGTTGAGGCTTCAGTATAGAAAGGATCTAAAGACAAGAATTAATCTCAAATACCCAAACTTGTAACTCAAGGATCAAAACTAACTAAAACGATTCAGGTTGTGACACTCGAAAATCGAAATAGAGGGTGACGAGTCTCACTACTACCTAGAAAAGGGCAAGCCAAGACTAGATTAAAGTAATCTTTAACCTTGGATCAAAGTAAAAGCAAAGCTCGTAAACTAGGGCAAATCACGGGCAGATCTTGAGTTCCACGGCTGTGAAAGTTCAAGAACAGACCGTGATCTTGGTTCGTCGACGAGATATCTCGAACTCTCAGGGTCCAATCAATTTACGATCGATCTATCATCATCTAAGCCACAACTATCAACCCTTCACCTTAGAATTGCTAAAGGGTTTTAGCCAATAACCATTGTCATGATATCAAAACTCAATTTAAGAAGAATGAAAGATGAAAACCTTCGAAAACTCGAATATAACTCAAAGTCAATCACAAATCCAAAACACAAAATGGAATACTCAATGGATTCAGAATATAACACAAAACCTCACAAGATCAAAGGCAAGTATGAAGAACGGGATGTCAATCCGTCTTCAATATCAAAACCTACGAAAGGGACGCAACTTCCGCCACACACGATCTTTGGGAATTCAAATTGCCGGCATTTCTGCCACGTTCCTCATGAAACCCTAAGGTTAACTCTTCCAAGCGAGGTTGTCCGAAATCCTAAAGCGAGTCTCCCTCAAGTGATCATGCTCAAAACTCTATCCTCTCGCCTTTTTATAAGACGGGGAAAAATAACTGTACCGGCCCATTACGTAAATGATGTGGCAATAATTGGTTCGTCAAAAGATCACCTAAATCAAGGTCTCAAGAGATTCCACGACCGTGGTTTAGGGCGTGGAATTGGCTTACGGTGTCTCTCATCTTCCACGACCGTACTTTAGGCCGTGTAACTCTCTGGAATGCTCCACGCTCATGATGCTAAGATCCACGGCCGTGGTTTAGGGCGTGGACTCTTTTACGGTCGTATTTTAGGGCGTGGAAGTGTTAATTGCTTGTGGTTTCCTTTGTGTCGTGTCATTCTCCAACTTAGCATCTTCTTTGGCCTCCTTGGTGTATTCCTAATCCATGGGTATGCTCAAATCCTCTCTTATCTCTCTCAAATGGTCCGGTTTCAGCTCTTATTCACCTATAATCAACACGAAGCTAATGTAGACCTCCATATCGAGAATATAGATAAACAAGCTAACAAATGCTTCAATGCCTTATCAATGAACACTATACTGAATGAAAAACAACTATAATAAGTGCCTAGAATATCGCAATATTTCATGCTAACAAAATACCTCATACTTGCCGCTTGCTTGTCCCCAAGCAATGTCTTTTGAAAGCTTAGAACATAAGTTAGGATGAAATATGCATGCAAACTCAAAAACAAAACATCTTTTAGGTTAGTGTGCTTCTAGTCAATAGATCATTCTCAAACCTTGCTTCATTCACTCTTGAAATGCTTATATACGTAACCAAAGAATGTAAAGCAAAGAAACATCATGAGTTGGTTAAACTTCAATGTAAACATCATAACCTTCAAGCATTATAAAAATCAAGCATAAGAAACTTCAATTTAGATCATCAAGTCAATTAACATTCTTTTGATCTTAAGGACTTCCAAGTAAGGTCTAGAATGCGGAAGGGAGGGAAACTTATAAAGGATGTGGTGCATGAATCCGGGAAAGTGGACAACTAACTCTTTTTCTTTTTATTTTGATTTGCAACACCATCAACTTTGAGCTTTGCTCTCTTCTTTTTCATATCAATTTTCGACTTTACTTTTGGAGTTATGGACAACGATGCACAAAAACCGAAGCCTAGGAGATTGGCGTTTCTCAATTTTGAGATGCCTCAAACCCTTGATGCACATACCATAATCCGTTAGGAATATCGCTCAATCCGACTTTGGCAAGACACAAACACCCGACTATGTGAATGGTGCCGAGTTACTCATTGTCATGATTGACTTCCCCAAACCTATTAATTTTATTCTTTGAATGCAAACAATTGCTTTCATGGCCCTCCCACATCAAACATGCCAAAACATAACTCCTCCAAATTCCCGGATAGGTAAGGGAGGCAATTATTTCATTGAGGGGCTAAATGAATAAAGAAAGGAGAAAGAAAGATCGAATTGCCTTAATCATTTCATAAAGAAGTAAAAGAACTCATCATATGATTTCCACTTTGATTTGTCAATATGATTTAGATAAAACTCTTCACATTATGAAACTTGCAAAAAGGATAATCAACACATTCAATTCCTTTTCAATTCATTATTCGTCTAGGCATACAATTGTCATCTAAAGCTCAATCCGCAAGTAGTAATTATCATAGAAATCATCTCAACTCTTAGAAGCACAAAACCTTTCAGAATTTTTCAAAATCTTTCACATTTTTATGGGTTTTTCAAAAGCTTTTTCATGCAATGCAATAATGAAACGTGTGACAATGAATGAAACATGCAAAGTGTTCTCGAATCAACGCAAGCAAAGTGAATAGAGTTATTACAAACGATAGTCACACCCCACCCCATACTTGAAACAAACATTGTCCCTAATGTTCAAAAAGAAATAAAGAAAAGAAAGAAAAGAAAAATGAACTCACTAGAAGGCGGTGGAGCGGCTGAAACTGTCAATCATAAAACCTCGTCACTACGGTGGAGGCGGTGGTGGAAACGGGAAGAAGCTGGAGTCGAAGTTCCGCCCAAACTGCTGGCGGTAAATGTCCCTCATCATCCTATCGTGCTCATCAACTCGTACGTCCCTAGCATCCTGGCGGATCTCCAAATTACCGACCCACTTGGAAAGGTCGGTAGCCCACTCCGGCAGTTGCTCGTACCACTCCGGTGCCTGGCTGTACCATGCAAGTGCGTCCTGTGGGGCCGGTGCTACTGGTGGATGTGAATACCATGGTGGCAGAGCTCCCATCCACTCCGGCTATGATCCATACCAAGTGGGAGGAGTATCCATCCATGTAGGTCTCTCGCTCACACTAGCACGGCGAGAAGAAGAAGCGCCGGAAGGTCCAGAAGGGCGGGGAGACTGCCTAGGTAGGTCCAGGAAGGTGTCCGGCTGATCCGGAAAGGTACCAAAACCCTGCTCATCAGCTCCTCTATTATCATCAACATCAGCAGCTGGAATCTCATCGGGAATGTAAGGAGGTGCAGCTAGCCTATTCGCATGCATATCAGCGAATGTCTCCTTCCAGTTATGGCGCCCGGCCATAATGGAATACTCAGGAAGCCACGGAATGCCTCTACCTCCTCTATCCTCCCATGGCATAGCAGTAGTAGGTGGACCTCGGTGCCTAGGGAAGATCAAACCTCTAGTCATAAGGCTCTTGAGACCCAAAGCTCTCGCCGCTATCCTAGTACAAGTGGAGCAGTCAATCCCAAGCTGCATAGCTATGTGGGTCACTATGCCACCATATCCAATGTTCCCGGCCCTCTTGTTCTTAAGCTTGCTAATGGTGGAGGCTAAGAGGGTGGCATAGTCGGCGGGTCTACCATGTAGCATGGCGTAGAGGAGAAACAACTCATTGGTCTTAATCTTTTGCGGGGTCTCGGTCCTAGGGAATAGGTACTCGGAAAGGACCCTATGAGCTATCTTCAAGGCTAAGTGGTAGATGAGCTTAGCCTTGGTATCAGCCGGTTGCCAGTGGTCCTCGCTAGCGTAAATCATAGCAATCTCCTCCCAAAAATCCTTAGCGTAAACACCGCTAGGGAAATGACCATTGAAGGTCTCATGGAACCCAAAGAAGGCTCCGCACTGCTGGATGGAGAACGCATAGTCCGTGTCCATCAATCGAAAGGACACCGTCCTATCCATATGGCTATGCTCGAAGGATATAACAAACTCCCTCGTAATCTCCTTATAAGCATCCGCTCTAATAGCGGAGAAAACAATCAATCCGGCTCTATCCAAGAGCCATGTCAAATCATTAACCACATTAAGTGGCTCTAACTCCTCTAGCAAGAGGTATCTTGGTCCAATGACCGGTCTTTCCTCGATCTTCTCTAAGGCATCGAGGTAGTTAGGGGGAATGATGGGGATTATAGGGCGTGGAGGTGATGGTTCACTAGGAGGGTTATGGGAAGAGGAGGAACTATCACCCTTTCTCTTCTTTTTCTTTCCTGCACTTCATGTAAACATTTTCCCCAAAAACAGAAAAAATCACGGTCTGTTCTTCCTATTCCATGGCCGTGGAAGTCCCAGAGACCGTGATTCGTCTCAGAAATTCTCAAATCTCAATCAAATCAACAACAATCTCAACAGAACCTGTCCTAGACTAATTCCAATCTCAATCCTATGTAAATGTTCTAAGTTCTTGCGGAAATTTAACCCAAATTGACAAAGGAGAGAAGAATAGTAAAAACCTAGGTTTTTGGATTTTTGAATCCAAATTCCGCTTTCTTGATGGATTGTTCGCTTGTTTTGTCAATTGGATCTTGTAGAGGAATGAATTTGCTCCACTTTTTCACCAAGAATCGTTCGAAACGATTACCGAATGAAGATTTGCGAGTGGGGGAAGGTTGTCGGCGTTTAGGGCGTGGAAAGAGGGGTTTTGTGGTGTTTTTGTGAAGGAAGGTGGTTTATATAGTGGCCGTAAAATTTTTTGAAAATCACGGTCACTCGGGGGTTTTCACGGCCTTGGAATTGTACGGAACCGTGGTTTTTGATGATTTTTCTCAGATTTTGAAGAATTACGGTCACTGTAGCATCCACGACCGTGGTTTAGGGCGTGGAACTCTCTGTAATGTGCCAAAATCCGAGTTTCATCAATTTCCTTCAACTTTTTCCTTTCCCATTGCCTATTCCACTACTCCTACATCCAAAAACACAACATACCGGAAGGTATCGAAGGCAAAACAAAACAAAAAACGTTTAAACTAATTAATCTAATCTAAGAATGACAAACAAAAGCGTAAGTGCAATACCTTGGGTTTCCTCCCACGAAGCGCTTGTTTAAGGTCCGTAGCTAGACCGATCTCCATAGATGACTCAATGCACTTTGAACATCTTGGATTGCTCATCAAACTCATCATAAAATTCCTCAAAAAAAATTCCGGTTCCTAATTTCACCGGTAAGTGGTAAGATCTCCTACGTACAAGCTTGTACAGTTTGATTATCACCGGAATCCTCCTAGCTTTCCTATACTTTAATGGGACATAATTCAGCCTTGCGTCCCATCCTTTCCTAGATCGAGAAATTATTTTTTCGAGGATGCACTTAGCTTCCCCAACTCCAGCTTGGGATGATGTCTGGTCTTCGTCACGTGAATGACCCCATACTTGAACAAAAAACACTTATTGGCATTGGCGTTGAAGCGATTGCCAAATTTACTCCTTGTAGTCCAATGAGCATCTACTTCCAGCAGTTCTAATGGAGGTTTCATCTTCACCTTGGGAGGTTCTTTTGGAAGAGACCTCCAACTCTCCGGTGCATTCGTGAAAAAAATTAGAAATCTTAATAGGAATTTCAAAATAAGTAAGAGAATGTACCTTGTAAAGTTCATCAAGGCTTGGGACAAGTTTCATGTTGGGATGATGATCCACACATGAAATATCTCCCAAATCAGTTGGATCTTCTTCAACCTTGGTCATAGTTTTAGTAATTTGGCCAAGGTTCTCCACTTCATCCTCTTCTTCTTCTTCTAGAACTTGTAGAGGAACATTGGGTTGAATAGGAGGAATGCTCAAGACTTGGAATTCTTTCTTGCTAGATAAACGATTTTCCAAGGCTTTTTGAGCTTCAAAAATAGCCTTTATTTTGTCTTCCAACTTGTCCAACACTTTTAATATCTTTTCCAGCATCATTTGTGTCCCATCATCGGAAGGTTGTTGTGGAGTTTGCACTTGAGGAGGTTGTTCATAAAACATATGAAGGGGATTAAGTTCATCCCCATATGCGAGCTCATCCTCAATGGCTTCCTCTCTTTCTCTTTCATCGCTAACACAATAATAAGCATACTTCTCCTCCAAATATTCATAATGGTCTGCCCTGGCACCTTGCCATGCAAACCAGGCTGGATCAAATGCAGGTTCATAGCTCCATGCAGCCATTGGTGAACCTGAAAACTCAAAAACTCATACTGAAAAGATTAAAAGCAAAAAGCTCTCAAGCCCGACAACCGAAAACCGAATTTGGCCTAGACCAAATCCCCGGCAACGGCACCAAAAACTTGTTTGCCCTAAAACGTGCGTACAATCAAGTCTTAAATTTATAAAACTAGAATAAAAGCAAGCGAACCCGCAGTGTACGGATTGGCGTAGATTAGCAAGTATTCTAGAGTATCGATCACAGGGATTTGGTGATACAAAACCCAGTCTCTAGTTATCGAGCAATTAAAAGCTTAAAACTTTGCAAATATTGGGAATACAGCAACCCTAAAGATCCACGTATCTAATTGTGGCAATCGATTCAAGATATACTAAAGAACTAAGGACAGAGTTAGGAGTTGCAAAGGTATGCTAAAGTAAAGCAATGTACGGTGAAGTTTCAAGACTTTATATAACTTATCTAAAGACACTTTCTATAAAGGTTGTTGAGGCTTCAGTATAAAAAGAATCTAAAGACAAGAATTGATCTCAAATACCCAAACTTGTAACCCAAGGATCAACATAAACTCAAACGGTTAAGGTTGTGACACTCGAAACCAAAATAGAGAATGTTGAGTCTCACTCCTACCTAGGAAAGGCAAGCCAATGCTAGGTTAAAGCTAATCTTTAACTTTGGATTAAAGCAAAAGCAAAGGTCGTAAAACAGGTAAAATTATGGGTAGTTCTTGAGAATCACGGCCGTGGAAACCAAGAACAACCCGTGATTTAGAGTGTCGACGATGTTTCTCACACTCTCAGGGTCCAATCTGTTTACGATCGATCTATCATTATCTAAGCCACAACTATCAACCCTTCACCTTAGAATTGCTAAAGGGTTTTAGCCAATAATCATTGTAAAATCAAATATCAAATATGAAAGGGAGGAAAGGTAAAACCTTGGAATCTCAATAATAAACTCACAACAAATGTCAATCAAACACAATAATCGCAAACCGCGTTCAATGGATGTAGAATCAAAGGAACAAAAAAACCTCACAAAATTTCTAGGGAAAATGAAGAACGGGATGTCAATCCGCCTTCAAATGTAAACCCTAAGATCTTCCAACTCCAAAAATAGGAAAGTGCGTCCTTCCCAAATCTTCCTTCACAATCCCAACGTTCAAGTCTTCAAGTTGGAGATTTCTGCTTCCTCTAAGTCTTCCTTTGGAGAAATTGATTCCCTCTAAGTCTCCCCTTTTGGAGATTTTGGTTCCCCTTCAATGTTGAAGGCTCTCGAATATTTGTAGGGATAAAACTAGGGTTTAACGATGAAACCCTAAATATATGGGTTGAAAAGAAGTCGAGCAGCTGGTATCAAAAAATACTCTGGGCCGTGTCAGTAGGTGTCAGAGAATACTTTGGCGCGTCAGGCGGTATCAAAATATACTTTGGGCCGCCAGACGGTATCAGAAGATATTTTGAAGCGTCTGACGGTATCAGAGGATACTTTGGGCGCATCTGACGGTAACAGAAGATACTTTGGGCTCGTCCTAAAGTCCTTTTATTGCTCCTTTTTGTCCCGCTTCAAGACTTAATCCTTAAATATGCTATTTTGCTCCATAATTCGCCAAATTACCTACAAATGTAATATAACTCTGTGCAAACCTCTATTCTTGCAAAGTAGGTGAATATAACCATAAATGCCATTAATATATGTCTATGCATGCAAAATAAAGGGAAAATCTATATAAATACATGCCTAAAAATAGGTCATAATTCATGTCATCAAAATATCTCATACTTGCCTCTTGCTTGTCCCTAAGCAAGGTTCAAACTTAAAATAAAAGATGATATGGATTATGAATATGCAAAAATAAAGAAAAACCACAATATTTTGGTTGTGCTTCTATTCATAGATCACCCTCAAATGGTTGCTTCATAGCTAATGAAAATCATCATATGATCAAAAAGAATTATATCATGAAAAGGATAATCACACTTTGGAAGAAAATCATAACATGCATCATAACTTGCAATATATCAAAATCAATCATGAGGAATCCAGTTTAGACCACACAGCCAAACAACATACTCATAGATCTTAAGGGCTTTCAAGTAAGGTCTAGAGTGCGGAAAGGGTGGGAAATTTGTAAAGGAATGTGATGTATGAATCCGGGAAGAAGGAACAACATAATTTTTTTCTTTTTACTTGAACCATCCACCAACTTAGAGCTTTGCTCTTTACTTTTTGCACAAATTCTTTTTCGACTTTACTTTAAAAGTATGGACAACGGTGCACAAAAACCGAAGCCTAGGAGATCGGCGTTTCTCAATTCTGAGATGCCTCAAACCCTTGATGCACATACCATAATCCGTTAGGAATATCGCTCAATCCGACTTTTGCAAGACACAAACACCCGGCTATGTGAATGGTGCCGAGTTACTCATCATCAAGATTGACTTCCCCAAACCTATTTTTCTAACTTTGAATTCCAAATTTTTCTTTCATGGCCCTCCCACATCAAACATGCCAAAATTTAACTCTTCCTAGTTCCCGGATAGGTAAGGGAGGCAAACATTTTCATTAAGGGGCCAGATGAATAAAGAAGAAGCAAGAAAATCGAGGTGTCTTAATCATTTCAATAAGAAGTGTAATAACTTATATGCGGTTTCAACCTTCAACACTCAACGTGATTTAGATTGAAAGGAAATTATCAAACATGCATGACGTTCTAACAAAGTATTCAAATCCCACATATGTCATAAATAAATTTAAACATATAAGAATTATCATAGCTATTCCACTAAACAAATGTTATCATAGAGATCATATCCATCCTAGAAGCACAAAACTTTTAAAATTTTTCAAAATTTTCACAATCATATGATGCAAGACATAAAACATGCAAATGGTATTGCAAATACCTCCACCCCATACTTAAAACTCATATTGTCCCCAATGTGAAGAAAAGAAAAGACAGAAAAGAATACTCACAATGTAAGATGGTGAATCCTTCATCGGGTGATGGTGGTGGGAATTTATATAAGCTCAATAGGGAATTCTAAATATTCCAATCGGTGTTGAAGAATGAATAAGGGGAACGTCTTTCCGCCGAAAATTTTTCCGAAATTTTTTTTTTTTCGGTCGGGAATTTCCACGGCTGTGGAACTTTCTGTTGCTCTCCAAAATCACTTTCCACGACTCAATGCATAACCACGGTCGTGGTTTAGGTCGTGGAACTCTCTGATCTGTGCCAAAAATCCAAGTTTCGTCATTCTTTTCGGTTTTTCTCATCTTCTCTTGCTTATTCCTTATTCCTGACATCCAAAAACACAAACATACTGGAAGGTATCGAAGAAAAACAAACAAAAACAACTACTCTAATCTAATCTAAGAAGAAGAAAAGGGAAAAATGATGCATTACCTTGGGTTGCCTCCCAAGAAGCGCTTTGTTTTAGGTCCTTAGCTAGACCAATCTCCATAGATGATTCAATGCACCTTGAACATCTTGGATTGCTCTTCAAATCCATCATCAAACTCCTCTAAGAAGGTTCCGGTCCTTAATTTTACCAGCAAATGGTAAGATCTCCCACGTACAAGCTTGTACATGTTGATTCTCACCGGATTCCTCCTAGCTTTCCTATGCTTTAATGGGACATAATTCAGCCTTACGTCCCATCCTTTCCTAGATCGAGAAATCAGTTTCTCGAGAATCCACTTTGCTTCCCCATCTCTAGCTTGGGGATGATGTATGGTCTTCGTCATGTGAATGACCCCATACTTGAACAAAAGATACTTCATCGCCTTAACGGTGAAGTACTTGCTAACTCCACTCCTTGTAGTCCAAGGAGCATCTTCTTTCAACAATTTTGATGGAGGTTTCATCTTCACCTTAGGAAGTTCTTTTGGAAGAGACCTCCAACTCTCCGGTGCATTCCTGGAAAAATTAGAAATTTTAATAGGAATTTCAAAGGAAGTAAGAGAATGTACCTTGCAAAGTTCTTCAAGGCATGGGACAAGTTTCATGTTGCGATGGTGATCCACACATGAAATATCTCCCAGCTCAGATGGATCCTCTTCAACCTTGGCCACAGTTTCAGTAATTTGGCCAAGGTTCTCCACTTCTTCCTCTTCTTCAATGAGAACTTCAAGAGGAGCTTCAGATTCGAGCGGAAGAACGCTCGAAACTTGTAATTCTTCCTTTCTAGGTGAACGATTCCCAATGGCTTTTTCAATCTTAGAAATATGCTTTTTTCCGTCTTCTATCACTTTTAAACGACGTTCATTACTTTCTTAGAACTCCTCAAATTTCTTTATCAATTTATCCAACATCAATTCCTTCGCATCTTTGGGAGATTTCTTATTAACCTTCTTTGGGTAGTGCAGCTTATCCCATCTTGCAAATTCATCTTCAATGGCTTGTTCACGTTCTCTTTCGCTGTCAAAACCAATAGAAGGCGTATTTCTCTACCAAGTATTCGTAATAATTTGTTCTAGCCGTTTGCTTCGCTACCCATATTGGATCGTATGGAGCCTTATAACCCTTAACAGCCATTGGTGACCTTGAAAACTCAAAAACTCATACCAAAAGATTAAAAGAAAAAGCAAAAGCTCCCAAGCTTGACAACCGATAACCGAATTCGGCCTAAACCAAATCCCCGATAACGGCGCCAAAAACTTGTTCTTTGGCAAAACTCTGTTTCGTTGCCGGAACGAGAGCTTCGTATGTACCTAAGAACACAAACCTGCAAGAACACTCAAGCAGAAAGATCAGTAGAAAAAGCAAGAACAGTCCCCGGCAACGGCGCCAAAAACTTGTTCGCCCTAAAACGTGCGTACAATCAAGTCTTAAATTTATAAAACTAGAATAAAAGCAAGCGAACCCGCAGTGTACGGATCGGCGTAGATTAGCAAGTATTCCAGAGTATCGATCTCAGGGATTTGGTAAAACAAAACCCAGTCTCTAGTTATCGAGCAATTAAAAGCTTAAAGCTTTGCAAATATTGGGAAAACAACAACCCTAAAGATCCAGGTATCTAATTGTGGCAATCGATTCAAGATATACTAAAGAACTAAGGACAAAGTTAGGAGTTGCAAAGGTATGCTAAAGTAAAGCAATGTACGGTGAAGTTCCAAGACTTTATATAACTTATCTAAAGACACTCTCTATAAAGGTTGTTGATGCTTCAGTATAGAAAGGATCTAAAGACAAGAATTGATCTCAAATACCCAAACTTGTAACCCAAGGATCAAGATAAACTCAAACGGTTAAGGTTGTGACACTCGAAACCGAAATAGAGGATGTTGAGTCTCACTACTACCTAGGAATGGCAAGCCAAGGCTAGGTTAAAGCTAATCTTTAACATTGGTTTAAAGCAAAAGCAAAGGTCGTAAAACAGGTAAAATTACGGGTAGTTCTTGAGAATCACGACCGTGGAAACCAAGAACAACCCGTGATTTAGGGTGTCGACGATGTTTCTCACACTCTCAGGGTCCAATCTGTTTACGATCGATCTATCATTATCTAAGCCACAACCATCAACCCTTCACCTTAGAATTGCTAAAGGGTTTTAGCCAATAATCATCATTATAAAATCAAATATCAAATATGAAAGGGAGGAAAGGTAAAACCTTGGAATCTCAATAATAATTTCAAAACAAATGTCAATCAAATACAATAATCGCAAACCGCGTTCAATGGATGTAGAATCAAAGGAACAGAAAAACCTCACAAAATTTCTAGGGACAATGAAGAACGGGATGTCAATCCGCCTTCAAATGTAAACCCTAAGATCTTCCAACTCCAAAAATAGGAAAGTGCGTCCTTCCCAAATCTTCCTCAAAATCCCAACGTTCAAGTCTTCAAGTTGGAGATTTCTACTCCCTCTAAGTCTCCGTTTGGAGAAATTGACTCCCTCTAAGTCTCCCTTTTTGGAGATTTTGGCTCCCCTTCAATGTTGAAGGCTCTCGAATATTTGTAGGGATAAAACTAGGGTTTAACGATGAAACCCTAAATATTTGGGCTGAAAAGAAGTCGAGCAATTGGTATCAAAAAATACTCTGCGCCGTGTTAGCAGGTGTCAGAGAACACTTTGGCGCGTCAGGCGGTATCAAAATATACTTTGGGCCGCCAGACGGTATCAAAAGATATTTTGGCGCGTTTAACGGTATCAGAAGATACTTTGGAACATCTGACGGTATCAGAAGATACATTGGGCGCATCTGACGGTATCAGAAGATACTTTGGGCTCGTCCTAACTTCCTTTTATTGCTCCTTTTTGTCCCGCTTCAAGACTTAATCTTTAAATATGCTATTTTGCTCCATAATTCGCCAAATTACCTACAAATGCAATAAAACTCTGTGTAGACCTCTATTCTTGCAAAGTAGGTGAATATAACCATAAATTCCAATGATGTATGTCTATGCATGCAAAATAAAGAGAAAATCTATATAAATACATGTCTGAAAATAGGTCATAATTCATGTCATCACAATCTTTTCGTTATGTCGATCTATCATTTATGACATTCTATATTGTTTTGAGTCTTTATGACATTATTGTGGACGGCTGTTAAGTATTTCTGGTCACATTCATGACATTATAAAACAGTATTTTATGATTTGTGATTTTCCTTATATGTGCCTTGTTGTAAGATCTAGTTAAGTTGTTGTCAAACTAACGTCGGGACCCATTGTGAGGTCCTTACCAGTAGCTCCCCGAATTCCGAGAATTTGGGGTGATACAGAGCCTTACTAGGTCCAATGTTGACACAAATCAACGACTTTAATAACGTATAATGAACACTAGTCAGTCCTTTGTTTGTTCTTAACATAAGTTTTTTTTGTAGGAGTTGCAAGAGCATGCATATGAGATTAGTGAAATTTGTACAATATTACCGTACCATCAGCGTTCATCTTAAATCCCACTAACGCATTACACCCTTCCTTTTCTAGTTTTCGCTTTCGTAACTTTTCTTTACCATTTAATCTATTTGTATATTTTTTAAAGCCTTCTTTTGAACAATAAAATAGTATCTATACATGGTCTCAAATGTGGTTTTATTACTACAATTGATTTCATCACACTATACCTAACATGAAGAGATCAAATTTTGTAGAATTTCTCACAATGTTCCAAAATTTAAAGTGTCATTCCTTCTATAGGTTTTTTTTTCTCATTGCATTCCGAAATCCATTTGCTCGATTTCTCTAGTGTTTTATCTCCAACTCCTTCATCAAACTCATAGCTCTAGCATGTATAAATACTAAAATACATGTTACCTTAGTTGAATTTAAAATTTAAATATTTAATTGATTGATAAGAAACTCTTACCAAAAACAGGGGTACTGTTTCCATGAACGTTATGTTGTTGTGAAGTTGATGAGTCGATCAAAGTATCTGTAACACCCCGGATTCTCGGAACCCGGGATATTACTGGTTAGGACCTCACAATGGGTCCCAACCTCAGTTTGACAACAATATTACTAGGATCTTGCAACAAGACACGAAGAAGAAAAACCCAAATTTATAAAATGTATTTGTAAAAGGATGAATGCAACATAGTCTAACAGCCTATAAAACTTAAACAAAGGGAAAAGACTAACTGTCTTAACAAAAGGAAAGAACGACAAAGCAACAACCCAACCCCCACTCTAAGGAGTACGGAGACCCGACTGACCACTACTTCCGGATCACTCAGCTGTTGTTCTAACCTGCGGTAAATCTAAAAACACAATAAAACAACCATTAGCTAGATATCTAAACATTTGGAGAATAATAATAGCACACACACACATAAAAATATAAACACTCATCATGCTTTCAAACAATTCATTTATTATCTTCGTTTAAGTCATTCACTCTAATGATACTTATTTTGTGACACGAGGGATTCCCAAACCTCGCCTCCGCCCCCGTGTACCCATCAGGAGTGGATCCGATGCATCTCACCGTGTACATGTATGGTCTGGGTATAGAGAACCTCCCAGTCTCCTGGCAGAGCTGGGCAGTGATGTCACGACCCGTTATACATACAATTGGGCCTTAACACATAATAACAACGGTCGTCCTAACAAGTTGTTATTATAACACACATGGTACACACACCACTATTATCACTCAACTAATATCCAGAAACCAGCTAAGTAAGTCGCAAGGACTTACCTGAATCAAATCACAACTCTCAATTTCTCGCTCGGTCCGCAACCGTAGAAACTCCAACGCCTGTCACACAAGGCACGTGGATCAATAATGTATCTCACTTTCTTAGAAGTCTCCAACTTCTAAGATATATAATCGATCATAAAGAAATTACCGAAATACTCTTATGTGGGTAAATGACCATTTTACCCCTGGTCCGAAACTCTACAAAATTCTATAACAAGGTTCCAAACTATTCTTTAGAACTCAAAATCCCACTCTCACTCTAGAAAGGAAGTTTGTTAAAGTTTTATAAGAGTTAAACACATTCTTGACTTTCATAAAAAGTCGCTAAGGTCCAACTTTGGCTTAAGATGTGAGGCTCGGATAAAAGTATTAATTTCCGAAATAAATCTCTAGATCCTCTATGATATGCTACTAAACATAGGGGCAAAGATCTCTCAAAAATACTCAACCATAACTCCTACATAATTCTCTAAAGTTGGAATAAAAACTAGAATTTCTATACTTAGTTAAATTTTCTTCTGTTGTAAAAACAGCCCCACTGTCCTACTTTGAGTCCTTATAAGTCTTAATCCGACCGTTAACTTTCTCCCAAATTTTAACACTGTAAACTATATATTCCCATCTACTACATATCAAAAATTCAACGGTGGATTCTCAATATAATGTATCGAAAATTGATCCCAAACTCAGCATGTCAATGCTGGAACATAAAGTGTGTAAAAGATCCTAATTTCGACTCTCCTTGCCTGCATATGTTCTCTTATTTCTACTTAGAGATATTTAGTGTAGAAACCAGCCTATTCTATGTTTAGTTTAACCATACATCTATATTACTCTCATCCATACTCATCAAACTCAAGCAATACAACCTATACAACATTATGGTACTATGATTGAATGTTATGTCTACTTACCATAACAACGAAGGGGCCGGTGGCTGTTGATCTCACAACAACGAGTCTAGCATGAAATCTCAGAAGCTACAAGGTTTTAAAAACTTACTGCAACAGATTAAGGGGAAGAATGGGTACTGGTTCATACGTGAAAACAGAAGGGAAGGAGGAGGTTAGAAGATGGTAGTACAGAGGCTCACCCCAACCGATCTTCTTCGATCCAGATCGGTGACAGCTCCTTACAGACGGGCTAGAGGAAGTCGGGTGTGTAGAGGTTGGCTCGACTACTGCAGTAGAGGTCCGTCCCTATTGTGCAGCGGGCTGGATGGTTAGGTACGTGCAGTGACAATCGTGTGTCTAGGCAGGAAGAGATGGTACCTGTGTGAAGGTCTTCTGGAGATTGAAGGCTGGTACGGGGTGCTTCGTTTCAACACGTGACTAGAGTAGGAGAGACCGATTGCTGGCTGTTGTGGCGTGCAGCGATTGGGAGCGCAGAGGCTAAGGATCAACGTCTAGTGTAGAAGGTTGCTATACGATTCCGGGTAGTTTGTGTTTGCAAAAAGGCTGGGGTGCTGAGCGTTGATAGCTGTTTGTGGTGGGCGCGTAAGGAAGATCCGGAGCACAGTAGGAGGTACACGAGATAGGAAGGTGAGATACGGGGCTGATTGTGTGGGATCTTCACGATATGAGAGAGAGTGTGGAGTTAAGAGAGATAGATGGTAAAGACGTAACTGCTGGCCAGGAACATGGGCAAATGTTGCTTTTCCGCTGGGCTTTCCTGGGCTGCGAGGAGTAGGAAGCAACGGCCCTTCTCCTTCCTGGGCTGCGAGCTGCTGGGTCACCCGAGGAGATTGCTGCCATCTGGGCCGGTTGGAGACACCAGCAGTCTGGGCTGAGGTAAGCTGAGCATAAAAATTGGCCCGGAAACAAGGAAGAAGGTTGGGCTGGAGGTTGTCAAGACCTTGTCATGGTCTTGTCAACCGTTGTCATGTCCCCGTCGCAAACTCGTCAAAGGTTGTCGGAAACTTGTTCATAACCATGTCATAACTTAATTTAAGATTTGAAATTCTATCATTTTATGTGACTAAAATAGTACATAAAATGTTAGAATTTGTTTTAGTAAACTTTATGTAGGATTAGAAAGGTTGACCGATCGAAAATCCGATTTAATTCGGACTCATCGGAATTAAAATTTTTCGGATATCAGAGTATCTATCTGACAGTTAAGAGGGAGATGTGACACACCAAGTGGAAGTAAAGGAGAGGATTGCAGAAACGAGAAAGATGATTGTAAAAGCGAGGAAGATGATTGCGGAAGCGATATAGTGATACAGGTAGAGAGTGGAAGTGACACAATAACGGAAACAAACAAAGGGTTTCAGATGGATGGAGGTGCGAACATCATTCCTTGGGCGGGCAGGGCTTGAGAGAAGCTAACAAGCAATGGAGAATTGGAAATTTATCTGATAAGGAAGAAGTGTAGAGTCTATTCAATTTTTTTAATACTAATTTAAATTTACTATTGTTTTAACTCTACCGTTGATTCATTTTTAACTAGATCTAAGGGTTAGAAAAATATCTTTCAAACAATAAACTAGTATCTATACTTGATTCATTTTATTATATTGGGCTTACATTCGTTTTTGTTTTTTCTCATCTAGATTATGCATGAACACTCGTGTTCATGAGAGTAACCGACTAATCAATCGTATACATGCTTTAACTACTTATGTGATTGAATGATTGTTTGCATAAACGTTCGTGTTCGGATTTATATTCAAATTAATTTTTCATCCACCATATGCACAAACGCTCATGTTTATGAAACTAAATGGCTAATCAATCGTGTACATGTCCTCAACTACTTATGATATCTAACACTCGTGTGCATGAAAGCTTGTGTTTATTAAATTTAACTCAAACAAACTTGTGTACATCGATTTTCATGTGTATTTTTGATTGAACGTGATTAATTTAATATTCGATGCATGATCGTGATATAAATAGGTAATAAATCAATTTACTATAAACTAACATTGTCATTCAACTTTAAAAGGAAACAATGTTAATGTGGCTAATTTTAAAAAAAATTAGTATAAATTTTCTTTTTATCACAACCGTTGATTTTTTTTTGTCATCCAACGATTGATATATGTTTTTGCCCCTTACCGTAAGAATGATTTTCACTTGAATCAATTCCTATATATATAATTGGTTCGGGTGAGAATCAATTTTACCGAGAGGAATGAAAATTTCTAATGTTCGTTGAATCAATTCCTATATTACATTCCTTGTGTGCATGTTTATCATGTTACGTTTAATTACCTTAGATAGTTAAGCATTTTAATTCCTATATTCCAAATCTTGTTATCGGCACCGGCGAGCACAACAGAAGAAACATGTGAGAAGAGAAAAAAACTATCGTGTGTAACAATGGAGGTAATTTAATGATTTTGTATGTGTGTTGTCTTTGCTATGTATACATTTATTGATTTTGTTCGTGTACTTATTTTATTGTCTGTTCGTGTTAGGTTATTTGTTTGTTCGTGTTAGATTATATATATATATATATATATATATATATATATATATATATATATATATATATATATATATATATATATATATATATATATATATATATTCCTAGAGCTGATACTAACCAGTTTCGGGTTTGATCCAGGATCGGGCATTTTCTATTTTTTGTCCGGATCCGGGCTTCTATTCATAACCATGCCCGTCCGGATGTCCAGGCCAGGCTGCCCGTAGGGTACCCAATTTTACTTATTTCACTGACTAAAAAAACTGTATTTTTTCCTATCTAAAAACTTGCATTCAATATCAAAATCTACATCAAAATCTGCATTAAAATTGCCTAAAATTGCATTTAACGTGTTCAAATTTTGTACTAAACCTGTTTAATAATCAAATCCGCATTCAAACTTAATTTAACCTGTTTAATATGCATTCAAAATTTGTATTATATTACAAACTAATTGCATTCAAATGTTCCTTAAAATATGCATTCAAAATAGTCAAATGGTTATCAAAATACAAACATAGTCCAAATTATAATCCAAATACAAACACAGTCCAAATTCTCATCCAAATATAAGCTGAAATTACATAGTCAATACAAAACAACAATATTAGAATTTAGAAACCAATAAAGATCATTCTTTCGCGGTAATGAATGACACGTCATCCTTGTCACCCTCCTCTCGTTCACCTATTTGAAGGATCTTGGATAGACCTTGAAAACATCAAAATAAATTCACATCTAATCAATATGAAACTAATATTATAAATTTATAATCATATATAAAATATAAGAAAGAAAGAATAATTACCTTCGACAAAGCCACCAACACACAACTAGTCTTCATAGCACGAAAGCGCTTCCATAGTATTAGCAACAAGAGAGCTTATCGAATATATTATAATCTTTTTTCCCAAGCTAAAAGTATATTCAAATGGAACATTTGAGACAGGGATAGAAAGAATATCCCGACCCAAAGAAGAAAGGGATGGAAAAGTGTTAGAATTACATTTCTAAAATTCCAATATATCAAACTCCTTTCTAAAATCATGATTCTTCTCATCCAGATATTGCTCCAACTCAGATTTACTAGTCTTCATTTTCTTGCTTAAATGATCAAACAAACTAGCATAAGTAGATGAAAACCCCTCCGTTCAGTAATTTCATAATCAACCAAGTCCATTGTTGTACTGTTACTATTTTCAAGATTGTTTATCTCCGCTGCAACCCCATGCTGTTTGTATTCATCTAATAACTCTATCAAAGTTTTTTTGATTTTCTAAATAATCTCTTTGACTTTTTCTTTCCCAAACAACCTTTTATAACAAAAACGAACCCCTTCCAATTTCATATGAGGGTCCAAAACAACAACACAAGACAAAAGCATATTATAATCACCCAATACTTTGCAAACTTTAGTTTCATTTGAGTGACCATATCAGACAAAATGCAATAGGACCTTCAGGAATAGATGATAAATGCATATGAATACTCCACACCCCATGAAAGTAAATATTGGACTGATCAGTTACATTATATAAGATGTGCAAAAACTTGTAAATCTCATCCACCTTTTCCCAATCCTTCACTGTCAAACGATGTGTTTTCAAATCTGAATCTTCGCTAACAAAACTATCAATTGGATCCGGAAAGTATAGAAACATATCTGGCATCGTGAACGTGGAATTCAACCTAATAGGAGTGTCTAAACGCAGCTTCTTAGTAGATTTCAATCCAAAGTCTGTGCAAACCCATCTTCCTCCTTTCAATCTCCAACTCCTCTCTGTTCCTCCATCTCTACAACACAACAACACATGCCACCTTTTGCTGCTACAAAATCACCATGAAGCCGCCGTCTCGCCGTCGCCTAAAGCTGCAACCACCGGACTGGAGCCCCACCTCGTCTCGACCCATCGACGCCAGTGAAGGGCCCATTGCAGCTTCCTCTTTCACGCACCGCCTATGCTCCCCTGTCCTCCACCGGTGAAGCTTCGCACCCCCACATGTCTCCTCTGTTGAACCCTGCAGTTGGAGAAACCCCAGCCCCGCCGGACAAAGCCTTCCACCAGGAGGAGATGATGTGTCACCGTCTCGCCGCTACCGATGCCACCAGTAACCACTGTCTTCTCCGCCTTATCTGCTTCTCCTCACCTCCCAAAGTAGACACCAGTGACTCTACAATTGGAGACCGACGCTGCTGTCGCCGGATGAAGCCTTCGCCGCCCCAGTGAAGGCCGCCGTCGAAGCCCTCGGGAAGCCCTTGGCCGCCGCCTCTTGCGTTGTCTTTCCTGCCCTGGATGCCGCCGCCGCTTCTTCCCTTTCCCCCAATAAAGCGAGCCTTCAAACGGGTTTCAAAACCCTTGGGGATTAATTAAATCGCCCCCCCCCCTTATTTGGTATAATTACGGAATGTACCCAGCTTTATACATTTACATATTTTATCCACATTTTGAATCTTGCATTTATATCCTTTGTTGGAAAATTACAGATTATGACCCTTATTTACATTTTCAAAATATGACCCAAGTTTATGAATTTGTTTATCTTTGCCCTAAAAATGTAATTGTCGATTTTTAAACTCGGGTTTCAATAAGGGGGATATTCTTATATTTGTATATACTTCGTATGATGCCTTTGTTGGATTAATCTCGTTTTATGGCAAGATTTTATTGTCGGTATTAACATTGGCTTTCAAAACGAGTTTACCTTGGGTTTATGATGTTATACAATTTCCCGGAATATATAGTTACGTTTTTTTTAACTTGAGTTTTAAAAGTGGGGTTTCCCTTATATTTATATATGTTCATATTCCATTCAAATTTAGCTTATAAGCTAAATTTGTTTAGTTTGGTGCTAGGTTCGGAAGCGCCCCATAGAAGGCCCAACGAATCCATACTCGACATCCGTTGATAGTTTTCCGCCTTTGACCTCGTGTGAGTACCTTTCTCGATTTAGTTATATTTAGTATTAGTATCATGCTAGGTTGGATAATCTAGCATAACTTAGAGTAAATGCCAAGTAGTGGCTTTGGACCTTAGGTGAGTTTTGAGGATTTATGATCGTTATAAAGCTTGAGGTGTGTTTGATTTGGGGAGGTTATAAGGATTTGAGTGTAGGCTTGATCTTGTGAGCGTTCGGAGGCTCGAGGTTGGGATTGTATGATCTTGTGGGATTTTGGAGCTTAGTATTGACTTATCCATGGTGTTGTTCCCATTGAGTTTGTTTGGACTAAGTATGTTTATCCTAGTAGGTGCTATGGGTATTATCTTGCGAGATCATAAGGTCTAGAAGTCTAAGGACTTCTAGCCTTTGTTGAGTGTGATGTGAGCATGAGGGATTCTAGGATGCGGTCCTAGAATTGAGAGTCAAATGGTCTTGCGTAGATCATTTGTATAGAAGTCTAAGACTTCTATTGTGAGTGGGTTGTTATTGATATAGTTATCTTCTTGTGAGCAGGTTACGGGCTTCCTCCCTAAGGAAGCGAGAGTGTTGTGAGTTGAGTGAGTGACGAGGTAAGTCTCCGGACTTACTTAGCTCGTATTCTTTGTATTAGCATTATTGTGTGTTGGGTGGTGTGTGTTTATTATTTTATTGTTTATAACAACTAAACCGGAAATAGGATTACCGACCTTTATATTATTTGGCCCAAGTGTATGATAACGGGCGGTGACATCACTGCCTGGCTCCCCGTGAGAGCTAGAGGGATCTCGGCGACTGGCCCGTGCTGGTTAGACGGTCGGAGGCATCCGACCGTTCCATTGCCGGAAGAAGGGACCGAGGCGAGTTTCGGAGGATTCTCGTGTCACAAAAGAAGTTGAACTAGAACGGGATATGACTTAATAAATAAAGATAATAAACCGGATTTGTGTGCTTTTAGTATGTTGTGTGACTATGTTGAATTAATTGTGTTTGTGCCTTTCCCTTTAATTCTAATGCTTCGAATGTGAGCTAACGGTTTTATACCGAATGTTGTAGTTTTCCTTGCAGGTTAGGCATGCTCCGAGAGATCCGGAAGGGTGGGCAGCCGGGGTCCGTACATTTTAGGAAGGGTTTTGTTTGGAGTCATGTTTGGAGTTTGGTATATTGTATTAATGTATGCCGCATGTATGGCGTTTGGTCTTTGTAGTTGTTTTCGGCTGAAGTCCGTTGTTTGTTTTCTTTTGGGTTTTCTTACATTGCATAAAATGTATTTTGGTTTTGGCCTATATTTGTGTCTTGTTGCAAGATCCGGTGAAATTGTTGTCAAGCTAAGGGTCGGGACCCATTGTGAGGTCCCAACCCGTAGCGCCCCGAGTCCCGCGGATTTGGGGTGTTACAAAAGTGGTATCAGAGCCCTAGGTTGACAAAAATGGCACTTGCAATCTTCTAAAGGCTGAATAGAGGTATAAACAGAACCCACACGGGTTCTGACTTTTCGTTTTCAAAATCACATGCATGAGTCGGGGTAGAATGTACGGACCACCACTCCTTCTGCGGATCTCGGCAGCTTAGTTTATTGGACTTGATATGTATATGTATATATGTATATATGTATATTATATGAGGTTTGTAGTTATGCATGATAGAATTGATGTGTATCTTTGTGATTGTATGTTGCATGATGAACTGGATATATGTTTATAGTTATATATGTGGACGGCTATATGTTTTGGGACCTTATATTGTGGATGAAATGTTGGATGTATTATATTGGTAGAGATATGGACGTAGGATTTATATAGTTATGTATACGTACTCTTATTACATATAGTAGTAGCATATGGAGTTACGGGACCTAATAGAAAAGATGATAAGTATAGTATCATCACCTTTAAAGACAATGTGGTTGGCTTGAGATAGCGTTCATATGTGGAGGAGTACACTCAATTATCGAGTTGAGCATTTCGTGTTAACAAACACCATGACGTTTTCGGATTCCTTTAAAAGGATGTCGAAGAGGAGGATTAGAGATGACATAAACAAAGGACAAACGAGTAGAAAGAAGAACTCGAGACGACTTAAGAGAATCAAGATGGAAGCAATACAAGAAAAGGAAGCAACATTAAAGTGTAGAAGTGGTTATAAAGAAACCGGGATTGAACGACAACGTGACCAATAGATATAACGAGTATAAATTCTTCGAGAAGACGCGTGGACAACTAAAGATGCGAATCGAGGAGAAGATGTGTATATTCTAACAAGGTTGAAGGTGACTTTCCATTAAGATGTGAAGTTTTCTTTAGACGCTCCTAGGCATGATAGTCGAGATGAGAGGTGTGGATGAACCAATCACCAAAAGATTTAAGAGACCCGTAAGTTAAGCTTACGGAGGTAGCAGAAGGTGAAGCGTCTATTTTACGAGATTCTAAGTGGGTGACTTTCTTCGTATATGTGAGTCTACGAGAAGAATCATGTGGTGAAGGTTCACATAGTAGAATGTCTTTAAGAGGGTCAACCGTTTTCTGTTATGATGATAAAGTTAAGAAACGCCAAAAAGGGGGAAGTGTGTATAAATGATGATCCCAAGAAGATGAAAGACGAAACGAGGAGCTTTGATCGAGAGACTTAAGATACCGACCAAGAGGAACACGAGCAGATGCTAGCTAGGGTTATAATATTTGGGAAGGTGCACTTGAAAGACATCAAGGAAGAATGGTTAAGCCTATGAAAGGGAGTTATATGAACCAACAAGGCAAAGAAGATATAGTTACCTCATAAAGAAGAGGAAGGATGGAATGAAGAACGAACTAACGGAATTTAAGGTAGAGTACCTCGAGGAGGGTAGCTTCCATGAGAATGGTAAGTCATTGACATTGGAGAAGGTCACTTAAAAGCTAATTGGTGACAGCCAAGAACGCACAGGTACGGGTTGTCTATTGGTGAGTGTAGAGGGGATGAGTAAACAGAATAATGGGCGTAGAGAGGATCGACAACAAGAGCTTAAAGTACTCGCGATGGTTCAATGTCAACAATAATGAGTAATATCAACGGAAGTGAAAATGTTATAATCAAGTAGCATTGGTGGGTTCAAGCATATGACTGTAACCGACCTCCCGGGGAGTGATGTTAATGATCCTTTACGACCTTCTTAGGTCATGAGAACAACATATGGGAGATCGACCCGGATTAGAAGTTTTAAGGTTTGATCATGGTAAAGGCAACTAGTAGATCAAGAGGAAGGTGATATTTTCATTGTTTGTGATGCATAGACGGGAGTATCATAACAGGATGCATAGTATGTTCATTCTAATGAAATGGAGGGTATGTTTTAGCGAGCAAAAGATGAAAGAGAGGCGGCAAACTCACACAAAAGAGCCATGGTTGCTCTGGTTTGAAAGAGAGGACCTAGATTAGGGCAACACTTCAAGCTTGGGAATTACGATGTTAGTGATTAGTGGAGTAATGAGTGAATCTTTTTGTGATTATGGTTGGGAATTTTGCCTGAAGGCATACAAGTACGGTTGTGAAGCTGTTCATGGATACCAAGAGGTATATAAGGTGGCCAACGAGAGTAAGAGAAGACTGAGGTTTTGAAGTTTGATATCGATATGAGATGTATAAGGAGTACATGAAAGGTTGAGGTTAGAGTCTCTACGGTCGGTTTGACGTTACATAAGAAAATGAAGTATAAATTTCTACGCCTACTTGAAGAAATGATGCCTACGGTGAAAGCTCATGTAGAAGACGAAGAGATCATTCCATATGTTGGGATGTCATGTAAAGCAAAAGAAGATAAGAGCAATTGTTTTGAAGCACGGTTAAGTCCTGCAGTTTGGACCCTTATGATTACACATAAGTGAGAAACCTGGAAAAAAAAAATTAAAAAAATAAAAATAAAAAAATTAAAATAAAAAAATTAAAATAAAATAAAATAAAATAAATAAAATAATAATAAAAGAATAAAATTTTACAATCATGTCATCAAAGACGGAGAATGAGGTTAAGATAAAAGAATACTTAAATTAAGCTACAAGAGTCAGAAGACTCGAGCAAGTCTCTCGAGTTCTGTAGATGAAGGATCTTTGAAAGAGGACGGTGAACATAGTAGCTACAGAAGGTGCAATACACGAGTTGAAGAACGTCACCCTAGCAGATCGGGTAGACCACTAGTCAAGTGTTAGGACCAGGTTGTGTCGGTCATTACGATATGTGAGGGGTAGAGAAAAGATAGAACCCGAGATAGAACGGATTCCAATGCATCGGAATGTGAATTTTACGACTAAGATTGATTTGGGCTCAACTCCCATTTCTAAGGCGCCGTACAAAAGACATCAATAAATGATACCCATAAGGATACTCGAATTGAAGATGCAATCAAAGGAGCAATTGCAAGGACTTGTTGATAAAGGTTCATTGAAACCAATGCACTGCCATAGAGAACACCAAAATTATTGTGAAAAAGACAGACAGTTCTCTCCAATTGAACATCGAATACCGTGAGTCGACGGACAAGTCTTTCTTACAACGAATGGATGATCTACTCGATCGGTTACAAGGGTCGGTACTCTCTTATGAGAATGATTTAAGGTCTGATTGTCAACAATTGAGAATTCGAGGATGAGATATTGCAAGTACGACATTTTGGACCAATCAAAGTCACTACGAGTTGTAGTTATTCCATATGGGCTTACTGATGTCCGGATGAGATATTATGGATCTACTCTTGAAAAGAGAGATGTATGACATGTTGCATTGGGATGGCAAACCCCAAAGGATGTGGAAGAGGTTACCAGTTTTCTTGGATGTGCTGAGCTTTACCAGATCTGTGAAGAGAGAAGTTGTATAACACCAATTATGGTAACCTACTCCGGATGACAATGAAGTACTGAATGTGACGAAGAATTGACAAAAGAGTTGCTGAAAGTTACGAGGGGATTCATTGGTGCAATTGATTCGATTTACCTTGAGGTATTATGAGTTTGAAGTGTACAAGTGATTCTTCAAGACAAGGTCTTGATCGAGTATTGCAGAGCGATGTAAAAGTAATAGCATACGTGTCTCGTTAGTAGAAGCGGGTGAAGTAATTACTTCCTTGGTTACTTGGAACAAGAATGGAGGAGCGTAACATCAAGCTTGGATTGACAAGGACCAAAGCCAAGGTATAAATGGGAAGATTCGATCTTCTTAGTTAGAGACGATCAAAGAGAAACATAATGGAAATGCTGCATTGAGAAGGACCAAGAGGAAGGTTGAGTTTCCGATATATCGGACCTTTTTGAGATCTTAATGCAAGTTGGAAAAGTGGTTTACGGTTGGCGTGGCCGCCGAGAGTAGAGGGTCTTCACCCGGTGTTTCATGTGAATCAATCGAGATAGTATGTACATGACTCGTGACATACTGTCAGTCATGAGGATCTAGTGGCGGACGAGGTCCACGAGGAACCAATGAGGCTAACTAGAAGACGGAGAATAGTACATTTGGATGAGTTTTACGTTGAACTAGTAGCATCGATAGAATCGACGGGTTAGACCTAGTTCTTCCTTTGGTTGGGTTCTGTGCATGTGTGATGTTATGTGTAGTTTGTGTTGTGTGCGGGAACGTGCTATATGACCGGGTATATCTTGCGGTGGTAGTTTGAGTAGATTATGTGTATAGATTAGAAGGTTCAAGCCTTCTTAGTTTGAGAGTTCATACCTCGGCCTTAGGGACCGAGAAGCTCAGCGTATATAGCAAGTTTCGGGACGAAACTTGTTTTTAGGGGGATCTGATGTAATGCCCCAAATTTATTGCGTGTTTTTCGATTTTTATTTTATTCGACTTTTATCGATGTTTTATTAGCTCAAGTATTTTTTTTATATAAAATTATATTAAGGCGTAAAATACCTTTCCCGAGTACAATTATGTTTTTGATACGTTCACGTACATCCGTGTGTTCGGAAAAAGTTCGTAAAAGTTTTCCGTTCCGAAAATTCCGTTCCGAATGCGTTTGATCGAGTTATTCATTTACACTTTCCCCTTTTTTTTTTATATATTTATTTTTCCATATGGCCTATGCCAGCAGTGAGGCTGACCGTCTTCTTTGCCGCCCAGCTAGCCCAGTAGCCCTGCAACCTTCCCTCTCTGTGGCTACTCAGCCCCGCCCCCTCGATGCCCCTACGCCATCTCAACTCTACCCTGATGCACACCACTCCCCTGCACCCTTGTTTCTCGCCCCATCTCCCTCCTTTCAATCTCCAACTCCTCTCTGTTCCTCCATCTCTACAACACAACAACACATGCCACTTTTTGCTGCTACAAAATCACCATGAAGCCGCCGTCTCGCCGTCGCCTAAAGCTGCAACCACCGGACTGGAGCCCCACCTCGTCTCGACCCATCGACGCCAGTGAAGGGCCCATTGCAGCCTCCTCTTTCACGCACCGCCTATGCTCCCCTGTCCTCCACCGGTGAAGCTTCGCACCCCCACCTGTCTCCTCTATTGAACCCTGCAGTTGGAGAAACCCCAGCCCCGCCGGACAAAGCCTTCCACCAAGAGGAGATGATGTGTCACCGTCTCGCCGCTACCGATGCCACCAGTAACCACTGTCTTCTCCGCCTTATCTGCTTCTCCTCACCTCCCAAAGTAGACACCAGTGACTCTGCAATTGGAGACCGACGCTGCTGTCGCCGGATGAAGCCTTCGCCGCCCCAGTGAAGGCCGCCGTCGAAGCCCTCGGGAAGCCCTTGGCCCCCGCCTCCTGCGTTGTCTTTCCTGCCCCGGATGCCGCCGCCGCTTCTTCCCTTTCCCCCAATAAAGCGAGCCTTCAAACGGGTTTGAAAACCCTTGGGGATTAATTAAATCGCCCCCCCCTTATTTGGTATAATTACGGAATGTACCCAGCTTTATATATTTACATATTTTATCCACATTTTGAAATCTTGCATTTATATCCTTTGTTGGAAAATTACAGATTATGACCCTTATTTACATTTTCAAAATATGACCCAAGTTTATGAATTTGTTTATCTTTGCCCTAAAAATGTAATTGTCGATTTTTAAACTCGGGTTTCAATAAGGGGGATATTCTTATATTTGTATATACTTTGTATGATGCCTTTGTTGGATTAATCTCGTTTTATGGCAAGATTTTATTGTCGGTATTAACATTGGCTTTCAAAACGAGTTTACCTTGGGTTTATGATGTTATACAATTTCCCGGAATATATAGTTACGTTTTTTTTAACTTGAGTTTTAAAAGTGGGGTTTCCCTTATATTTATATATGTTCATATTCCGTTCAAATTTAGCTTATAAGCTAAATTTGTTTAGTTTGGTGCTAGGTTCGGAAGCGCCCCATAGAAGGCCCAACGAATCCATACTCGACATCCGTTGATAGTTTTCCGCCTTTGACCTCGTGTGAGTACCTTTCTCGATTTAGTTATATTTAGTATTAGTATCATGCTAGGTTGGATAATCTAGCATAACTTAGAGCGAATGCCAAGTAGTGGCTTTGGACCTTAGGTGAGTTTTGAGGATTTATGATCGTTATAAAGCTTGAGGTGTGTTTGATTTGGGGAGGTTATAAGGATTTGAGTGTAGGCTTGATCTTGTGAGCGTTCGGAGGCTCGAGGTTGGGATTGTATGATCTTGTGGGATTTTGGAGCTTAGTATTGACTTATCCATGGTGTTGTTACCATTGAGTTTGTTTGGACTAAGTATGTTTATCCTAGTAGGTGCTATGGGTATTATCTTGCGAGATCATAAGGTCTAGAAGTCTAAGGACTTCTAGCCTTTGTTGAGTGTGATGTGAGCATGAGGGATTCTAGGATGCGGTCCTAGAATTGAGAGTGAAATGGTCTTGCGTAGATCATTTGTATAGAAGTCTAAGACTTCTATTGTGAGTGAGTTGTTATTGATATAGTTATCTTCTTGTGAGCAGGTTACGGGCTTCCTCCCTAAGGAAGCGAGAGTGTTGTGAGTTGAGTGAGTGACGAGGTAAGTCTCCGGACTTACTTAGCTCGTATTCTTTGTATTAGCATTATTGTGTGTTGGGTGGTGTGTGTTTATTATTTTATTGTTTATAACAACTAAACCGGAAATAGGATTACCGACCTTTATATTATTTGGCCCAAGTGTATGATAACGGGCGGTGACATCACTGCCTGGCTCCCCGTGAGAGCTAGGGGGATCTCGGCGACTGGCCCGTGCTGGTTAGACGGTCGGAGGCATCCGACCGTTCCATTGCCGGAAGAAGGGACCGAGGCGAGTTTTGGAGGATTCTCGTGTCACATAAGAAGTTGAACTAGAACGGGATATGACTTAATAAATAAAGATAATAAACCGGATTTGTGTGCTTTTAGTATGTTGTGTGACTATGTTGAATTAATTGTGTTTGTGCCTTTCCCTTTAATTCTAATGCTTCGAATGTGAGCTAACGGTTTTATACCGAATGTTGTAGTTTTCCTTGCAGGTTAGGCATGCTCCGAGAGATCCGGAAGGGTGGGCAGCCGGGGTCCGTACATTTTAGGAAGGGTTTTGTTTGGAGTCATGTTTGGAGTTTGGTATATTTTATATATTGTATGCCGCATGTATGGCGTTTGGTCTTTGTAGTTGTTTTCGGCTGAAGTCCGTTGTTTGTTTTCTTTTGGGTTTTCTTACATTGCATAAAATGTATTTCGGTTTTGGCCTATATTTGTGTCTTGTTGCAAGATCCGGTGAAATTGTTGTCAAGCTAAGGGTCGGGACCCATTGTGAGGTCCCAACCCGTAGCGCCCCGAGTCCCGCGGATTTGGGGTGTTACAACATCTTTCTAATAGTAAGTCTACCAACAACATGAAAATTAGGTACAATAGTTCTCAACAAAATTTTGAAACCGGGTTCCTCAACAATACTAAAAGAATGACCTCTAGATACGACCAATTAACATAAAGCTTCACGGATGTTATCAAAACCAGCAAAGTGACTCCTTATAGACATTTGGTTCACATTTGTATTACTTGCAGAACCACCGGTAGATATGCAATAACTTTTCCCATCACGATTACGACGAGAAGTGCATGTAGATACGTGTCTTTTAAGATTAGTTGTACCGTTACCTGAATGAGCATTTAAAACTTTCTTGCAGTAATTGCAAGTAGCCAATAAAGCCATTGTCATTCTTCAATCTAGTCATGTGAGCCCACACATTGGAAGTTAGCTTTTTATCCGATGATGTGCATCACTCAATCGACGTATTTACTCCACTTAAAACCTCCACGCAATCATCAATTGAATCCGGTGGAAATTGCTCAACCATTTTTCTGCAATATACAAACAGTCAAGTTAGCCAACAGACTCAGAAAAAGAACAAATCAATATAGCAGTATACATACATATTAGGAATTAGGATCAAAACAAGTAGTACAAACTAAGAAAAAAACAAATCAAGCATATCATTAGCACTATAGAATAATTTTAAAAACTTTAATCATCACTTTAGCAATTAAGCATATCATTCACAGAAATAATATACAAACATATTACAAATTTAAAAGAACAAATCAACACAATGTACTACTATATCACCTATTCATAAACATATTCACAAACATAACTAAGCTACATGGACTAATAAAGTATAAATCAACACAATGTGGTTTTGTTTGTTACTCAGCAGTTCAGTCCTAGTCTTATTGTTTTTGTGTACTGAAAAAGTCAAAAACTTACGCCAACAACCTTACTGTTTTTTTGTGTACTCAACCTTATTGTTTTAATGTTTTTGTGTACTCAGAAACTTCAGTCTCCAACTTTAGCTCTTATTGGTTTACTAAGAAATTCAGAATCTTGACTAGTAACTTACCAAGTTACAAGCAACTAACCAAAAGAAGGGTTGAAACTACAATACTTATGAAATCGGGCGAGAGAACTCAAAGAAGGGTTGAATATCCCGTCGAGAAGCAAGTGAGACGCCAAGACCGGTGACTTCTGATTCCTGAAGGACTACGAGTCGGCGAGGTCGAGTGAGAACTGAGAAGGAAGACTAAAGACGTGAGTCGGTGAGGTCGAGTGAGAACTGAGAAGGAAGGCTGAAGACGTGAGTCGGCGAGGTCGGGTGAGAACTGAGAAGGAAGGTTGAAGAGGCGAGTCGGTGAGGGAAGGAAGGCTGAAGAGAGAAAAGTCGAAGACTGAGGAATGAAGATGGGTCAAGTGTTTTAGGGTTTTTATTTCCTAAGAAAGTAAGAAGTATATATATATATATATATATATATATATATATATATATATATATATATATATATATATATATATATATATATATATATACATTTTAATGATCCGGGCCAAACAAGCAGTCGGGCCGGACTCTTCGTCTGTTCGGATCCGGCCCAGATGTCCGATCGGGCCGGGCTTTTAGGCCTGATTGGGCTTTCCATCTTAACCATACCCGTCCGTTTTTATGGGCGGGCGGGCGGGTCAAGCCGGTCGGGACGGCCTGGGTGTATCAGCTCTAATTGTTAGCATGTTCATTGTTTGTTTAATTTTGGTGTATATTGTTTGTTCGTGTTTTTAGGGTATGAACACGTTAAAATTTTCGTGTAATAACGTTCATGAACACGTTTATTATGAATGAAACATGCACGAAAGATACATTACTACACATATATGATTTTGTTTGTGTACTAGTGTTCATGAACACGTTATTCATGAACTAAATATGCATGAAAGATACAATAGCCACACATAGGATTTTCTTCCTGTACTAGTGCTTATGAACACTTTTATAATGAGACACAAATTGAACATCAAACAAGACCCCTCCATTAGAAAAACATACAATTAAATTTAACAATGAAACACGAGCAAAATAGATATCGATTCATTGAACATGAAACCGATTCACTAACGTATACTCTATAAGGATAACACGAGCATGAGACAAATTCTCTATAAACTTACAAATCCGCTATAAGAACAACACGTTCACCGTTCAAATTTAACAAAATGCCTACAGGCCACCACGCTGGTTTGATTTTTGAATTGTGTGATAGGACGGAAAGACATCATCCGTGTTCATAAAAATATAAAATCCTAAAAATACACATATTTCTAAAACGTAATTTGTGAATATTCTAACTTACACAACCAATTAATACTTACCATATTAATAAATTGATCATGATCCGTTCATCTAATAATCTAACGGCTCTTAGAGGTTTTCGTTTCTCTATGCAAAAATAGTTTTCTCTAAAACTTAACGCTATATATTAAAATAGACTAATGGTTATAGTAAATTAGTTTTTCCTTATATACCCAGGTTCGATTCAGGTTTCATTTTATTTTCAATATTTTCAATTATAACAGTCATTATAATTTATGAGATTAGTTATAGAACAATCAAAAGAGTGTGATTTGTAACACCCCGAATCCGCGGGACTCGGGGCGCTACGGGTTGGGACCTCACAATGGGTCCCGACCCTTAGCCTGACAACAATTTCACCGGATCTTTCAACATGGCACAAATAAAGGCAAAACCGAAATACATTTTATGCAATGTAAGAAAACCCAAAAGAAAACAAACAACGGACTTCAGCCGATAAACAACATCAAAGACCAAAATGCCATACACGTGGCATACCAACATAATAAACAAAGAATAAAATACAACCCGACTCTAACCCAAACTCACTCCTAAAATGTACGGAACCCCGGCTGCCCACTCTTCCGGATCTCTCGGCCGCATTCCTAACCTGCAATGCAATCTACAACAATATCGGTATAAAACCGTTAGCTAGCATTCAAGGCATTAGAATCATGGTATTGGCACACACACACACATAAGGCATCATAAACACACAACATGTTCCAAAATACACAATCCGGTTTATTATCTTTTTATTATTAGGTCATATCCCGTTCTAATTCACTTCTTTTGTGACACGAGAATCTTAAAGATCTCGCCCTTGTCCCCTTTCACCATACGGGTTTGTACTTGATGCGGATCAGCATCCCCCGATGGACTGGTCGCAAGGCACCTCCCAGTCATCCCCATTTTGGACCGGACATAGCGGTCACCGCCCGTTATCATACACTTTGGCCAAATATAAACATATAAAGTCGGTGGTCCTATTACCGGTTTAGATGTTATAACATAAGCAATAAACACGCACATAAACAATAAAC
This sequence comes from Fagopyrum esculentum, assembly GCA_033239045.1. Classification (NCBI taxonomy): domain Eukaryota; kingdom Viridiplantae; phylum Streptophyta; class Magnoliopsida; order Caryophyllales; family Polygonaceae; genus Fagopyrum; species Fagopyrum esculentum. The sequence continues at coordinate 40,039,211 of BSUD01000007.1, read as the reverse complement.
ACACACCACCAAACACGCATTGAAACTAATCCAGAGAATACGAGCTAAGTAAGTCCGAAGACTTACCTCGTCCCAAAGATAATCCCGCTAACCACCGCTCTCAACTTCCGGTAGGAAGGCACTCAACGCCTGGTCAAGACAAGGCACACAATCAACATCTCTCTCACATGCTAGGAGTCCTTAGACTTCTAGTCCCAATGATCTCGCAAGATCATAAACCAAACCATGCTAGGATACTCTCGTTTAGTCCACAACCTCAACAATCATACAAACTCAACCCCTAAATTCTCACAAGCTCAACATACAACTTAAAGTCATAAACAACCTCACAAGATAATATCAACTCCTCAAGCCTTACAACATTTTACAATCCTCAAACACTCACCTAGGTCCATAGCCACTACTTGGTATTCACTCTAAGTTATGCTATAACCAACCTAGCATGATACTACTATTACTACTAAACATAACTAGATCGTGGGGAAAGAATACTCACACGACGTCAAAAGACGGAAGTCGTTTTAACGGATGTCGACTTGGACTCGTTAGGCCTTTATCGGGACGCTTCCGAACCTAACATCAAAACTATACAAATTTAGCTTATACGCTAAATTTGAACGGAATAATTAACATATATAAATCTAAGGAAAACCCCACTTTTAAAACCCAAGTTAAAACCGTAAATATATATTCCGGACAAATTGTATAACATCATAACCCAAGGTTAAACTCATTTTTAAAGTCAACGTTAAAATCCCGTAATTAAATCTTTCAGTCATAACCCGCAATAAATTCAAAAAGGGCATAATATATATGGTATATATAAATATAAGAATATCCCCGCAATTAACATCCAATGTTAAAACCCGCTAACACATTTTCCGGGGCAATTTATACACTTATATAAACATGGGGCATAATCTACAAATACATTTCTAGAACCAAAACTGTAAATAATTCTGCAGGGTTATATTTTCAAATTTCTCAAAACTTGGGTCAAATTTGTAAATGAAAAATACTGGATACAAATTGTAATAATACCAAATTTGAGGGGGCTGATATAATAAGAATAATAGGGTTTCCCCCTTCTTTTCATTTCTGTAAACCGCAGATCTGCGATAGAGCAGAGGAGGCGCAAGGCTTTGGATGCGCAGGGTCAGGGAAAAAGGAAGGCAGGGGCGGCGGAAGAGGCAAAGGCAGGGCAAGGCGGAGCTCCCCTTCCCGGCGTCATTCCTGGTGTTTCTCCAATTGCAGAGTTCAAGAGAGAAGACAGGTGGGGGTGGCAGCCTTCGATCCGCCGTCAGCTCGAGGAGAGAGAGAGATGTTGCAGTGACTCCAGCGACCTGTTGCAATTGTTCGAGACAGGGGCTCGAGGGTGGCTTTGGCCCGTCGAGAGGTTTCATTTGAGGTGCAAGAACAGAGGAAGAAAGAAATGGAAGACTGGGGAAGATGGAGGCAAACAGGGGAAGGAGGTGAGGCGGTGTCACCGTGCGGGGTGCCCTGCTGGTGGTGGTTGCCGCAGAAGATGAAGAGAGGAGACCAACGGCTTGCTGTTGCAAGGAGAGGTGGTCACAACTTAGGTAGGTCAAAGAGCGGTCCGGGGGAGATGGAGAGCAGATCATGAGAGGTATGGAAGATGAGAGTGTGAGGTGTAGTGATGGCTGGGGAGCTGAGGGGTCGGCTAGTCTGATGCAGGGCCAGGCCTAGAAGCAGCTTGGGCGGCAAGGACAGCCAAGGGCCAAGAGAGGCAAAACGCCCATATCATCTGGCGCATAAAAAAAAAGGAGGCAAAAACAAGGGAGAGGGAAAAGAAAAGGAAAACTAAATAAATAAAATGAAATAATATAAACTTCCAATAAACTCGATCTAAACTACCGGAACGGGATTTTTGGTTCGGAAAAACCTTTCGGAAATTTCCGTAAAATAAAAGTAATACGGTATCCAAAATATAAATATACTCGGAATAAATACTTCACGTTGTAAAATAATTTTAATTAAAAAAAAATATTAATGTTAGTATATTATTGATAAAAGTCGGAAAAATAAATATCGAAAACGCTCCAAACTTTTGGGCGTTACATGATTTAACAGGGAAATGCGTATAATTACCTGTATCAATGACTCATATGCATGATTTGCAATCTAAAGAGAATAAAATCGGAGAAAAATGGAGATGGGAAGAGCGGATGAAGAACGGAGAGGCAAAGGGTTTAGGCGTAGAAAGGGTTGGGGAGAGAGAATTCGGAAGCGTGAAAGGAAATGAGTTGAATGAGCTATTTTTTTTGTCTGGAAACAAGAAACGGAAATGGATAAGGCCCAATAAGAGAATGATTCATTTTAAATGCTCAAACAAACTGTAACACCCCGAATCCGCGGGACTCGGGATGCTACGGATTGAGACCTCACAATGGGTCCCGACCCTTAGCCTGACAACAATTTCACCGGATTTTTCAACATGACACATATAAAGGCAAAACCGAAAAGTCCTTTTTAATGCAAATGAAAAGAAAACCCAAAAGAACACAACAAAAGACTTCAGCCGAAAATACAACTCTAAGACTAAACGCCAACACGCGACATACAATATACAATAAATACAATACTCAAACTCGACTCCACCCAAAACCCAATCCTAAAATATACGGAACCCCGGCTGCCCACTCTTCCGGATCTCTCGGCCGCATTCCTAACCTGCAAGGCAAACTACAACAATCGGTATAAAACCTTTAGCTAATATTCGAAACATTAGAATCAAGGTGAAAGGCACAACACACAATATACACCAAATCATACAAGTCCGGTTTATTATCTTTTTATTATTAAGTCATATCTCATTCTAATTCAACTACTTTTAAGACACGAGAATCTCCCAAAACACGCCTCGGTCCCCAATTACCGCATCGAACGGTACGGATGCATCCGAACGTCTAACAACACGGGCTAGTCGCCAAGAACCTCCTAACTCTACGCAAGATCTAGACAAGTTGTCACCGCCCTTGGGCCAAATAATATATAAAGGTCGGTAATCCTATTTCCGGTTTAGTTGTTATCCTACTCATTACTTCTCCAGGGCTAACATCATAAACTTTAAGCTCGCCCAACATTGCCCTTATCTAGGTCCTCCTTTCATGCAATAACCACCATGTCTCTTCTGGGTGAGTCTAGAAACTGGACTTATCTCTTGCCCGCGGTGACATATCATCCATTTCATACCCTGCATCCTCTATATACTCCCGTTTACGTACCACCTGTAATAACCGAAAAATTTGAACCCCATTTAATACCAGATCAAATCGGATTTCAATTCGCCAACCTAAATTACCTAAACTCTTTTAGATAAAATAAAACGATGTTAAATACTATCATTTTATGTGACTTGGATTCACATAAAATGATAATTTTCATAATTTAGTAAACAATTCCGAAAATAATTCTGTAATTATTTTCTGTACTTTAACGGTTCCGGGCGAATAACGAATATTCTTTCAGCCTCTTGTGTTAATTGTAGGCCCAGGCCCAACAGCCCAATTTAATTCTCCTTACCAGCCCAGCCGTACTCTAACTAATCTAACCTTTATCTTAAACCTAATTAACTCTAACCTAGTCAGATTAACCTAAACTAATCGATAACCTAAGCATTCCATTGCCTATCCCTGTGATACGTCCTGCCACTTCCACCCTGCGCATCAATTCACAAAGTTCCGAACCAGCATTGACCGCGAACTGGCAGCAGCACCACATCACCCGGTTTCCTTCCGTCAGTTCTGTCGACAACCAACAACTCTTCGGCGCCGGAATCGAACCACCTACACCAACGTTACAGCCATACACCTCCAACCGCGACACCGCCAGCACCAGGACTGGACTCCCGACTTCCTTTAGAACCGAAATAACGAAAAATCTTACTTCCCTCGGATCATCTTCTTCTACCTTTCTGTTGCTGAACCGTACCTCATCTCGCGACCAGGCGGCACATCACTGACCTCGTTCCCTCTAGTCAACTGGAGTAGCACCACCTTCTGTCAACCTCGGTTATCATCGCAGCAAATAGATTTGCTCGAGCTCTATTCGAGGACGGTTCCGATCGGAGTAGGCCCAGTCTCTTCAAGTGGAGCAGCGACTAGTGCTGAGACGGGTGAGTCCCTTGCCTCGGTATAACGTATGCATATATGTATGTTAGTAGAGCTGTAGAAATATAGATGTATAAATAGATACAAATGCAGAATAGGTTTGAAATTGTATAAATGGGTACAAATGCAGTAGTGCACGTAGTTGTAGATAGAAAGATGTATAAGGATGGGTATGTATAAGTTTACATATAAGAGTTGTAACGACCAGTTTTTTTCGTTACGCTTTGATAGGGTTAGAGAAGTTTAGGAAACGAATAAAAATTTAGCGAGACTAGGACATACCCGTTTATTTATGGAAGTTGTTTAATTAAGTACCTTGTTATAAGTTTCGGGACGAAACTTATTTTAAGGGGGTATTGATGTAATATGCGTAATTTTTATTCCGTTTAATTCCGAATCAATTCGGACTTCGAGCCGTTGACGGTTTCCCATTCTATCTAGTATTTCTTTCTTCACAAATTTTATCATTTTATGTAGAATTTAATTCACATAAAATGATAGAATTATATCAAAACCTAATTCTTATAATTATTTATCATTTTATGTAGAATTTAATTCACATAAAATGATAGAATTATATCAAACACTAATTCTTATAATTAATTCTTAACGACGAGTTTAGACGAGATCATAATGTAACACCCCAAATTCTGAGAACTCGGGGAGCTATTGGTTAGGACCTCACAATGGGTCCCGACCTTAGTTTGACGACAATTTAACTTGGAGCTTACAACAAGGCACAAAAGTATTTAAATCATTTGAAAACTTTAAACAATATATACATGAAGAATATGTAACAGTCTTACAAGCAAAAGGTACCAAAATGACACATAAGAAGAACAAAAGACATCCCGTCCCCAACTAAATAAGTACGTGGACCCGGCTGACCATTCCCTTCGGATCTCTCTACAACTGTTTTAACCTGCAAGACATCTACAAGCGGTATAAAACCGTTAGCTAACATTCTATGCATAAGTATAAAGGTATAAGCACAAACACACAATATACACAATCAACATGCAACACTCAATCCTTTTATTATCTTTAATTAGGTGATAGGTTATTACTTATGATACTTATTTTGTGACACGAGGGATTCCCAAACCTCGCCCCTGTCCCCGTTTACCAACACGGAATGGTACTAATGCGTCTGACCGTCTACCGGACTGGGCTGGTCGCAGGGAACCTCCTAGACTCTCGCAAGAGCTAGACAGATGATGTCACGACCCGTTATCATACACTTGGGTCAATTACGTAAATAATAAAGTCGGCCTAATCCGGTTTCGTTGTTTATCATAACTAGCAAACACCACTCATACACATTACACTCATACAAGAAAGCCAGCTAAGTAAGTCCGTGGACTTACCAAAATCCAATCTCGTCTCTCTTAACAACACTCAATCAGTAACGGCAGGAACTCAGTTGCCTGTCAAAGGAGGAACGTGGGTCAACACATTATCCCGGGGTACTTAGAAGTATAAAACTCCTAAGATGTACAATTCCATGTGCAGAAGTTATTACAGTGTTTATTTAAGGTAAAATGATTGTTTTACCCTTAGTCCCGGAACTTCCAAAAACTCGGAATATTTACTTAAATTATAATTTGAGGCTAACTAACCATATTCTACTCCCTAGGATGATTTTAGGTAACAACTAGAAAAACTACCTATTTTCTATTTCCCGAAAAGTCACTAAAGTCCAACTACAACTTCAAATATAAAATTCGAATAATCTTATGAAAATTCCGAAATAATTCCCTAGATCATCTATGATATCTCATCTACTCCTAGGAGCAAGAATTTCTTAAAACTGTTCAACCATCACTGCTACAAAAATTTCCAAAGTTGGTCACAACACTTAACAAAGAGCACATTGTCTTAACTTTGAAAAATCATAACTCCTAAACTACTCGCTGGATTTATCCCAAATTTTGATATGTTCCACTATAAAATCTTATCTCTAATATATCCAAAATTCAGTCACAAAGGAGATAAAAATCCTATTTAAAATTATCTCACAAAACCGAATTTCAGCACAACAGAAAAACTGCTTACGACTCAATCTTGGAAAAATCATAAATCCCAAACCACTCGCTGGATGCCTCTCAAATTTTAATATGTTCTACAAAAATATGTCAACTATATCGTATCCAAAATTCAAGCCCAACGGAGATCAAGAGCTTATTCAAAACCATCTCACAAAACAGCATCACTTGCTGTTTTCCCCAACACTCAGCACATATATAAAAACTGCATGAGGCGTCAACTTTGGAACACCATAACTCTCAAACCGTAGCTCCGATTCCTCTCAAATTTTAGTATGTTATACTATAAAATATCGACTAAAACATATCCAAAGTGCAGCAACAAATGAGGAGTTTAGCTTACCCAAATCGGAGTCCAAAGTTGGCTGTTCGTCACAGTTGGAAAATTGGAAGATGTAACAGCCCCTCTGCAGCTGTTCCTTTGGCTGGAATATATGAATTCCTAGAGGGTTTTGTACCAGTTATAAGCACATATATGGCTGAAGTAAAGCAAGGAAGGAGTGAGGTCTTACTCATCTACAAGGCTCACACGATGAGGCCTGTCTCGACAGAAACGAGGAGAGGGACATAGATTGAGACCTTATGGACGCTACTGTTCTGAAGGAAGACTCAGCCGTGATGGTGCTTCATTCGGAAACGGCGGCACTGTCTCTTTGCTCCCCGGCCCTAGCGTGAGAAAGGCGGAAGTGCAGAAGATTCTTGCATTGCTTCTCGGTCCTGGCGTGAGAGAGGCGGAGTGCAGAAGGTTAGCAGCGAGATGTTCGCTCCTGGTATGTAGGCGGCCATGCTTGTCGAAGGATGAAAGAGAGATAGACAACGAGAGTGAAGGCCGCTGCTCCTTGGCGTGCAGAAAGTCACAAGGAAGCTAGGGCAAAACGTCTATCACAGTTGGGCCGAGTAGCAGCAGGTACGTGGGCTGGCGCTTGAGCTGAGCAGGGATGGGCTGGCACTGGAGCTGAAGCAGGAATGGGCATGAGTTCGGGCTGCTTCTAGCTGCAGTAGAGGAAGAGTGGGCTGCGAAATGGGCTGAAAACAAGGTAGGGATAGTGGGCTGAAAGAGTTGTCTTGGCTTTGTCACAGCCTTGTCAAAACGTGTCCTGGCCTTGTCATGATCTCTTCTCAGTCTTGTCGAAATCTCGTCTCAGCCTTGTCTTGATCTCGTCTAAAGTCATGGTTACGAATTAATTATAAGAATTAGGGTTTAATATAATTCTATCATTTGATGTTAATTAAATTCTACATAAAATGATAAATAATTATAGGAATTAGGATTTGATATAATTCTATCATTTTATGTAAATTAAATTCTACATAAAATGATAAATAATTATAGGAATTAGAGCTTGATATAATTTTATCATTTTATGTGAATTAGCTTCTACATAAAATGATAAAATTTGTGAAGAAAGAATTGCTAGATAGAATGGAAAACCGTCAACGGCTTGAAGTCCGATTTGATTTGAAATTAAACGGAAATAAAAATTCCGGATATTACATCAGTACCCCCTTAAAATAAGTTTCGTCCCGAAACTTAGAACAAGGTGCTTAATTAAACGACTTCCATAAATAAACTGGTTTGTCCTAGTCTCACTAAATTTTTATTCGTTTCCTAAACTTCTCTAACCCTATCAAGGCGTAACGAAAAAAAACTGGTCGTTACATCAGATCCCCCTCAAAATAAGTTTTGTCCCGAAACTTAGGGTAAGACAATCCTGATCGGCCTTTAAGACACCAAATGGGTGTGTTTGATCACTACAGAAAACTCTCATCGTTTCCACATCTAAGTATCCCGCACATCAAGGTTACCAAAAGAACACATCACTGACTAAACACTAAGTCATGAAACAAACAAGCAATCAAACAATATCACACATACAAGTTCAAGCCCTAACTAGTCACTCCCGAGGTTACAACTATCGCTACATGGGTCTTTGAAAGGTTACGTCTCTTACTATCTCCCATCTTAGGTAGCCTTATCGGATTTTCATAAAAACACTAAATCTTAAATCTTTTCAGGTACTTAGATCACAAACGTATGTTACCACGTTCTAGAGTGGTTACCGGATGTCTCACCGGTATCATCCGGCTCAACTGTCTAATCCTCTAATCTGATGACCTAACTCGTGTCTGCTAGGTATCTCTCCAACTGAAATTCTCAAACTCAGTTCCCACTTTGATGACCCTACGGAAAATGATCTATTCAACTTTCTTCCCTTCGTTATGACCACTTGCTTCGAGTCTTCTGAAAATGTTCTGTCTACACAATCAGGTCAAAGGTCTTGGACATCCACCAACACTTACCAAGTGCTCAATGCTCTTCGTATCACGACCCACTTGGTCTTGTCTTTTAATATTACTCAGTCATCATGTTCCTCAGGTACGGAATCGTCACCGTTACCCTTTTCAGGTATAACACTCGAGACAACTAAAAATCAAATCTAGTGGTCATCCTCTTTGTTCACCTGGCATTATTATATTATTTACAAATCTCTAATATATCGTTTGCTCAAACTTAGGTTTATCACACATTTTCCAAGATCTTAAGTGACTTAGAATACGTCCGGAATGACGATATTAGACACAAAGTGATCTCCTGACACCGTTATTTGATCATGACTACTCAATAATTGTTAACATACCATCAGCAGTGCACTCTTTTATCTACCATTATTACCAGCCCGATAGTATCCCCCTAACTCAAAACGCAACTAGGCTCTGTTCCGACATAACATTACACATAAAATCTACTCCGAGATTATGCTTTCCTTAAGCACTGTTACTAGGTTGCAAGTATGCTCCTGTCGCTTCTCTTTCTTATCTATCTTCGACTCAGGATGGTAGTTACTCACTTGGAGCTTTCTAGTGCAGGACATGCACAATACTTTTATTACATCATTGATTCTTTCCTAATACATCCAGAAAACTCACTCTAGAGTATTCCATACCTCTACTGGTATTAAACTTTTGGTGCACATCACCTACTAGATTAATCCTTTTATCCTTCTTTAGTTCGTCTTATCTTTCACTTTTCTGCTTCCTTTGGGACAACTCTCTTTCTCAAGTCTCATTATGCCATTCGCCTAACGTCAAAAGTCGTTCTTAACACTCCACGATAGATGGTAAGCGTCTTGTAGTTCCAATGACTTTTACTTACCACCCAATTGTAGTCCCTTTACAAGGACCGTCTGTGTTGATGGGTTACCCTAGACTTTAGAGTCCCCCACAAGATTCTCACCAGCACAGGTTCTTAATCGGCGTTGTTTATAATATTTCCTTCTAAATCTCGGTTGACTATGTTACAGGGCTTCGATCCCTTCGATACTGGCGTTGTGATTCCTCTTAGAATTCTTATCTTTTAAAGAAGACAAAACGTCTCCCGGCTCGTGAAGTCTACCTTTCGCTTTTACATTAAGTTGTAAGTCTCCATTCCATGTTACTTGTGACCTGTCAAAATTTTCCTTAGCTAGTAGGTAAACAGTTGCTCACAAAATCCATGTATACTTCTTTAGTTCTTCTACCTTCCACCCTTCCGCTTCTTATGGGCTAATTCCATTTCTCTAGTCCAATTGTGTCATTCATCTGGCATAAATTGTCGTTTCAAGTTTCCACGATAGCTTGCAAGCGTCTTTGAAATTCTTATGGCCGTAATTATCATCCACTTGCAGTTCCTTTTTCATGGACCATCTATGTTGATCGCTTACGTCCCATAATAATTCGGGTTACCCTAGACTCTCGAGTCTAGAAAGGCCGTTCCCCCATACAGATTTCTTCATTGGTGTTGGTGGTAATATCGCCTTCCTGAAACTCCGTTGACCCTGCTACAGGCTTCCATTCTTTGGATATTGGCGTCGCGGTTTCTTTCAAACTTCTTATATGATGACATGAATTATGTATCATCATATTCATGCATATTATAGAATATTGTCTCAGTTTACCTTGCATTTAGAGAGATTTTTGTGTGCCTTTTATGTTCTATTCAATCATTTGTCGGAAATAGAGGTCTACACGAGTTTTTGATGAATTATAGGTAAATGGAATGGAATTGGAAGCAAAAGTGGAGCAAAGAGCATCTAAGGATGTCAAGGAAGCTAAAGGAGTCTTAAAGGGTTCATAAAGAGCTAAGAAATTGCAAAGGAGAAGCATAGAAGACGAACCAAGAGAAGAGCACTTTCTGTTGAAGAAAATCGTGCCAATATACATATAAATCGGACGATTTTCTCCTATAGAAATCGAACAGTTTTGTGTGTAAATCGACTGGGTCGATTTCTTCTGTTTTTCGGCCAAATGAAAAGACGACACAAAGCCCAATTCTTTTGGGCTAGAAGAGAGTTTTGCCAAACAGCCCATTTGCAAGAAACTATAAAGAAGAACCCTACGAACAAAAACGAGGAGGCGGCAGCGGGAAATCTTTACACGTTTGAGAGAATTCGAAGATTCTTGGAGGAAGATTGAAGGACTTTTTGCCGGGAAGTTATTCTTGATTCTAGTTGTGAGATTTCTTTGTCCATTGAAGTGCTTGCTGTTTTTGAGCACGAATTTGAGTTACTTAAGAGATACATTGATTTGTTTGACAATCGTTTACAGATTTGAAGGTTATTGGATTTTTTATTCAAGATTCGGTTTCTTTGCGATATTTCTCTCAATATTTAATTTGATTCGATTTTGAAAATGGTTGGCTAAAACCTTTGTGATTCTGGGGAGAATAGTTGATGATTAAGGCTTAGATGATGATAGACTGAACTCATTCAAACATTAGGACCCTGAGAGTTTAGATTTTAGTTTTGCGACAACAGGAAAATCGGACTGTTCTTGAGGAAAATCGGCCGATTTTCTTATGAACAGCACGATTTATTCTTCTGACGAACTTTAATTGAATCAATCTTTAATCAAAATTAATCCTTGCCTAAATCCCAATCTTGATTAACCTTTCTACCCTCTAATTGAATGTATGAAGACACTTCAAACCTGATTCTACATTTAATAGATTAAGATTTCAAGATTTGGGTAATAAAGAGATTCAACATCCTTTATTAAGATTTTAAGTGTGCTTTCTAATCTTTACTTTGGAGAGTCATATCCTGGAGTTTTAGATAGTTAGTTTGAACATAATTCTTGTCTTTAGATCTTTCTATATTGCAGCCTCAACAACTCTTATAGAGAGAACCTTTAGATTAGTCATATAGATTTTGGAACTTCACCGTACGAATCCTACCTTTGAACAATTAATCTTGGCAATATAAATTATGTCCTATATCTATAGAAGTGTCTTGAATCGAAAGCCGAAATCGGATACTTGAATCCTTGGAATCATTTTACCCTTATTTGATCACAAAAGCATTTCGCACTCTTTGCTAGATAATTGATATTGGATTTACTCTCACCAAATCCCTGAGTTCGACTCTGGAATTCTTACCTCACTACAGCCGATCCGTACACTGCGGATTCGCTTTGCTTTTGAGTTCTAGATACAAATTTAAGACTTTGACGCACACACCTTTTGAGCGAACATTATATCTCTAAGAAGGTCAAAACCTCCCCACGCTTGTGGGGTCTGCCTTTTCGCTTTTACACTCAACTGTAGGTCTTCATTCCGTGCACCTTAGATTCTCACCCCCGGATTGACACTTTGTCTCTTCTGGTTTCTCATGCCCCTAATGGTCTATGGGGCATCCGCCTCAATTATAATGTCCTTGATTCCGCAATCTTGGTTGTACTCAATTCTACTTGTCTCGTTCCAATAGTGTTATCTCGACTCCGCACTCTTGTAGTCTCTTGCATGGTTCTCATAATTCATCTCTCGGTTTCATACACCCAAGTCCCTTGTATGACCTTCTATTTCTTCTATTTGAGTTGACTCGGGAATTCTTCTTCATTTGATTGTACTTATGGTCAAAATTATCTCCACATCTCTACTTCTTCGCCTATTAGGTCTTTGGATGGTTAACAAGGGTTACTAGGACGCCCACCCGAGTATAATACTTGATCCAAGGTCCGAGTCCTTCGTTTCGTGTTGAAAACTCTTCAAGTCTGCGACCGATTTATCATGAGGCGATAGTCGCTTCATGATATCCCAACTAAAGGATATAATATATACTTTAGGATACTAACATACTACACTTATACATATATATAACATACATTAATACTCATCATAGTAAATCTATATGCTAACTCATATCGATCTAAGTTGTAGAGATCCACGGAGAGCGATGGTGGTCCAACGTACTACTAGCCCAACAACCTGACTATGTGTGTGTGTAAAAACAGAAATCCGTTTTGAAAATTTTAGACCCCTTTCGGGTTCTAGTTATTTTATACATTTGGTCTTTCAGAAGATTTCAAGTGCCATTGTTGCCAACCCAGAGCTCTGATACCATATTGTAACACCCCAAATTCTGAGAACTCATGGAGCTACTGGTTGGGACCTCACAATGGGTCCCGACCTTAGTTTGACAACAATTAAACTTGGATCTTACAACAAGGCACAAAAGTATTTAAATCATTTGAAAACTTTAAACAATATATACATGAAGAATATGTATCAGCCTTACAAGCAAAAGGTACCAAAACGACACATAAGAAGAACAAAAGACATCCCGTCCCCAACTAAATAAGTACGTGGACCCGGCTGACCATTCCCTTCGGATCTCTCTACAATTGTTTTAACCTGCAAGACATCTACAAGCGGTATAAAACCGTTAGCTAACATTCTATGCATAAGTATAAAGGTAAAAGCACAAACACACAACATACACAATCAACATGCAACACTCAATCCTTTTATTATCTTTAATTAGGTGATAGGTTATTACTAATGATACTTATTTTGTGACACGAAGGATTCCCAAACCTCGCCCCTGTCCCCGTTTACCAACGCGGAATGGTACTAATGCATCTGACCGTCTACCGGACTGGGCTGGTCGCTGGGAACCTCCTAGACTCTGGCAAGAGCTAGGCAGATGATGTCACGACCCGTTATCATACACTTGGGTCAATTACGTGAATAATAAAGTCGGCCTAATCCGGTTTCGTTGTTTATCATAACTAGCAAACATCACTCATACACATTACACTCATACAAGAAAGCCAGCTAAGTAAGTCCGTGGACTTACCAGAATCCAATCTCGTCTCTCTTAACAACACTCAATCAGTAACGGCAGGAACTCAGTTGCCTGTCAAAGGAGGCACGTGGGTCAACACATTATCCCGGGGTACTTAGAAGTATAAAACTCCTAAGATGTACAATTCCATGTGCAGAAGTTATTACAGTGTTTATTTAAGGTAAAATGACTATTTTACCCTTAGTCCCGGAACTTCCAAAAAGTCGGAATATGTACTTAAATTATAATTTGAGGCTAACTAACCATATTCTACTCCCTAGGATGATTTTAGGTAACAACTAGAAAAACTACCTATTTTCTATTTCCCGAAAAGTCACTAAAGTCCAACTACAGCTTCAAATATAAAATTCGAATAATCTTATAAAAATTTTGAAATAATTCCCTAGATCATCTATGATATCTCATCTACTCCTAGGAGCAAGAATTTCTTAAAACTGTTCAACCATCACTTCTACAAAAATTTCCAAAGTTTGTCACAACACTTAACAAACAACACATTGTCTTAACTTTGAAAAATCATAACTCCTAAACTACTCGCTGGATTTATCCCAAATTTTGATGTGTTCCACTATAAAATCTTATCTCTAATATATCCAAAATTCAGCCGCAAAGGAGATAAAAATCCTATTTAAAATTATCTCACAAAACCGAATTTCAGCACAACAGAAAAACTGCTAACGACTCAATTTTGGAAAAATCATAAATCCCAAACCACTCGCTGGATGCCTCTAAAATTTTAATATGTTCTACAACAATATGTCAACTATATCATATCCAAAATTCAAGCCCAACGGAGATCAAGAGCTTATTCAAAACCATCTCACAAAACAGCATCACTTGTTGTTTTCCCCAACACTCAGCACATATATAAAAACTACATGAGGCGTCAACTTTGGAGCACCATAACTCTCAAGCCGTAGCTCCGATTCCTCTCAAATTTTAGTATGTTATACTATACAATATTGACTAAAACATATCCAAAGTGCAGCAACAAATGAGGAGTTTAGCTTACCCAAATCGGAGTCCAAAGTTGGCTGTTCGTCACAGTTGGAAAATTGGAAGATGTAACAGCCCCTCTGCAGCTGTTCCTTTGGCTGGAATATATGAATTCCTAGAGGGTTTTGTACCAGTTATAAGCACATATATGGCTGAAGTAAAGCAAGGAAGAAGGAGTGAGGTCTTACTCATCTACAAGGCTCACACGATGAGGCCTGCGTGAGCTTCTGAGTGCAACCATGAGAGCGGCGAGGACCATCCATTAGCCTTGGCGTGGCTGCTACTGTTTGAAGACGAAGGGGAAGACTGGTTCTGGATCAAGGCGGCTGGAAGGCGACTAGAGAGGAGGGTCCGTCTGCACTGCTAGCTCGACAGAAACGAGGAGAGGGTGCTGCTGCGTGCTGGCTGCACATAAGCGAGGAGAGGGACATAGATTGAGACCTTATGGACGCTACTGTTCTAAAGGAAGACTCAGCCGTGATGGTGCTTCATTCGGAAACGGCGGCACTGTCTCTTTGCTCCCCGGCCCTAGCGTGAGAAAGGCGGAAGTGCAGAAGATTCTGGCATTGCTTCTCGGTCCTGGCGTGAGAGAGGCGGAGTGCAGAAGGTTAGCAATGAGATGTTCGCTCCTGGTATGTAGGCGGCCATGCTTGTCGAAGGATGAAGGAGAGATAGACAACGAGAGTGAAGGCCGTTGCTCCTTGGCGTGAAGAAAGTCACAAGGAAGCTAGGGCAAAACGTCTCTCACAGTTGGGCCGAGTAGCAGCAGGTACGTGGGCTGGCGCTGGAGCTGAGCAGGGATGGGCTGGCGCTGGAGCTGAAGTAGGAATGGGCATGAGTTCGGGCTGCTTCTGGCTGCAGCAGAGGAAGAGTGGGCTGCGAACTGGGCTGAAAACAAGGTAGGGATAGTGGGCTGAAAGAGTTGTCTTGGCTTTGTCACAGCCTTGTCAAAACGTGTCCTGGTCTTGTCATGGTCTCTTCTCAGCCTTGTCGAAATCTCGTCTCAGCCTTGTCATGATCTCGTCTAAAGTCATCGTCACGAATTAATTATAAGAATTAGGGTTTAATATAATTCTATCATTTTATGTGAATTAAATTCTACATAAAATGATAAATAATTATAGGAATTAGGGTTTGATATAATTCTATCATTTTATGTAAATTAAATTCTACATAAAATGATAAATAATTATAGGAATTAGAGCTTGATATAATTCTATCATTTTATGTAAATTAAATTCTACATAAAATGATAAATAATTATAGGAATTAGAGCTTGATATAATTTTATCATTTTATGTGAATTAGCTTCTACATAAAATGATAAAATTTGTAAAGAAAGAATTGCCAGATAGAATGGAAAACCGTCAACGGCTTGAAGTCCGATTTGATTCGAAATTAAACGGAAATAAAAATTCCGGATATTACACATGACAAGGCTGAGACGAGACTGTGACAAAGTTGTGACGAGACCATGACAGAGCTGAGAGGAGGTCATGACGAAGCCCGACAACTCTGTGATGAGGTCATGCATGGGTCTGGCAAAGCCATGACGAGTTTTTGACAAGTTTTGACAAGGCCTTGACAACATCAGTCCACTCTTATTTTTACCTTGTTTCAGCCCAGCCTTTACCTTACCTCAGCCCACATTCCTTTGTCCAGCCAGCCAAGGATGCAACAGCCCATCGGGATCCAATAGATGACAGCCCAGATCTGTGCAGGCCCGCGCGTTGCTCTCTTTCCTCACCAGTCCAAGAAGCCCAGCGCGGACTCACCTATCTTTTTCAGTTGTTACACCTCCTTCCTCAGATAGTGAGTTACGCCCTCAATCTCGTAACCGATGGATGGCCTTCCTCTTCGGTTCCCAACAAGCACGGACGACGCCTCCATCACCTTCCTCTATGGTCCCCAACAGGCGCAGTAGCAGATTCCAGCGCCTTCCTCTCTGATTCCCAGCATATTGAAGACAACTCCACCGTCCTCCTCTTCGATCGCCGAGCACAATGCAGCAGCGGTTCCTCGCCTCGCTCTCCTCTTTCCTTCATCGTCAACAGAGGCGTCGGCCTCCTCTCTTCCCTGGACACACCCTCCTTGCCCTGTTGCAACCAACCATGCTAATTTTGGACCTCCTTCTGCGTGCACTCAGTGAAACGAACCGAGCCAGCCCACCGTTCACCTGGCTGCTAGAAGACAGTGCATAGGTAGTCTCGAAAACCCTCTTCATTCTTGCCACATCTGCACGAGTCTCCTGCCCTAACCTTGGCCTTCAGTGCAGCAATGAGGACTCTTCTACACATGACCTGAGTGACACAGAAACTCCCAGCCTCCCCTCTTCTGTGTAACAAATAGCTCGACAACAATCTTTGCTCACCTTCTCACTTCCCCTCGAGTCCTGGAATCGGGTAAGGGTGATACCCTTCTCTTCCTTGCACTTCCGTCCATGTAATTCATGCCTAATGAGTGCCTTTTATGTCTCCTAACTCTACCCAGGACAGCCATAGAGGAGCAATAAAGATTCATGCTGTATTCCGAGTTTTTAGGAAGTGACAAGCAGGCATTTTCGACTCCAGATTTTGGTATGTTAGACACCTCCTCTATTACTGAATTTTGGATATATTGTAGTCAGTAGTACGTAGTAGATCTTACTAAAATTTGGGAAGAATCAGAGTTACGGTTTGAGAGTTATGATGTTGCAAAGTTAACCCCTCATGCAGTTTTTTTTAATAAGTGTGCTAAGTGTTGAGAAAAACAGCATGTGATGCAGTTTTGTGAGATGGTTTCGAATAGGCTTTTGACCTCCTTTGCTGCTGAATTTTGGATATATTATAGATAAGATTTTATAGTAGAACATATTAAAATTTGGGATAAATCCAACGAGTGGTGTAGGAGTTATGATTTTTCAAAGTTAAGATAGTGTGCTGTTTTGTTAAGTGTTTGCTGAAATTCTAGAAACTATGTTGATCAGTCAAGTTTGAGCATACTTTTTGTTGGCTTAGAGATAAGATGCACCGTTCTGTTTTTGAGATGTTGTTTAGTGCCATGCATAAGTTAATATGTCAAAAGTTGGGATGAATCCAACGGTGAGATTTAGAATTATAGAGGCTCAAAGTGGACTTGTTGTACAGTTAGAAAACATACTCAAATTTTGGCTAAGTATAGAAAATTTCAAGTGTTGTAACCAACTTTGGAAATTTTTGTAGGAGTGATGGTTGAACAGTTTTAAGAAATTCTTGCTCCTATGAGTAGATGAGATATCATAGATGATCTAGAGAATTATTTCGAAATTTTTATAAGTTTATTCGAATTTCATATTTGAAGCCAAAGTTGAACCCTAGTGACCTTTTTAGAAGGTTCAAGAAAACATGTAATGTTCTAGTCTTGACCTAAACTGAACTTCAAGAAAACATGTAATGTTCTAGTCGGGACCAAGGGTAAAATGGTCATTTTACCTTAGACGTGTATTTTAGTATTATTCTCTTCCGATAGGATCTTATATCTTAGAAGTCTTAGACTTCTAAGTATATTGGATATGTGTTGATCCACTTGCCTCCTTTGACAGGCAACCAAGTTATACAGTTATAGATGGAGTTGTGATTAAGAGAGTCGAAATCTGATTCAGATAAGTCCACGGACTTACTTAGCTGGCTTCTTGTATGAGTGCAATGTGTATGAGTGGTGTTTGTTAGTTATGATAAACAACGAAACCGGATTAGGCCGACTTTATTATATTATGTGATTGACCCAAGTGTATGATAATGGGTCGGGACATCATCTGCCTAGCTCTTGCGAGAATCTAGGAGGTTCCCTGCGACCAGCCTAGTCAAGGAGACAATCAGATGCATTAGTACCATTCCTCGTTGGTAAACGGGGACAGGGGCGAGGTTTGGGAATCCCTCGTGTCACAAAATAAGTATCATTAGTAATGACATATCACCTATTTAAAAGATAATAAAAGGATTGAGTGTTACATGTTGATTGTGTATGTTGTGTGTTTGTGCTTTTACCTTTATACTTATGCATAGAATGTTATCTAACGGTTTTATACCGCTGGTAGATGTCTTGCAGGTTAAGACAATTGTAGAGAGATCCGGAGTAAGGTCAGCCGGGTGCACGTACTCTTTTAGTTGGGGACGAGGTTGTCTTATGTTATTAATATGCGTCGTTTTATTATCTTCTCTTGTAAGGCTGATACATATTCTCCGTGTATATATTGTTTAAAGTTTTTAAATGTTTTAAATACTTTTGTGTCTTGTTGTAAGATCCTAGTAAAATTGTTGTCAAACTAAGGTCGGGACCCATTGTGAGGTCCTAACTAGTAGCTCCCCGAGTTCTTAGAATTTGGGGTGTTACAAGAGTAAGAAGGGTATGCACATGTAAGTATATATATATAGGTATATGTGTAGGATATATATAAAGGTAGGAGATATAAGGTATGAATAATATATGAGTAGGAGTGCAGTAGATCTATATAAGTATATACAGATGTAGTAGAAGGAAGAGATAAATAAATAAATATGTGGTAAGGTAGTGTACATAAACATATATATAGAGGTGTGAGACGGGAGTTATATAAATAAATAAATATATATATATATATATATATATGTATGTATGTATATGTAGCGGTACAAAGTACACATACACGTATAGATAGGTTTGAGATAAGAGATATAAGTATATATATATATATATGTATGTATGTATATATGTATGAGAGTAGAGTAGTAACCGAGAAGGAAGTGATGTTGTCCTCTTTGACGAGTTTCTTCGGGATTTAACCTTATAACCTCTAGTAAGCTAAAGTAAGAACCAAATTATGGAAACAAGTTCTAAAAGTGAATAATAGATTTTAATGATAGACTTTGAGAATTTCCGAGATCAGGAGTAAAATAATCTTTTACCTTAAGAATTTGTTGTTTCATAAATTCTTCTCATCAGATTGAACCTCTTAGAAGTTTATAACTTCTAAGAGTATGGGATGTAATTTTGATTCTCATGCCTTAATTGACAAGCGTTGGAGTTACCACGAGTACGGACCGAGCTGAGACTTGTTAGAGTGTGATTTGACTCTGGTTAGTCCTTGCGACTTACTTAGCTAGTTTCTAGATGTTAGTTGGGTGATAATAGTGGTGTGTGTGCAATGTGTGTTATAATAATAACTTGTTAGGACGACTATTGTTATTATGTTTTAAGGCCCAAGTGTATGTATAACGCGCCGTGACATCACTGCCCAGCTCTGATAGGAGACTAGGAGGTTCTCTATATCCAGACCATACAGGTACAAGGCGACATGCATCAGATCCATTCCTGATGGTTACACAGGGGCGGAGGCGAGGTTTGGGAATCCCTCGTGTCACAAAATAAGTATCATTAGTAAGAGTAAATGACTTAAATGAAGATAATAAATGGATTTTTTGGAAGCATGTTGAGTGTTTAATTTTGCTATGTGTGTGTGCTATTATTATTCTTCTAATGTTTAGATAGCTAGCTAACGGTTGTTCTGTTGTGTTTTTAGATTTAGGTTAGAGCAGCAGTTGAGTGATCCAGAAGTAGTGGTCAACCGGGTCTCCGTACTCCTTAGAGTGGGGGTTGGGTTGTTGCTTTGTTGTCATTTTCTCTTGTTAAGACAATTAGTCTTTTTCGTTGTTTAAGTATTAGGTTGTTAGACGTTACTGCATTCATTTCTTTAAATAATACTATTTCATGAATTTCGGTTTTCTTATTTGTGTCTTGTTGCAAGATCCTAGTAATATTGTTGTCAAACTAAGGTTGGGACCCATTGTGAGGTCCTAACCAGTAACGTCCCGAGTTCTGAGAATTCGGGGTGTTGCAACATGCTATTAGAGCTCTAAGTTGGCAACAATGGCACTTGAAATCTTCTGAAAGACCGAATAAGTACTTGAACAGAACCCGAAAGGGATTTGAGGTTTAAAAGGAATTTTTGGTTTTCAAATGCATCCATAGTCTGGTTGGGAATAGAAAAGTACGGCTGACCACCACTACTACCGCGGATCTCAGTATGCTTAGTATGGACTTTAGGTTTTACTTTAGTTGGACTTATTAGCTAGTTTATAACTATAGTTGTTATCACTCGCGCAGATGGCACGTACTGGAGCTATGCTAGCTACTGGTCGAGGTAGAGGTCGTCCACCTATCCCTCCAGCTGGACAGGGTAGGGGCGATAGGACTCCTATAATTAGAGGACGCGGCCGTGGAGGTAGATCTCCATTAGCACGAGGTCAAGGTCGAGCTCCTCGAGAGGACCCACCAGTAGTGATCATACCAGATGTTGGAGTTGAGGAGGTGGATGAGAGTGTGATTCCTGAGGTTAGGAATGAGGCCGCTGCTAGCTCTAGAACACAAGGAGCACGTTCGACTGAGTCTGGACGTGTTTCTATTGGAGCATCTGAGTACAGAGAGTACAGAGCATACGTCGAGCGTATGGAGGAGGTTGCCACAGTAGAGAGACTTACCTAGGTACCACCGGTACCGGCAAGGTCCGTTCAGGTGACACAGGGAGTGCCTTAGGTACCGGCTGCACCTGAGAGGAGAGTGGAGGCTGACAGAGCTCCTGCTGGGTCTAGAGCACCGAGACCGGATGAGTGGTTGAAGGCTTTCAACTCTCAGAAAGTCCCCTCATTCAGTGGATATATAGGGTTAGAGGTAGAGCACTGGATTGGACACGTAGAGACTGCACTAGAGGCGATACGTTGCCCAAAAGATCGACAGGTGGAGTTAGTGCAGACATGTTTCAAAGAGGATGCTCATTCCTGGTGGCGGACCATTCGTAGCCGAGTCACCGGTTGGGAGCAGATGAGGAGCATTGTTAGAGACAGATACTGCCCTGCCTCGTTGAGGAGGGAGAGGTTTCAGGACTTCATTGAGGTGGGATTTGAGGACATTCTGATTGTTGATGCAGTCAAGAAGTTCCAGAAGGAGCAGACACTACTTGGACCAACTGCACCTCCAGAGGAGCATCATGTGTATCTCTTTTCCCGGAGATTGAGAGAGAGCACTCATTCCTATCTGGCAGGAATTCGTTGCGAGTCTCTTTCAGACTATCAGGATAGGGCTTCGACATATGAGAGAGATAGACCAATCCAGAGGAGAGCTGCTCAGTCAGATAGGCCAGATAGGCGGCAGAGGACAGGTTATGCTAGTGGCAGTACAGGAGTCGTTGTTTTTGGATGGGGACAGATTCAAGGGCGACATAGTCATACCGCTACAGTTCTAACTCCAGCTAGGGGTTCAAAGTGTCACAACTGTAGTGGCTATGGACACATCCGATCGAACTACACGAAGCCGTTAGTGACCTGCTTTCAGTGCGGCAAGGTCGGACACAAAGCTGTATTTTGCCGCCAGGGCAAGGCTCCATATCAGCAGGATTCCTCCCCTGCCCGTCTATCAGGAAGTGTACAGAGGCAGCCACAGTACCGAGCTCCGAGTCAACAGCAGTACCGAGCCCCAAGTCAACAGCAGTCTTACAGAGCTCCAGGAAACCCATCTTCACAGAGCTCTATGCAGGGATCAGGTCGGGGCAGGGAACATAGTAGTGTAGCTAATACCAAAGGAGCTCCGGCACAGGTATTTGAGCTGAGGAGTACTGATTAGCCAGAGGCACCGACTACCACAAGTACGATCTGGATCCATGGCCTACTTGTACGAGTTTTGTTTGATACGGGTGCTACACACTCCTTTATATCTGATGCATGCGTAGATAGGTTATCCTTAGATATTGTAGAGGGGATACCTTTTATGATAGGATTACCTAACGGGAGTAAGGTCAGAGGGACGCGGGATATCCATGGAAGTCCCATTCATATGGGAGATCAAGACTGGCTAGTAGAGTTTCTAGTACTGCCCTTAGCGCATGAGGATGTGATTTTGGGGATAGATTGGATGACGAGACATGGAGCAGTCCTGGACATTGGTAGGAGAACAGTGACTGTTTCCACCGAGGCGGATCATAGAGTGATATTCCGAGGTTGGGACCTCAGAAAGTCCGGCACGGTTATCAACGCAGTGAGAGTAGCGAGACTGATAGCACAGGGTTGCGAGGCCTTCTGGTGTTATGACATGAAGAAACGCAATAGCCTGACAGTAGAAGAGATACCAGTTGCATGCGAGTTTGCAGAGGTGTTCAGTGATGACCTGCCAGGACTACCCCCACAGAGGAGCGTTGACTTCAGCATTGAGTTAGAGCCGGGCACGAGACCGATCTCGAAGGCCCCGTAGCGTATGGCACCGATAGAGCTGCTTGAGTTGAAGAAGCAGTTAGAGGAGTTAGCAGAGAAGGGCTTCATACGCCCTAGTGTGTCTCCTTGGGGCGCGCCAGTATTATTTGTGAGGAAGAAAGACGGATCGATGCGGCTATGCATAGACTACAAAGAGTTGAACAAAGTCACCATCAAGAACAAGTATCCACTGCCGCACATAGATGATATGTTTACCAGTTGCATGGAGTGTTTGTGTTTTCGAGGATAGACTTGAGGTCAGGCTATCACCAGCTGAGGGTGAGAGATCGGGACATACCTAAGACGGCATTCCGGACTAGGTATGGTCATTATGAGTTTGTAGTGATGCCATTCGGGCTCACTAATGCACCAGCGGTGTTCATGGAGTTGATGAACGGGATATTCATTGACTTCTAAGACCAGATTGTAGTGGTCTTCATTGACGACATCCTAGTTTACTCTAGGAGTCGAGAGGAGCATGCCGGACACTGGAGGACAGTATTGCAGATTCTGTGGGATAGCCAGCTGTATGCTAAGCTATCTAAGTGTGAGTTTTGGATGTCAGAGGTGGCTTTCCTAGGCCACGTAGTGACTGTTGAGGGTATTAAGGTCGATCCGGAGAAGATCGAGTCAGTGTCTTCTTGGCAACCTCCGAAGAATGTTAAGGAGGTTCGCAACTTTCTAGGTTTGGCAAGTTATTACCGCCGGTTTGTGGAAGGGTTCTCCCTGATTGCCCGACCACTTACTTGTCTTCTGAGGAAGACTACTCGATTTGTCTGGTTTGAGCCGTGTCAGCAGAGTTTTGAGGAGCTAAAGAGGAGATTGACGTCTACTCTGATTTTAGCACAGCCTGAGGGTACAGATGACTTTGTGGTATACAGTGACGCATCCAAGCTGGGCTTGGGATGTGTTTTCATGCAGAGGGGTAAGGTCATAGCCTATGCGTCTCGACAGTTGAAGGCGTATGCGGAGAACTACCCCACACATGATTTAGAGTTAGCTGTAGTGGTCCATGCTCTTAAGATTTGGCATCACAATCTATATGGAGTGACATGTCAGATCTTCACAGACCATAAGAGTCTGAAGTATATATTCACTCAACGGGAGCTGAATAATCGCCAGAGGTGGTGGTTAGAGTTGATCAAGGATTTTGACCTCGAGATTCTCTACCACCCCGGAAAGGCAAATGTAGTAGTTGATGCTTTGAGCTGGAAGACGCCTCGGGAGAGGGCGATAGCCCGGTTGATGGTACAACTACAGTTGTAGAGGGATTTGGGTTGGTTAGAGATAGAGATTCACTTTCCCGATTGAGATCCTAAGTTGGCTACCTTGGAGTTACTTCCTGATCTATTGGACAAAATCCGACAGAAGCAGGAGACCTGCCCGACTTTGACCAGGATCCGAGACAGAATGTCTCGAGATGAGGCACCACAGTTCACTACTTGTGTTGATGGAGTGATGAGACGTCAGGATTGCATGTGTGTGCCATCAGACAGTGAGTTGAGACACAGGATACTGGGTGAGGATCATGCTACCCCATACTCAGTACATCCTGGAGCGAGTAAGATGTACAAGGATATGAGACGGTCCTTCTGGTGAGGTGGTTTGAAGCCCGACGTGGCTCGATATGTAGCTCAGTGTGCGACCTGTCAGCAGGTCAAGATTGAGCATCGCAGGTCCGGAGGAGAGCTCCACCCACTTCCAGTACCACAGTGGAAGTGGGAGGATATATCTATGGATTTTGTCACAGGGTTGAGGCTCAGCAGAGGTTTTGATGCTATTTGGGTAGTGGTAGACCGTCTGACGAAGACCGCAGGTTTCATTCCGATTAAAGAAACGTGGCCGGTAAATCGTCTAGCGGATGAGTTCACCAGGCACATTGTGAGATTTCATGGAGTACTGAGGACTATCGTCTCCGACAAAGATGGACGTTTCACCTCGAGATTTTGGCAGCAGGTACATACTGCTTTGGGGATGAGTCTCCACTTTAACACTACTTACCACCCACAGACTGACGGTTAGTCTGAGAGGACCATCCAGATATTAGAGGACATGTTGCGGGCTTGTGTACTAGATTGGGGACAGGCATGGCCAGATCATCTTCCACTGGTAGAGTTTTCGTATAATAACAGTTGGCACACGTCTATTGGGAAGACCCCTTATGAGGCTTTGTACGGGCGGAGTTGTCGCACGCTATTATGTTGGGATGAGCCTAACAAAGCTGATGGAGTAGCTCCAGATCAGATACAGGATGACATCGCTCAGATTGCCCTAGTCCGAGAGCGGATGTTAGCAGCTCAGAGTCGTTAGAAATCCTACGCCGACAAAAGGCGTCGACCTTTGGAGTTTAGAGTGGGTGCGCAGGTGTGGTAGAGAGTGTCACCGACGAGAGGCATTGTTAGCATGAAATATTGTGATATTTTAGGCACGTTTTCTAAACGTATTTGATTCATATTGATAGTCTTTGATCGAACTTTGTGCATATGTGAGCTAGTATTACCTATATTGTCGATATGAATGTCTACACTAGTTCTATGTTGATTATAGGTGATTTGGAGCTATTTCCGAACGGAATCGAGCAAAAGAGGAGTTGATTGAGTGAGTCCATAGATTGAGGACATTCTTAGGAAGCAAATTGGAGTTTAGCTTGAGGAATGCACGAGGCTAGGGAAGAATCACGTTCTTGCCCTAAACCACGCTTTAAAATACGGCCGTACTACGAACCACGTTCAGTTCCACGGCCGTGGAACCCTGCAAGAGAAGCGTGATGCATTCCAGTAACTATTACGGCCGTGGAATATATGGTACAAACCGTGACCTAATCCACGCTCTAAATTACGGTCGTGGAATCTTCCACGACCGTGATCTTGGCGAATCTTTTCGCCACATTGTGAAGCCACGATCTTTTGAAGATTGGGCCGGGCCGACATTTTGCCCTGCACTATAAAAAGACGGACGAAGCAAGGTTCCGTCATCTTCGCTTAGGGGGGAATTTTGGCAATCCACGCTTTATCGACGCATAGGCCGGCTACACCTCGTTTAGCCCTTGTTTAGCATTGACATCTCATTGGAGATCGAAGTTCGTGTTTAGGGAATTGCCCTAATCTCGCACTTTTGGTAGAGATTGCAGTTGAGATCTTCGGATTGGCGGAAGATCGAAGCTTTTGGAAGATTTGCAAGAAGATCTCTCTTCTTGTTTAGGTTTGATTCGGAAAACGGATTGACATCCCGTTTTCCCTTCTTTCCCAAGGTTGTGATTGTTTACTTTGTTGTGAATCTTTTGACAACATTCGTTCTTGATTGTGACTTTGAGATTGTTTTGAAGATTATTGAAAGTTCTTGAAAGTTTTCATCTTTTTATCTTTTAAATTCTTGAATTGATATCAACATCCCTTAACAATTCTAAGGTGAAGGGTTGATAGTTGTGGCTTAGATGATGATAGATCGATCGCAAACAGATTAGACCCTGAGAGTTAGAGAGAATCGCCGATAGACCATAAATTACGGCCTGTTCTTGAGTCCACGACCGTGGAACACCAAGAACTAACCGTAATTTCTCCTAAATCTACGAGCCTGCTTTTACTTTAATCCAATGTTAAAGATTTGCTTTAATTTAGTTTAGGCTTGCCTTTTCTAGGTGGTAGTGAAGCCTCAACAACCTCTACCTCGATTGTGAGTGTCACAACCTCAATCGGTTAAGTTAGTCTTGATCTTTGGGTTACAGGTTTGGGTATTTGACACTAATTCTCATCTTTAGAATCTTTCTATATTGAGCCTCAACAACCTGTATAGAGAGTGCCTTGTAGGTGAGTTACATAAGGTTTTTGGAACTTCACCGTACGATTACCTTACATTAGTATACCTTTGCATATCTCAACTCTGTCTTTATATCATTAGTATATCTTGAATCGATTGCCACAACTGGATACTTGGATCTTTAGGATTGTTGTTTTCCCAATATTTGCAAAACTCTCATATTTACTCGCTTGATAATCTACAACTGAATTCGTTACCACCCAAATCCCTGTGTTCGATACTCTGGAATTCTTGCTTAGCTACGTCGATCCGTACACTGCGGGTTCGCTGCTTGATTCTAGTTTTATAAATTTAAAGCTTATTTGCACACACCTTTAGGGGCGAACAAGTTTTTGGCGCCGTTGCCGGGGATTTGGTTTCGGCCGAATTCGGTAACCAGTTGTCAAGCTTGGGAGATTGCTCTCGTTATTTGATATTACTTTGAGTGCATGCGCAGGTCTAGGAACACCAAAGATCTCTTACCTCTTGATCAAGAGCTAGAGAAAACTTTGAGGCAAAAGCGCAAGGAAAAGAAGATGGCTGAAGAACACGAACGTGATCTTCAAGCGGAGTTGGCGGAGAAGGAAGCTCAACTCCAATGGAATGAGAACCTCCGTCGGGATGAGATGGATCGCCATCAATTCCAAGTTAACAATCTACAAGATCAGATGTTCCAAATGAGATTAGAAATAAGCGACCTTAAGAATAAAGGAATCAAGAAATCCTCAAGGAGGGGATCAAGAACTAAAAGAAGAAGCCACTCGTCCGCTGATGATATTGACTCTTCCATGCCACCGTTAGAGGAGATTGATCCCACGATCAATATGAATCCTTTCCATCCACAAGGAGCTGCTAATCGCCGCATTCCACCTAGGAATGTGAGAGTCGAACGTGTAGATAATGAGCCAAGAACTCTTGACCAGCGGATGGATCCAACACAACAACCACGCCGCTTGGGCGTGAAATTTGATGCTGAAGATGTGCAAGGGTTTAGCTTTAACCCTCAAGTTATTACTCTTGTTCGCCAAAACCAATTTGGCGGTACAAGCGCTGAATCTCCACACCAACACTTGCAAAACTTTGAGTGTATGATGGAGACGATGAGACCGAAGAACGCTACTACCAACAGCTATAAGCTCAAGCCTTTCTTTTTCTCTTTGAAGGGGAAAGCGTTGTCTTGGTACCAAGCTCTTCCTAATGGGAAACTAGATACGTGGGAAGACCTTTCCGCGGAGTTCCTCACCAAATTCTTTCCGCCTTCCAAAACGGCGGAACTTAGAGGTAAGATTAATGCTTTTTCCATGAGACCTAACGAAAGTTTGTTCCAATCATGGGAAAGGTTTTAGGATTTGCTCTTGGATTGCCCTCATCATGGCATATCCAAACTTGCCTTGCTGGAGATCTACTACAAGGGGCTGGATGCGGGAACGCAATTCAACCTCCAATCTCTCTCATGTGGAACGTTCATGGACATGAGAGAAGATGACGCTTGGGACTTCATCGAGAAGCAAGCAAGAGTCATAGAGAAGTATTCCCACCGGAAAGTGGAGGGAAATCGTGTGGAGCAAGGAGCAAAGCTCACACAGGAAGCTCAAAATCAGATTTTCTCCCTCAACAATGAGATCAAAGAGTTGAAGGAGACTATCAAGACCAACTTCCCAAAGCAACAAGGGAAGGACGTTGGTTATTTGGGCAACAACATTAACCGGAACAACAACCGGAATAATAACTGGAATGGAAACAACAACAACCGGAACAACGATTGGAACAACAATAGGGGTTCAAACAACAACAATTGGCGCTCCAATCAACAAAATTCCGGAAACTCTTATCCTTCCAATTCTAATTCACTAACTCCACCTTCCTCTTCCTCTACTCCTTTGAAAAGCCAGGGGCAATCATCTAATGGAGGAAACACTTCGGGGAAGGAGAAGCCCGATCCCATGTTGGAAACGATCTTGGGAAAGCTTCAAGGATTAGAGAACCGCCTCATCAAAGTTGATGATCAAGTCTCTAAGGTTGACAAAGCTCAAAAGGTTTTGGAAAACCAAATGTTCAACCACGCGGAAGAAGTTCCTAGAAATCAAGGGAAACTTCCAGGAAAGACGGAGGACAACCCTAAGGGAAGGGTGATGGCGATTACAACTAGGAGCGGAGTGACAACCACCGATCCGCAGCCTACGTTCGTTGAAGTCCCCGTAGAAAAGGACAAGGAAAAGGGGAAGGAGAAGGAAGATGTCTATGTTCCTCCTCCAGCTTACAAACCTCCCCTACCATTCCCTCAATCTAGAGCGCGAGCGCGCTTAGACAAATAATTCGGTAAGTTCATAGAACTCATGAGTAAGCTGCATATTAATATACCCTTCATTGATGCTATTGTAGGTATGCCGGCTTATGGTAAGTTCTTGAAGGAGCTTCTCTCTAACAAGAGGAAGCTAGAAGATTTCGGAGAGGTCAAGATGAGTTCGGATTCTTCGGATCTCATCAAGACCATGATGGAGAAAATGCCCCCAAAGTTGAAAGATCCGGGGTCATTTTGCATTCCCATTGGAGTGGGAGATGTCACATATGACGCTTTATGTGACTTAGGAGCAAGTGTGAGCATCATACCACTTGCGTTGTGCAGGAAGATCGGTTTAGGTGAACCTAAACCGGTGAAGATGACGTTATACATGGCGGATCGATCCATCACTCGCCCCGTCGGTATTGTAGAAGACGTCCCCGTAAAGCTAGGTAAATTCTTTGTCCCCATTGATTTTGTCGTGCTTGACATTCCTGCAGATAGTCCGGTCCCGATCATACTCGGAAGACCGTTTCTTGCAACTTCCGGATGCATGGTCGATTGCAAGAATGGAAGACTCGCTTTTGACATTGGAGAAGAGAAAGTGGAGTTCGTTCTTTCCACTCTAGTGAAGGAACCAATCTTCGATGAGGATATTTACGATATCCAAGATGAAGAAGGTTTATCTAGGGAAGAGGTAAGTGCGATTCTCTTTAAACATCCTTTACAAAAAGTCATTACCATGAGTCTAACAGATGTAGGGGAAGAAGAAGAGTGCAAAGAGGAAATTGAAGCCTTAGAAGCACAAGAAGAGATGCATGAAGTGGAGTTCGAGAAACTCCACGATGAGGCTGAGAATGTTAGAATCCACGGTCATACCCTATATTCCACGACCGTGGATTTCACAACCAAAATCGACCTCCATTCCAGGGGATTACACGGCCGTGGAACATATGGAGAGCCCGTAATTCTGACCGTGGAAGAGGGTGATCGGCATACTTCTTCAACTTCTCTTGATTCTTCTCCAACTCATTCAACATCCTTAGAAACTTCTAAGGAAATATCGGAAGCTCCAAAAGGATCATTGGAAGCTCCAAAAGTGATGGAACTCAAACCACTTCCTACTCATCTAAGGTACGCTTTTCTTGGATCTAATTCTACCTTTCCGGTTATTGTTAGCTCCGAATTAAGCATAGATGAACATGAGCAGCTCATGATTGTCCTTAGGAAACATAGGAAAGTTATAGGCTATACTATTGAGGACTTAGTAGGAATTAAACCCTCTCTATGCATGCATAAGATACTAATGGAGGAGGACTTTAGAACTTCAAGACAACCTCAAAGGCGGTTGAATCCGACCATGAAGGAGGTTGTCAAGAAGGAAATTCTTAAACTTCTTGACGCAGGTATCATCTATCCTATCTCCGATAGCAAGTGGGTGAGTCCAGTTCAAGTAGTTCCGAAGAAGGGAGGAATGACGGTCATCACCAACAAGAACAACGAACTCATTCCTACCCGAACCGTGACTGGATGGCGGATGTGCATAGACTACTGCAAGCTCAACAACGCAATGCGGAAGGATCACTTTCCACTGCCATTCATCGATCAAATGCTTGAAAGGTTAGCACACCACTCACATTTTTGCTACCTTGACGGTTATAGTGGTTTCTTTCAGATTCCGATACATCCGGATGATCAAGAGAAGACCACATTCACGTGCCCTTGGGGTACGTTCGCCTATAGGAGAATGCCGTTCGGGCTTTGCAACGCCCCAGCCACCTTCCAACGGTGCATGATGGCCATCTTCTCCGAATACGTAGAGGAAATCATGGAAGTCTTCATGGACGACTTCTCCGTATACGGTTCCTCTTTTAACGATTGCCTTTCTAACCTTTCTCTTGTTTTACAAAGATGTGAAGACACTAGCCTAGTTCTTAATTGGGAAAAGTGTCAATTCATGGTTAAGGAAGGAATCGTATTAGGTCACTTAGTCTCTAGTAGAGGGATAGAGGTAGACAAGGCTAAGATAGAGACCATAGAGAAACTTCCTCCCCCAATTTCGGTGAAAGGGATAAGAAGTTTCCTAGGACATGCTGGATTTTATAGACGTTTCATTAAGGACTTTTCTAAGATATCAA
The DNA here is from genome assembly GCA_033239045.1 of Fagopyrum esculentum. Taxonomy (NCBI): domain Eukaryota; kingdom Viridiplantae; phylum Streptophyta; class Magnoliopsida; order Caryophyllales; family Polygonaceae; genus Fagopyrum; species Fagopyrum esculentum. Next base: position 40,008,471 of record BSUD01000007.1, on the reverse strand, counting down.
AACCTCTCACTAATCTATTGATGAAGGATGCGGTTTTTGAGTTTTCGCAGGAATGTTTGGATGCGTTTAACACCATTCGGCAAGCTCTAATTTCAGCACCTATTATCCAACCTCCGGATTGGACTCTACCCTTCGAGATTATGTGCGATGCTAGTGACGTAGCTATTGGAGCTGTTCTTGGACAACGAAAGGAAGGGCGAACCCATGCCATATACTATGCTAGCAAGACGCTAGACGAAGCGCAGCTCAACTACGCCACTACCGAGAAAGAGTTTTAGCCATTGTCTATGCTATTGACAAGTTTCGCTCTTATCTTGTAGGTGCAAAGGTGATTATCTACACGGATCATGCTGCGATCCGGTACCTCCTTGCGAAGAAAGACGCGAAGCCAAGGCTAATCAGATGGATTCTTCTCCTACAAGAATTCGATCTTGAGATCCGCGACAAGAAAGGTTCGGAAAATTCTGTTGCGGATCATTTGAGTCGCCTAACACATCTAGAGGACGACCATTTACCCATTGATGACTCCTTTCCGGACGAACACTTACACATCATAGAGGAGTGCATCAACGTGATCTCCAAAGGTAACGAACCATGGTTTGCTGATTTCGTTAACTATTTGGTTTGTCAGGAGATACCGCCCGGACTATCCTATGCACAAAGGAAGAAGTTCTTTAAGGACGTCCGGGAATACTATTGGAACGAGCCTCTCCTCTTTAAGAGAGGTCCGGATGGCATCATTCGGCGATGTGTGCCGGAAGATGAGATGCAAAGTGTCATCCGCCATTGTCATTCACTACCTTGTGGAGGACACGCTAGTTCAAACAAGACTAGCGCAAAGGTATTGCAATCTGGATTCTATTGGCCTACTTTATTTAGAGATGTGCAATCCTTTGTTTCTTGTTGCGATGCTTGTCAAAGAACAAGCAATATCTCTAGAAGGAATGAGATGCCCCTCAACAACATCCAAGAGGTGGAGATTTTCGACGTTTGGGGAGTCGATTTCATGGGACCATTCCCATCATCTTGTGGAAACCAATACATACTATTGGCGGTAGATTACGTTTCTAGATGGGTGGAAGCAATTGCCTCTCCCACAAATGATGCCATGGTGGTGGTTAAGTTCTTTAACAAGACCATCTTTCCGCGATTTGGGACACCAAGGACGATCATTAGTGATGGAGGTTCTCACTTCATAGCCCGTCGCTTTGAAGCTCTTCTAGCTAAGTATGGGGTTACTCACAAGATCGCCACCCCTTACCATCCACAAACGAGTGGACAAGTTGAGATCTCAAATAGGGAGATCAAAGGGATTCTAGAGAAGACGGTTTCAAGGACTAGAAAGGATTGGTCCTTGAATCTAGATGATGCATTATGGGCATACCGGACTGCGTACAAGACTCCCATAGGAACCACACCATACAACCTTGTGTATGGGAAGTCTTGTCACTTGCCGGTGGAGCTAGAGCACAAAGCATTTTGGGCTATCAAATGGATGAATTTCGGCATGAAAGAAGCGGGAGAGAAGCGTCTCCTAGACATCAACAAGCTGGATGAAATCCGTTTGAACGCCTATGAAAACGCCAAGATCTACAAGGAAAGAGCAAAGCATTGGCATGATAAGCATATCATTCCAAAAGACTTCAAAGAAGGAGATCAAGTTATCCTCTTCAATTCAAGACTTCGCCTCTTTCCAGGTAAGCTTAAATCCCGTTGGACCGGACCCTTTCTAATTAAGCGTATTTTCCCCCATGGTGCAGTTGAAGTATGGGGTGAAGCTAGCGGAAGTTGTAAGGTGAACGGCCAACGACTCAAGAAGTATACGCCGGAACTCCAAGCTGAGGAGTTCGCGCCTACCGCACTCGAATAAGTGCGAGAATGGTCTAGCTACGGACCTTAAACAAAGCGCTTCTTGGGAGGCAACCCAAGGTATTGCATTTTCGTTTTTGTTTTCGATTCATAGTTTAGCTTAGAATAGACGTTTTTGCTTTATTTTGCCTCGATTTCTTCCGGTATGTTCGTGTTTTTGGTTGTAGGATCGATGGAAAAGGAAAAAGGGAGAATATTGTCGAAGAAAAGTGACGAAATTCGGACTTTGAAGCTTTACAGAAGGTTCCACGGTCTAAATTACGGTCGTCATAGCTACAGTGGCCGTAATTCTCAAAAGCCTATGAAAAATCACCAAAACCACGGTTCCGTACACTTCCACGGCCGTGGAACACCCCGACAGACCGTGATTTTCAAAATTTTGCCTGCAACTATATAAGCCACATTCTTCACAAACTCATCCCAAAAATCCCCCTTTCCACGACCTAATTGCCGGAATTCCACGACCTCCTCTCAAATCTTCGTTTTCCAACCATTTTCGACGATTCTTCTTCCCAAACTGCAGCAAACTCAACCACAAACAAGATCCAAGCGACAAACCGAGCGGAAATCCATCAACAAACGCGCATTTCGGATTTTTCAATCCGAAAAAGAGGTTTATTCTTTCTTCTCAATTCTCGCCAATTTGAGTCGTTTTTGCTATAGATTTTTAGGAAGAACTGATAAAGACTGGAAGGAATTAGACTAGGACTGCTTGTTGTGGTGATTGCTTGTGAATTTGCTGAGATTCGTGAAATTCTGAGACGAATCATGGCCTCTGGGTAAACCACGGCCGTAATTCCTGAAGAACATACCGTAATTTTTGGTGAAAAATGGATTTCGTAAGGAGAGTGTCGGGAAGGATAAAAGAGAAGAAGGGAGAGCAGAATAAGAAAAGGAAAGGCAACCCCTCCACCTCCTCATCCTCTAGGGCACCACCACCCTCATCTCCTTCACTACCATCTTCACCTTCACCTCCATCCTCACCTCCTCACCCTAGGATCCCGACCATACATGAGAACCACCTTGCTGCATTCGAGAAGATATAGAAAAGGGCAGTGATTGGCCCTAGATATTTGTTGTTGGAGGATCTATATCCTCTTAACATTGTTGATGACCTCACTTGGCTCTTGGATAGAGCCGGATTAGTTATGTTCTCGGCTATCCGAGAAGACGCCTATGAGGAGATCACCCGGGAGGTTGTGACGTCCTTCGAGCACAGCCACGTAGATAGGACCGTCTCTTTCCGTCTCATGGAACGAGACTATCATTTGAGTATCGTTGAGTTTGGGACTATTTTTGGGTTTCATGAGACCTTCAATGGTCGATTTCCGAGTGGTGTTTACCCTAAGGATTTTTGGAAGGAAGTTGCAATGATTTACGCCGACGAGGACCGTTGGCAACCCGCCGATACCAAGGCTAGATTGATGTACCATCTAGCCTTGAAGATAGCTCACCGCGTTCTTTCGGAGTGTCTCTTTCCTAGGACGGAGACGCCCCAAAAGATCAAGACGGATGAGCTATTCTTACTCTACTGCATGCTTTATGGACGCCGTGTAGATTGTGCTACTCTCTTGGCTGCTACGATGAGCAAGCTCAAGAATAAGGCGAAGGGAAACATCGGATATGGTGGGATAGTTACCCACATTGCTAGGAGTTTAGGTGTGGATTTTTCTGCTTGCACCCGCATACCGACCGTTCCTTTAGGGCTACATGCATTCATGGTTAGGGGTCTCATTTTCCCCACACATGGAGGTCCGCCTTATGCGGGCATGCCTTGGGAGAGTAGGACAGGCAGGGGTATAGAGTGGCTGCCGGAGTACTCCATTGTGGCGGGACGCCACAATTGGAAGGAGACGTTCGCTGCGATGCATGCGAACAGGTTAGTAGCTCCCCCTTACGTCCCACCACCGGTTGTGGAGGAGGAGGACATGGGAGACCAGTTCGAGAGTGGAGGAGGAGCGGAGCAGGAGTTTGGCACGTTTCTGGACCAGCCGGAGGCGGCCCTAGATGTACCTAGACGCTCTCCAAGTCCAGCTAGAGCATCAGGCTCGTCATCTCGCCGCGCTAGCGTGAGTGAGAGGCCCACGTGGATGACCACACCTCCCACATGGTATGCCGCCCCACCTCCTTGGTCCACGGAGCAGCCAGTAGCACCACCACCAACACCAGCACCATCCGACGCCCCCGCATGGTACAGTCACGCCCCGGGATGGTACGAGCAGATGCCGGATTGGGCTACCGGACTTTCAGAGAGAGTTGGAGCGTTGGAGATCCGGGCCGACGCTAGAGACGGACGCCTCGACGACCTTGACCACATGATGAGGGACGTCTACCGCCAGCAGTTTGGGCGGCCCTACGACTCTAGCTTCTCCCCATTCCCACCTCCGCCGGCGCCGCAGTGATTCGATGCATGCCCGTTCGTTTTAGACATTCCCGCCACCACTTTGTGAGTTCCTTTTTCTTTTCTTTCTTTTCTTTCTTTCTTTTGAGCATTAGGGACAATGTTCGTCCTAAGTATGGGGTGGGATGTACTAAAAAGTTTGTAATAACTCTACTTACTATGTTCGCTTTCATTTGAGACTATCGTTGCATGTTCATTATGTGTTGCACGTTTCCTTATTGCATTGCATGAAAAAGAACTTTAAAAACCCATAAAAATTGAAAATTTTTTAAAATTTTGTACTTCTAATGAATTGAGATGATTTCCATGATAATCACTACTTGTGAATTGAGTTTGATGACAATTGCATGCTTAAAAGGATTGTGAATTGAAAAGAATTTGAATGAATGATTTTTACCTCTTTTGCAAGTTTTATAATGTGAAAATGTTACCTAAATCATGCTAGGAAATTGAAGTTGAAATCACGTTATAAGTTCCTATACTTCTTGTTGAAATGATTAAGGCAATTCGATACTTTCTTTCTTCTTTCTTTGATCATCTAGCTCCTCATTGAAATATTAGCCTCCTTTACCTATCCGGGAATTTGGAGAAGTGAATGAGAAAAAGGCATGTTTGATGTGGGAGGGCCATGAGAGCAATTATTTGCAATCAAATGAATAGAAGGAAATTATAGGTTTGGGGAAGTCAATCATGACGATGAGTAACTCGGCACCATTCACATAGCCGGGTGTTTGTGTCTTGCCAAAGTCGGATTGAACGATATTCCTAGCGGATTATGGTATGTGCGCTAAGGGTTTGAGGCATCTCTTGAAAAATTGAGAAACGCCGATCTCCTAGGCTTCGGTTTTTGTGCACCTCTGTCCATAACTCCAAAAGTAAAGTCGAAAAATGAAAAGAAGAGAGCGAAGCTCTAAGTTGAAGTGTTGCGGGAACCGCATAAGAAGAAGAAGGTAGTTGTCCACTTTTCCGGATTTATGCACCACTTTCCCTTAAAGTTTTCCCTTCCCTTCCACATTCTAGACCTTTTCTTTGAAAGTCCTTAAGATCAAAAGAATGTTATATGGCTTGGTGATCTAAATTGAAGTTTCTTATGATTGATTTTGATAATGTTTGAAGGTTATGATGTTTGTTTGGAAGTTAAATTGATTCATGAATTTTCTTTCCTTTTTACTCTTTAATTGAGTGTGTGAAAGTTTGATAAACGATTGAAGCAAGGTTTGAGAATGATCTATTCTTTAGAAGTCACATTCACCCAAAAAGAAGGTACACATATTTCATCCTAACTCTTGTTTAAAGCTTTTTGAAAGACCTTGCTTAGGGACAAGCAAGTGTTAAGTATGGGGTTATTTGTTAGCATGAAATATTGTGATATTTTAGGCACGTTTTCTAAACGTATTTGATTCATATTGATAGTCTTTGATCGAACTTTGTGCATATGTGAGCTAGTATTACCTATATTGTCGATATGGATGTCTACACTAGTTCTATGTTGATTATAGGTGATTTGGAGCTATTTCCGAACGGAATCGAGCAAAAGAGGAGTTGATTGAGTGAGTCCATAGATTGAGGACATTCTTAGGAAGCAAATTGGAGTTTAGCTTGAGGAATACACGAGGCTAGGGAAGAATCACGTTCTTGCCCTAAACCACGCTTTAAAATACGGCCGTACTACGAACCACGTTCAGTTCCACGGCCGTGGAACCCTGCAAGAGAAGCGTGATGCATTCCAGTAACTATTACGGCCGTGGAATATATGGTACAAACCGTGACCTAATCCACGCTCTAAATTACGGTCGTGGAATCTTCCACGACCGTGATCTTGGCGAATCTTTTCGCCACATTGTGAAGCCACGATCTTTTGAAGATTGGGCCGGGCCGACATTTTGCCCTGCACTATAAAAAGACGGACGAAGCAAGGTTCCGTCATCTTCGCTTAGGGGGGAATTTTGGCAATCCACGCTTTATCGACGCATAGGCCGGCTACACCTCGTTTAGCCCTTGTTTAGCATTGACATCTCATTGGAGATCGAAGTTCGTGTTTAGGGAATTGCCCTAATCTCGCACTTTTGGTAGAGATTGCAGTTGAGATCTTCGGATTGGCGGAAGATCGAAGCTTTTGGAAGATTTGCAAGAAGATCTCTCTTCTTGTTTCGGTTTGATTCGGAAAACGGATTGACATCCCGTTTTCCCTTCTTTCCCAAGGTTGTGATTGTTTACTTTGTTGTGAATCTTTTGACAACATTCGTTCTTGATTGTGACTTTGAGATTGTTTTGAAGATTATTGAAAGTTCTTGAAAGTTTTCATCTTTTTATCTTTTAAATTCTTGAATTGATATCAACATGACTATTATTGGCTAAAAACCCTTAACAATTCTAAGGTGAAGGGTTGATAGTTGTGGCTTAGATGATGATAGATCGATCGCAAACAGATTAGACCCTGAGAGTTAGAGAGAATCGTCGATAGACCATAAATTACGGCCTGTTCTTGAGTCCACGGCCGTGGAACACCAAGAACTAACCGTAATTTCTCCTAAATCTACGAGCCTGCTTTTACTTTAATCCAATGTTAAAGATTTGCTTTAATTTAGTTTAGGCTTGCCTTTTCTAGGTGGTAGTGAAGCCTCAACAACCTCTACCTCGATTGTGAGTGTCACAACCTCAATCGGTTAAGTTAGTCTTGATCTTTGGGTTACAGGTTTGGGTATTTGACACTAATTCTCATCTTTAGAATCTTTCTATATTGAGCCTCAACAACATGTATAGAGAGTGCCTTGTAGGTGAGTTACATAAGGTTTTTGGAACTTCACCGTACGATTACCTTACATTAGTATACCTTTGCATATCTCAACTCTGTCTTTATATCATTAGTATATCTTGAATCGATTGCCACAACTGGATACTTGGATCTTTAGGATTGTTGTTTTCCCAATATTTGTAAAACTCTCATATTTACTCGCTTGATAATCTACAACTGAATTCGTTCCCACCCAAATCCCTGTGTTCGATACTCTGGAATTCTTGCTTAGCTACGTCGATCCGTACACTGCGGGTTCGCTGCTTGATTCTAGTTTTATAAATTTAAAGCTTATTTGCACACACCTTTAGGGGCGAACAGGCGTCCGGCGTTTCGGCATTAAGGGGAAGCTGAGTCCCCGTTATGTCGTACCTTTTGAGATCTTGGAGAGAGTTGGAGAGGTTGCCCACAGATTAGCTCTACCACCGAGACTAGAGGGTATCCATCCGGTCTTCCATGTATCTCAGTTGAGAGAGTACATCCCGGATCCGAGACACATTATCAGTCATGAGGATCTAATAGTTGAGCCCGACCATACATTTGTAGAGTACCCGGTAGCTGTCTTGGAGCGCTGTACTAGACATCTACGGTCCAAGGAGATACCGATGTTCAGGATTCAGTGGTCTAGATGGGGAGCTGATGAGGCCACTTGGGAGACAGAGGAGAGTATTAGACGTAATTATCCCGAATTCTCTACAGGGTTAGATATTTCTTCTGTATCGACGAGTTAGTACTCGGATGATGTGTTGTTTGACCTTCCGGTTTTTATATTTGATTGAGTGTTTATGTTTTATGTGATGTGTGTCTGAGTATGATGATTGAGTAGTTGTATGGTAGAAAACGGAAATATTATGAAACTAAGATTTACAAAGAAAGTCGAATGATTAGTTACATTATTCTAAGTTTCGGGACGAAACTTATTTAAGGGGGCACTGATGTAATAACCGAAAAATTGGAACCCCGTTTAATACCAGATCAAATCGGATTTCGATCCGCCAACCTAAATTACCTAAATTCTTTTAGATAAAAATAAAACGATATTAAATACTATCATTTTATGTGACGTGGATTCACATAAAATGATAATTTTCATAATTCAATAAATAATTCCGAAAATAATTCCGTAATTATTTTCCGTACTTTAACGGTTCCGGGCGAATAACGAGTATTCTTTCAGCCTCTTGTGTTAATTGAAGAGCAGGCCCAGGCCCAACAACCCAATTCAAATCTCCTTACCAGCCCAGCCGTACTCTAACTAATCTAACCTTTATCTTAAACCTAATTAACTCTAACCCATGTCAGATTAACCTAAACTAATCGATAACCTAAGCATTCCATTGCATATCCCTATAAGACGTCCTACCGCTTCGACACTGCGCAGCAATTCACAAAGTTCCGAACCAACATCGACCGTGAACCGGCAGTGATAGCATGAATTATAGTCTATATTTTAGGACCTATTTAGACGTTTTATGTTCAATAATCTGCATGTTTGAATGTATATTATGTGATTATACTGTCGTTTCATCTACCTTTGCGGGAATCGAGGTCTACACCAAGTTTCGTTGTAAACGTAGGTAAAATGGCACGTTTTGCATCAAAATGGAGCTAAAGGAGCTAAGGAGTCGTTGGAGCTACATTCAGGAGCTTAAGGAAGAATCCAAGAAGCATGGAATTGAAATAAAGATTTATTTTGGACCAGATTTAAGAGATTTCACCTTCAGCTGAGAGTCACCTCGGTTGACCACAGAGTCACCTCGGTTGACCACAGAGTCACCTCGACCGAGGTGATCTAAGGGAGCGTCTCGACTGAGGCGAATGTCCTGACGCGGCGAGATATATTTTATTTGGCTGAGATCTTTTATTTTTGGAAGGAGAGATCTTATATTTTTGGGCTGGATTTCTGGAAGGAAGATCATATATTTAGAAGATTTATTTTAGGAGATAAGATATATTTTAATAGGAAATTATCTTTTTAAGATATTTTATCTTTGGAAGATAATTCTCCTATATAAAGGGTTGGATTTTCAACAAGTTCAACCATGCTTAGAGGGCTGATAGCATCCAGCAATTAAGGGATTTTCTCCAGAGTTTTGAAGGAAGGAAGATTGAAGATCAATCTAGGAAGGATTGATAGCTTATTATAGCTTTTGTGAAGGGTTTTTGTAAGACTTTCTTAGATTCCCTTCTTGTTGATTTGTCTTGTTGGATTTGTGATCCAAGGAACGCTTATTTGTTTGATATTTGATTCAGTTATTGAAGCCTTATTCTTAAGGTTCTTGTGTTCAAATATTCATTCTCTTCCCATATATTTGATTATTGCTTTCATGATGATGAGTGGCTAATTTTCTTGTGCGATTCTAGGGTGATTGGGTGAAGGTTGTGGGAAAAGTAATGATAGAATAATCTTAAATTCTAGTAGGACCCTGAAAGCTCGAGTCTTTATCCTTAACCTTAGAACATCTCGTTCAGTCGATGAACATCTCGTCCGGGGTGGAATTCGCCTGACCGAGGTGACCTTTCTGATCCGTAACTAAGAGTTAAGTGTTAGAGTTTGCCAAATCCTATTCTTATTACACCTTTCCTGGTTCAATACAAGCCTAGGATGAGACTTACCCGGTAATTCCTTTGTTTGTTTACCCAAAATCATAAGTGTAGGTAATAAAGGTTTATCCTTTATTGGGGTTTGAGTGTGCCTTCATCCCATCTTTGTGAGTTAGCCTGAGACTTACCCGGTAAAGGTTGATTCTATTCCCTTAGTTGGTTTGTTGGTTTGAGATTATAGTTCATTTCCTTAGTACCTTGAGACTTACCCGGTGTAGGTTCTTCGGCTTGGGATTGTGAGTAGTGAGACTTACCCGGTCATCTATTCAACTTTAGTAACACCTTCCCTTTGCAAAACCTCAGCTTTGTCCGCTTATCTTGAGATCTTGAGTTGGAACCACAACTAGATGCTTTAATCCCTAGAATTGGCATATTTCCCTTAATTGACTTTATTATCATCTTTGAATTGTTTTAATTGCTTTTGTGGTTATTTGCAATATTGACAACCTATACTTGCTTTGTTTCACCTAAGTCCCTGAGATCGACACCCCGGAATTCTTGCTTTTACTACGATTGACCCGTACACTGTGGGTTCGCATCCTTGTTTTAAGCATACATCTAGGATTATAAATTTAAAGCTTGCACACACCATTTGGAGCGAACAAGTTTTTGGCGCCGCTGCCGGGGACTTGGTCTAGACCAAGCCGGTTGCGATAATCTTTCGGGGTTGTTGCCCCTGTTGCTACTAACCACTCTACTTGAGTGACTTTTGCAGGTTCTTTTTCTAAGGTTTATGCGAAGAACCCGTGATGGGAAGGAAATCGTTCCTTACGATCCCGAACCAGAAAAGATATATAAGAGACGCTTGAAAGAAGCGAAAATGGCCAACCAAGACAATCGCGATCTTGAGGCCGAATTGAAGGAGGCAATGGAACAACTGCGCCTCAATAAGGAAGAACTGCAGCGCGAAAGGGAGGAAAATCGCACCCGAGCTGCAGAGATTGAAGCAGATATGCCTGAGTTACGAGCTCAGATTCTGCATCGACCAGATCCTCGACCGAGGCAGGACCCCGCTCCAGTTGCCCTGGCCGAGATACTTCCACCTCGGATGCCAGTCCGAGATGTTCTTTTTGCAGGTATTCCACAAACCCTAGGGCAGAGGATGGACCCAAACCAACAAGTGAGGCGTCCAGGAGTCAACCTAGGAGATCCAACGGAACATGATTATGAACTTCGACCGCAAGTTCTTTCCATGATTCGCCAATTCCAATTCAGAGGTCTAGAAAGGGAGTCTCCACATCAACATCTACAAAACTATGAGATCTTGATGGAGACCTTGAAGCCTTCAAGAGTGGAAAATGATAATTATAAGTTAAGGTCTTTTTATTTTTCTTTGAAGGACAGGGCGCTTACTTGGTACCAATCTCTTCCTCCCGGAAAGATCAACACTTGGGAGGAGATGACGACGGAATTCTTGACGAAATTCTTTCCCCCTCCAAAACTGCCGAATTGAGGGGGAAGATCAATGCATTCATCATGAAGGACAAGGAGAGTTTGTCGAATTCATGGGAGAAGTTTAATGATGTTCTTTTGGATTGCCCACATCATGGGATTCCAAAGATAGGGTTGTTGGAGATTTACTTCAAGGGATTGGATAGAGCTACCCAATTCAGCCTTCAACCACTATCAGCCGGCACATTCATGGACATGCGGATTGATGAAGCTTGGGAATTTATTGAAAAACAAGCTTTGTACATGGAGAAGTACTCACACCAAGGAGCTGAAAACGGAGTTAAGAGAGTTAATTTCCAAGAAGCTCCATCAAATGATAATCAACGTACCTCCCTCAAGAATGATGTGAAGCAATTGAAGGAACTTCTGGTTGCTCACACCAAGAAAGAAGAGGCAGGATATCAAAACTCAAGGAACAACAACGGTTACCGGAACAACAACAACGGTTCCCGGAACAACAACTACACCAACAATAGAGGATCCAACAGCAATAATTGGAGGCCAAACAATCAAAATTCGGGTAACTCTTACTCTAACTCCAATTCGAACAACTCTTCTAATCCTTTCCTCTCTTCTTCTTCTTCTTCTACTCCATTGAAAAGCCAGGAGCCTGGATCAAGCTCGTCCCAGCCAAAAAAGAAAGATGCAGTGCTGAAGGCTATCTTGATCAAGCTCAATGCTATGGAGACGTCCATGACTTCATTTTCGAAGGCACAAAAAGCCTTAAAACAACAATTCTTTAATAAGGCGAATGAAGCGCCAAGAGATCCAGGGAAGCTTCCAGCAAGGAAAAAGAGCAACCCTAAAGGACAGATCATGGTAATAACGACGAGAAGTGGACTGAAAACTGTAGATCCAGTGCCTCGGTCGATGCCAGTGAAGAACACCTCGGTCCAGGTACAGACGAAGAACACTTCGGCCGAGGTGTCAACCGAGGTTGAGCCTCAGAAAGCGTCGGACAAAACTGAAGTTTATGTCCCACCTCCTGCATATAAACCACCACTTCCATTCCCTCAGTCAAGGGCTAGAGCACATCTAGACAAGCACTTTGGTAAGTTCCTTGACTTGATTAATAAACTACATATTAATATCTCTTTCCTTGATGCTATTCTAGGGATGCCCGCATATGGGAAGTTCTTAAAAGAGATTCTATCAAGGAAGAGGAAGCAGAAAGACTTTGGTGAAGTAAGGATGACATCTAAATCCTTCGAGCTCATTCAAATCATGAAGGAGAAGATGCTACCCAAATTAAGGGATCCCGGTTCATTTTGCATTCCCATTCAAGTTGGGGATGTCACTTGTGAGGCATTATGTGATCTAGGGGCCAGCGTGAGCATCATCCCGCTGGAGCTATGTGTGAGGATCGGACTTGGAGAGCCCAAGCCGGTGAAGATACGGTTGTAGATGGCTGACCGCTCCATTACCCATCCCGTGGGCATTATGGAAGACGTCCCGGTTAAGTTAGGTAATTTCTATTTACCTATAAACTTTGTTGTGCTTGACATTCCCGCAGATTATCCCGTTCCTATCATTCTCGTGAGACCATTTCTAGCAACTTCGGGTTGCAATGTGGATTGTAAAAACGCCAAGTTGCAATTCAACATTGGCGGTGATCAAGTTGAGTTTGCATTGCTTGCAGCAATGAAAGGAGAGCCGATGGGAGATGATATCTTCAACATCTATGATGAAGAAGAATCAAGAGAATTGGTGAGCTTTATCCTTATTAATGATCCACTTGAGAGAGTTATTAGTTTTAGCTTAATGGAGGAAGGTATAGATGTTTCTTGTGATGCAGATATACGGAACTTAAAAGCACTGGAAGAAGATCCAGGAGCTAAGACTGAAAAATTAATCTAGGAGAAGAGAATCTCCAGTTTCGGTCCCAGTTGCAGTACCTCGACCGAGGCACTTTCTGGACCAAGCGAGGTGTTCTTGACTGAAGAACATCTCGGTCACCCTCTTTGGACCTCGACCGAGGTCGAAAGCGAGATGATGTCAACTGAGACTTGTGAAAGTCCGGTTCTTCGATCTAAGTCTACTCCACAAGAAGGAGGAAGCAAAGATCCAACTCAGAAAGCACCCCCATTTGTGGAGCTTAAACAACTCCCAAGTCACTTGAGGTATGTCTTTCTTGGACCGGATTCCACTTATCCCGTCATTGTTAGTGCTTCCCTCTCCGAAACTGAATTATCTAAACTAATGCATGTCCTGAGGAAGCATCGAAAGGCTTTGGGTTATACTATTGATGATCTTATTGGCATTAAGCCTTCATTCTGCATGCATAGAATTCTAATGGAGGATGATCATAAGACTTCACGGGAACCTCAAAGACGGTTAAATCCGATCATGAAAGAGGTCGTGAAGAAAGAAATTCTTAAGTTGTTGGATGTAGGTATTATATTTCCTATCTCGTACAGCAAATGGGTGAGCCCAATGCACGTAGTTCTGAAGAAAGGAGGGATGACCGTTGTGACAAATAAGAACAACGAGTTGATCCCAACTAGGACCGTCACAGGCTGGAGGGTGTGCATCGATTATAGGAAGCTGAACGTGGCCACTCGGAAGGACCATTTTCCACTTCCCTTCATCGATCAAATGCTCAAACGGTTAGCCCAGCATTCACATTTTTGCTATTTAGATGGTTATAGTGGCTTCTTTCATATTCCTATCCATCCGGATGATCAAGAGAAGACCACTTTCACTTGTCTGTGGGGGACATTCGCTTATAGGAGGACGCCATTTGGATTATGTAATGCACCCGCTACCTTCCAGCAATCCATGATGGTTATCTTCTCCGAGTATATATAGGAGATCATGGAGGTATTTATGGATGATTTTTCAGTATATGGTTCTTCTTTTGATGATTGTCTATCTAACCTTTCTCTAGTGCTACAAAGATGTGAAGACACTAATCTCGTCTTGAATTAGGAGAAGTGTCACTTTATGGTTAATGAAGGCATCGTGCTAGGACACCTTGTTTCCAACCGAGGCATTGAGGTCGATCCAGTTAAGATCGAGACTATGGAGAAACTTCCTCCCCCTTGTTCTGTTAAGGGTGTGCGGAGTTTTCTCGGGCATGTAGGTTTCTATAGGAGATTCATCAAGGACTTCTCGAAGATCTCTAAACCACTAACTAAACTCTTGAATAAAGATGTTGTTTTTGAGTTTTCGCAAAAATGTCTTGATGCATTTTACAAGATTAAGGAAGCATTGATCTCGCTCCCATTATCCAGCCTCCGGATTGAACCTTGCCCTTCGAGATCATGTGTGATGCGAGTGATGTGGCAATAGGAGCGGTACTTGGACAAAAGAAGGATGGCCGGACCACCGCCATTTACTATGCTAGCAAGACGTTAGACGAAGCCCAGCGTAACTACGCTACCACCGAAAAGGAGCTATTGGCAGTTGATAATGCTTTTGAGAAATTTTGTTCTTACTTAGTAGGGGCGAAAGTTATTATTTACACTGACCATGCAGCTATTCGTTACTTGCTCGCTAAGAAGGATGTCAAGTTGCGTCTTATTCGATGGATTCTCTTGCTTCAAGAGTTTGACCTAGAGATCCGCGATAAGAAGGGATCTGAAAATTCTGTTGCGGGTCACCTCAGCCGGCTATCTCCCTCTTCACGCGAGAAAGACGAACCCCCCATAGACGATTCATTCCCCGATGAGCACTTGCACTTGCTGGAACGTTTGATAGACTTCTTTATCTCACCCCACGATGAAGATGAAGTATGGGGTGAGGACACCTTCCAGCATGTTTAGGGACACCATACGGTCTAGCTAGCGACCTTAAACCAAGCACTTCTTGGGAGGCAACCCAAGGTATTGCTTTCTTTTCTCTTTTCTAGCCTAGCTTTAGATAGTTTGCTTTGCTTTATTTTTAGCGTCCTAGACAGACAACAGGTAATATCTAAGGAAGGAATACAACCCAGGAGCAACACTAGAAGGACAAAAGTTCGAGAAATTGAGAAGACGGAGTTTGACTAAGACACATCTCGGTTGCTGTCACAGCACCTCGACCGAGATGATTCTTGAGCAACCGAGGCGACTAGGGCTTATGCCAATCCACCTCGGTCCGTATCACCTCGGTCCAGTCGGGACCACCTCGACCGAGGTGACAGCAGTTTCAGTAAGGGGTATAAAAGGGGGAAGATTTCTCTCTCTTTCCTCTCTCACCTTCTCGACCGTGGCACACAGATTCACCTCGCTCTCCGATTCTCGATCATTTTCGACGGTTCTTGCTCCCAATCTGCAAAGAAAGAGTAGAGGATCAGTTTGCAAGCGACAATCAGCAACAAAAACGCTTCCAATCGGTCGAATCTGGGGTAAATTAATAAAACCCTAATCTCTTCTTCTTTCACTGATTTTCAAAGAAATTGGCTCTGGTTGCCAATTCTTTCTGTTAGAAAAGGATTAAGTACCCCATAGAAACAATTTGTAGTGATTTGGGGGAAAAGAACTGGAAATTTGAGAGTTGGAATCGAACAGCCTTCTACCTCGGTCCAATCGACCTGCATCTCGACCGAGGTGTTTCTTGAGGATTGTCAGGGCAACCGAGGTGGTCTGACAGAGAGAGAATGAGTTCTAGATCTGACAGACAGCTTGTCTTGAGGGATAGATCTTCCCCTTCTCCTTCTTCTTCTTCTCGACCTTCTATACCGGTAATCCACGAGCGTCACCAGATCGACTACGCTCGCATCTGTACATGTCCAGTGATTGCACCGTGCTTTTTGGACATTCTTGCTTTTGACTGTTTGGAGGTTGTAGATGATCTGAGACTGATGGTCGGGCTGGAGCAGTTCATGGAGATCAGAGCTCCAGCCTACCTCGAGCCCATACTAGAGTTTGTGAGCTCTGTGATTCACCTACCTGCAGAGCAGGCAATCAAATACCGGTTGCTGAACCGGAATTATCTAGTGTCGATGGATCAGTGGAGAGACATCTTCGGCTTCCCGACCCCGACAGTTACTGATTTCCCCTCTCGAGTTGTAGCTCGCTAGTTCTAGGGACAGATAGCTCACGTAGTTGAGCATGCTGACAGGTAGAGACCTGGAGATTCCAGGGAGCTGATCATCTACCACCTCGCCTTCAGACTCGCCCGCAGGATATTCAGCGAGACACTTCTGGCGTGTACTGAGACGCCCCAGAAGGTGAGACAGGGGGAGCTCTTGAGTTTATTTTGCATGGTGACTGGAGGCATTCCTGATTTCGGTACTATGTTGGCTGAGGACCTGCACAAGATAAAGGCCAAGGCGAAGGGATACATCTGTTATGGAGGGTTAGTGACTCATTTAGCTACTGAGATGGGGTTGGATTTGAGTGCTTGTACACTAGTGGCGGCTGCCAAGCCGCTAGGACTGCAGGAGATGATCACCAGGAGGATTCTGGTTCCTCGTGGACTTACTACGCCATATGTGGCGATGCCTTGGGAGCAGACTACGCCTCAGGGTATTAGGTGGTCGTCTCAGTTTTCGGTTTACAACCCTCAGTACTGGTCCACTACATGGACTCCATACATTGAGGACGTTAGAGATGCAGCAACATAGGCACAAGAGAAGGTTGATGAGGATGAGGAGGAC
The DNA here is from genome assembly GCA_033239045.1 of Fagopyrum esculentum. Taxonomy (NCBI): domain Eukaryota; kingdom Viridiplantae; phylum Streptophyta; class Magnoliopsida; order Caryophyllales; family Polygonaceae; genus Fagopyrum; species Fagopyrum esculentum. The sequence goes on along the minus strand of BSUD01000007.1, from coordinate 39,991,770 downwards.
GATGGCGGTGCCGCCATGGATACATGGACAGACACAGCTGTTCCTAGTGTGCTAGTCGTCGATCTGGATGACGAGGAGACTGAGGAGGAGGCAGCTGCACCACCACCACATCCTGCTAGGCGCAGAGTCCGCAGACTTAGAGATACGGCAGCACATCAGAGGATCGACGATCTCACCGATTAGATGATCGACTCCTACGCCGCTCTTACAGTTGATATCGGTGAGCGCCTTGATGACCAGCGCCGAGAGATGGAGAGTCGGACACACCAGATGTTGGAGAGCCAGCACTATCAGCGCCGGATGATGGAGATCCAGTTCCAGCACACTATGGGCTACCCTTTTGAACCATCCCAGTACCCGTACGTGCCATATCCACCACCAACACCAGCAGATCAGGATTAGAGCTTGCAAGGATTTCTTTTATTTATTTATTATGCAGCTCAGCTTATGTCCGGTGAGTATACTTCTTCTAGACTTATTTTGACCCAATGGGATAATGTGTCCCAAGTATGGGGTATTTGGATGTATGATTTGACTTTATGTGTATGCTTGTATGACTCTATTTGGATATTACTGTTTTATCTTGCTCTATGTGTTTATCTGAGACTACATGCATGCATACAGGTTAATTGATCGAGAAAAACGTCAAAAACTGGTTAAAGAAAAAACTTTTATGACCTCGACCGAAGTGATTCTGACCAATCAAGGTGCAGTACCTCGGTTGACTTAGAACATCTCGATCGAGGTGATTTAACTGAGACAGTTTTCGAAATGATTTTGGTGCTTCTTATCTGGATATGACCTCGATGAAGATTTTGTTTGCTGACTGGTTTTGAAATCTTTATATGTTTGAAAGGTTTTATGATATGTTTAAGTTGCTAAATGCTTTGTTTGAAATTTGTGGCATGTTCAATACTTTGTTTTTATCCAAATTATGTTGAATTTGAAGGTTGACACCACATGATGAGTTCTCTCACTTTCTTCCTGGGATGATTAAGGCAATTCATTCTCTTCTCTTCTTGATCATGCTTAGCCCCTCATATACATATTTGCCTCTCTTTACCTATCCGGGAATTTGGAAGCAAGCAAATGAAAAGCAAGTGAAAGTAAAGTTGAGATGTTGGCTGGAAGTTAGAAAGAAACAAATAGGTTTGGGGAAGTCAATCATGATGATGAGTAACTCGGCACCATTCACATAGCCGGGTGTTTGTGTCTTGTCAAAGTCGGATAGAGTGATATTCCTAACGGGTCATGGTATGTGCATCAAGGGTTTGAGGCATCTCGAGAAATTGATGATTGCTGATTTCTTAGGCTTCGGTTATTGTGCACCTCTATCCATATATACATCCCACCCTAAAAGTAAAAAAAAAGTAAAGTAAATAACCAAAGCTTATTGGTGGAAGATGTTGAAGTTCAAAGGAAGTGAAGTAAAGATCCTTTTCCCAGATTCTAGCACCACATTCCCTATATACATCCCACCCTCACACGTTTCTTGACCTTCTCTTGAAAAGACCTTGAGACCTCGAGCTTGTTGATTGACTTGGTGGTTTAAACTGAATTATACATGATTAATTTCGATAATAATGATTTATTATGCATTCTATGATTTTATGCAAAGATGAACAACTTTCTTATATTTATAAAATGTTTTGAGCATGTTTTGATTTTAAATTCCATGAAGCATTCTCTTAGAGTGATCTATGATAGGAGCACACTACCTAAATGTTTTGAAAAACTTTTCATTGATCTTTATGACTTATAATCCATTCTATCTTGTACTTAAGATTTAGAACTTGCTTGGGGAAAAGCAAGGGACAAGTATGGGGTATTTTGATAGCATGAATTATAGTCTATATTTTGGGACTTGTTTAGACGTTTCATCTTCAATAATCTGCATGTTTGAATGTATATTATGTGATTATATTGTCGTTTCATCTACATTTGCGGGAATCGAGGTCTACACCAAGTTTCGTTGTAATTGTAGGTAAAATGGCACGTTTTGCATCAAAATGGAGCTAAAGGAGCTAAGGAGTCGTTGAAGCTACATTTAGGAGCTTAAGGAAGAATCCAAGAAGCATGGAATTGAATTAAAGATTTATTTTGGACCAAATTTAAGAGATTTTACCTTCAGCTGAGAGTCACCTTGGTTGACCACAGAGTCACCTCGGTTGACCATAGAGTCACCTCGGTTTACCAAAGAGTCACCTCGACCGAGGTGATCTAAGGGAGGGTCTCGACCGAGGCGAATATCCTGACGCGGCGAGATATATTTTATTTGGCTGAGATCTTTTATTTTTGGAACGAGAGATCTTATATTTTTGGGCTGGATTCCTGGAAGGAAGATCATATATTTAGAAGATTTATTTTAGGAGATAAGATATATTTTAATAGGAAATTATCTTTTTAAGATATTTTATCTTTGCAAGATAATTCTCCTATATAAAGGGTTGGCTTTTCCACAAGTTCAACCATGCTTAGAGGGCTGATAGCATCCAACAATTAAGGGATTTTCTCCAGAGTTTTGAAGGAAGGAAGATTGAAGATCAATCTAGGAAGGATTGATAGCTTATTATAGCTTTTGTGAAGGGTTTTTTGTAATACTTTCTTAGATTCCCTTCTTGTTGATTTGTCTTGTTAGATTTGTGATCCAAGGAACGCTTATTTGTTTGATATTTCATTCAGTTATTGAAGCCTTGTTCTTAAGGTTCTTGTGTTCAAATACTTATTCTCTTCCCATATATTTGATTATTGCTTTCATGATGATGAGTGGCTAATTTCCTTGAGCGATTCTAGGGTGATTTGCTGAAGGTTGTGGGAAAAACAATGATAGAATAATCTTAAATTCCAGTAGGACCCTGAAAGCTCGAGTCTTTATCCTTAACCTTAGAACATCTCGTTCAGTTGATGAACATCTCGGCCGGGGTGGAATTCGCCTGACCGAGGTGACCTTTCTGATCCGTAACTGAGAGTTAAGTGTTAGAGTTTGCCAAATCCTATTCTTATTACACCTTTCCTGGTTCAATGCAAGCCTAGGATGAGACTTACCCGGTATTTCCTTTGTTTGTTTACCCAAAATCATAAGTGTATGTAATAAAGGTTTATCCTTTATTGGGGTTTGAGTGTGCCTTCATCCCATCTTTGTGAGTTAGCCTGAGACTTACCCGGTAAAGGTTTATTATATTCTCTTAGTTGGTTTGTTGGTTTGAGATTATAGTTCCTTTCCTTAGTACCTTGAGACTTACCCGGTGATAGGTTCTTCGGCTTGGGATTGTGAGTAGTGAGACTTACCCGGTGATCTATTCCACTTTAGTAACACCTTCCCTTTGCAAAACCTCAACTTTGTCCGCTTATCTTGAGATCTTGAGTTGGAACCACAACTAGATGCTTTAATCCCTAGAATTTGCATATTTCTCTTAATTGACTTTATTATCATCTTTGAATTGTTTTAATCGCTTTTGTGGTTATTTGCAATATTGACAACCTATACTTGCTTTGTTTCACCTAAGTCCTTGAGATCGAGACCCCGGAATTCTTGCTTTTACTATGATTGACCCATACACTGCGGGTTCGCATCCTTGTTTTAAGCATACATCTAGGGTTATAAATTTAAAGCTTGCACACACCATTTGGAGCGAACAGGCAGCATCACCACATCACCCAGGTTCCTTCCGTTGGTTCTGTCGACAACCAGCAACTCTTCGGCGCCGGAATCGAACCGCCTACACCAACGTTGTAGCCATACGCCTCCAACCGCGACACCGCTAGCACCAGGACTGGACTCCTGACTTCCTTCAGAACCGAAATAACGGTAAATCTTACTTCCCTCGGATCATCTTCTTCTACCTTTTTGCTGCTGAATCGTACCTTATCTCGCGACCAGGCGGCACGTCACTGACCTCGTTCCCTCTCTTCAACTGGAGTAGCACCACCTTCTGTCGACCTCGGTTATCATCGCTGCATATAGATTTGCTCGAGCTCTGTTCGAGGACGGTTACGATCGGAGTAGGCCTAGTCTCTTCAAGTGGAGCGGCGACTGGTGTTGAGACGGGTGAGTCCCTTGCCTCGGTATAACGTGTGCATATTTGTATGTTAGTAGAGCTGTAGAAATATAGATGTATATATAGATACAAATGCAGAATAGGTTTGAAACTGTATAAATGGGTACAAATGTAGCAGTGCACGTAGTTGTAGATAGAAAGATGTATAAGGATGGGTATGTATAAGTTTACATATAAGAGTAAGAAGGGTATGCACACGTAAGTATATATATAGGTATATGTGTAGGATATATGTGTAGGATATATATAAAGGTAGGAGATATAAGGTATGAATAATGTATGAGTAGGAGTGCAGTAGATCTATATAAGTATATAGAGATGTAGTAGATGGAAGAGATAAATAAATAAATATGTGGTAAGGTAGTGTACAAAAACATATATATATAGAGGTGTGAGACGGGAGTTATATAAATATATTTATATATATATATATATATATATATATATATATGTAGCGGTACAGAGTACACATACACGTATAGATAGGTTTGAGATAAGAGATATAAGTTTACATATATATATATATATATATATATATATATATATATATATATATATATATATATATATATATATATATATATATATATATATATATATATATATATATATATATATATATATGTATGAGAGTAGAGTAGTAACCGAGAAGGGAGTGATGTTGTCCTCTTTGACGAGTTTGTTCGAGATTTAACCTTATAACCTCTAGTAAGCTATCCGTGAGAACCAAATTATGGAAACAAGTTCTAAAAGTAAATATTATATTTTAATGATAGACTTTGAGACTTTCCGAGATCAGGAGTAAAATAATCTTTTACCTTAAGAATCTGTAGTTTCATAAATTCTTCTCATGAGAATGAACCTCTTAGAAGTTTATAACTTCTAAGAGTATGGAATGTGATTTTGATTCCCATGCCTTAATTGACAGGTGTTGGAGTTACCACGAGTACGGACCGAGTTGAGACTTGTTAGAGTGTGATTTGACTCATGTAAGTCCTTGCTACTTACTTAGCTAGTTTTTGGATGTTAGTTGGGTGATAATAGTGGTGTGTGTGCAATGTGTGTTATAATAATAACTTGTTAGGACGATTGTTGTTATTATGTTTTAAGGCCCAAGTGTATGTATAACGGGTCGTGACATCACTTCCCAGCTTTGACAGGAGACTGGGAGGCTCTCTATACCCAGACCATACAGGTACAAGGTGACATGCATCAGATCCATTCCTGATGGTTACACGGGGGCGGAGGCGAGGTTTCAGAATCCCTCGTGTCACAAAATAAGTATCATTAGTAAGAGTGAATGACTTAAATGAAGATAATAAATGGATTGTTTGGAAGCATGTTGAGTGTTTACTTTTGTTATGTGTGTGTGTGCTATTATTATTCTTCTAATGTTTAGATAGCTAGCTAACGGTTGTTCTGTTGTGTTTTTAGATTTACCGCAGGTTAGAGCAGCAGCTGAGTGATCCGGAAGTAGTGGTCAGCCGGGTCTCCGTACTCCTTAGAGTGGGGGGTTGGGTTGTTGCTTTGTTGTCCTTTTCTCTTGTTATGACAGTTAGTCTTTTTCGTTGTTTAAGTATTAGGCTGTTAGACGTTGTTGCATTCATTCCTTTAAAAATACTATTTCATGAATTTCGGTTTTCTTATTTGTGTCTTGTTGCAAGATCCTAGTAATATTGTTGTCAAACTAAGGTCGGAACCCATTGTGAGGTCCTAACTAGTAACGTCCCAAGTTCTGAGAATTCAGGGTGTTACACCACCTCCATTACACCTTACCTTCTTCTTGATTCACTACTTCCCCTTTACCTTGGTCAAACTTTAAAGCCTCTAATTCGTGTCGTTCTCCCATATGTCAATTCCACGACCTACAAAGGTCGCATCAGGTCATCCAAATCCCTCTATATACCCGTAATCTTGTTTACTCATCCCTTCTACACTCACCAATAGACAACCCACATTTGTGCGTTCAGTTGTCACCGATTAACTTGTATTTGACCTTCTCCGAAGTCAACGACTTATTATTCTACTACACTTCTCATATCACCATTCTTATGAAGGCTACCCTCCTCGGGGTACTTTACCTTAAACTCTGTTAGTTCCTTCTTCATTTCATGCTTCCTCTTCTTTATAAGGTAACTATATCTTCTTTGCCTTGTTGTTTGGTATAACTCCCTTTCATAGGCTTAACCATCCTTTCTTGATGTCTTTCAAGACCACCTTCCCAAATAATATAGCCCTAGCTAGCATCCACTCGTGTTCCTCTTGGTTGGTATCTTAAGTCTCTCGATCAAAGCTCTTCGTTTCGTCTTTCATCTTCTTGGGGTCATCATTTATACACCCTTCCTCCTTCTTGGCGTTTCTTAGTCTTATCATCATAATGCAAATCGATCAACTCCACGTCAATCCCCACCATGCCCTTCTTCTCATAACTCTAGTAATATTGAAACTTTACTTTTTTGGTACTTCGTAACCTTAACGTACGGTATCTTAAATCTTTAGCAAATGGTTCGATCACTCTTCTCGTCTTGACTCAAATGCTTAGGATCGTCTAAAGAAAACTTCACATCTTAATGGAATGTAACCTTTAACCTTGTTAGAATGTATCCCTCTCCTCCTCGATTACCATCTTTAGTTGTCCACGCGTCTTCTTGAAGAACTTATGTTTGTTATCCCTATTGGTCTCGTTGTCTTTCTAATCGTGACTTCTTTGTAACCACTTCCACACCTTTTTGTTACTCATTTTTCTTGTATGTTCCCTATCTCAATTTCTCTTAAGTTGTCACGAGTTTTCTTTTACTTGGTTGCCCTTCGTTTACGTCATCTCTAATCCTCCTCTTCGACATCCTCTTAAAGGAGTACAAGAACTCCAAGGTGTTCGCCTGAACGTAGCTCTCAACTCGATACTTGAGTATATTCGTCCTCGTATGTACACTATCCTAAGCCCAAAAAGGCGTTTCAAGGGCGATAATAGCTTCCTGTCTTCTTATCTATAAGGTCCACTACTACTAATATAATACCAGCATACCATATGTGTATGTATATATAACTATATATATAAGAATCCGTATGTAAGACTATATAAGTCCTATGTCCACATAACTAATAATATAGCATATCCGGCATTCCATTACAACAATACACGATCCAAACATGTACTATAGTCCACATATATCACTATAATATAAATCACGTCTATCAAGCAACTACAATCCAAATATACTATACATATCTACATATATACGCATATATATCAAAATCCAATAAACTAAGCTGCCGAGATCCGCGGAAGGAGTGGTGGTCCGTACATTCTACCCCGACTCATGCATGTGATTTTGAAAACGAAAAGTCAGAACCCGTGGGGTTCTGCTTATTCCTTATTCGGCCTTTAGAAGATTGCGAGTGCCATTGTTGTCAACCTAGGGCTCTGATACCACTTTTGTAACACCCCGAATCCGCGGGACTCGGGATGCTACGGGTTGAGACCTCACAATGGGTCCCGACCCTTAGCCTGACAACAATTTCACCGGATCTTTCAACATGACACAAATAAAGGCAAAACCGAAAAGTCCTTTTAATGCAAATGAAAAGAAAACCCGAAAGAACACAACAAAAGACTTCAGCCGAAAATACAACTCTAAGACTAAACGCCAACACGCGACATACAATATACAATAAATACAATACTCAAACTCGACTCCACCCAAAACCCAATCCTAAAATGTACGGAACCCCGGCTGCCCACTCTTCCGGATCTCTTGGCCGTATTCCTAACCTGCAAGGCAATCTACAACAATCGGTATAAAACCGTTAGCTAATATTCGAAGCATTAGAATCAAGGTGAAAGGCACAAACACAAGTAAATCACCACAACACACAATATACACCAAATCACACAAGTCCGGTTTATTATCTTTTTATTATTAAGTCATATCCCGTTCTAATTCAACTTCTTTTGTGACACGAGAATCTCCCGAAACTCGCCTCGGTCCCCACTTACCGCATGGAACGGTACGGATGCATCCAACCGTCTAACCACACGGGCTAGTTGCCAAGAACCTCCTAACTCTACGCAAGAGCTAGACAAGTTGTCACCGCTCATTATCATACACTTGGGCCAAATAATATATAAAGGTCGGTAATCCTATTTCCGGTTTAGTTGTTATAAACAATAAAGAATAAACACACACCACCAAGCACACATCAATGCTAATACAAGGAATAACAACTAAGTAAGTCCGGAGATTTACCTTATCGCTACACTCAACTCACAACACTCTCGCTTCCTTGGGGAGGAAGCCCGTAACCTGCTCACAAGAAGATAACTATATCAAGAACAACCCACTCACAATAGAAGTCTTAGACTTCTATACAAATGATCTACCAAGATCATTTGACTCTCAATTCTAGGACAGCATCCTAGAAGCCCTCGTCCTCACATCACACTCAACAGAAGCTAGAAGTCCCAAGACTTCTAAACCTTCGGATCTCGCAAGATCATAACTCACAACACCACTAGGATACTCTCTTTCTAGTCCACAACCTCAACAATCATACAACCTCAACCCCTAAATTCTCTCAAGCTCAACATACAACTTAAAGCCATAAATAACCTCACAAGATAATATCAACACCTCAAGTCTAATGATTCTCACAAGATCAAACCATATACTCGAATCCTTATAACAACCTCACTAGACCGCAATACCACTTCTAGCTTAGAATCAACATCATACCATCAAACAATATCAAATTCTCAAAACTCACCTAAGATTCAAAGTCACTACTTGGCATTCACTCTAGGTTATGCTAGATTATCCAACCTAGCATGATATTAATATTAAACATTACTAGATCGCGGGAAAGGATACTCACACGACGTCAAAAGACGGAAGTCGATCAATGGATGTCGACTTTGGACTCGTTAGGCCTTTATCGGGACGCTTCCGAACCTAACACCAAAATTAGAATATATATATATATATATATATATATATATATATATATATATATATATATATATATATATATATATATATATATATATATATATATATATATATATATATATATATATATATATATATATATATATATATATATATATATATATATATATATATATATATATATATATATATATATAATTCAAAGGAAAAACTCATTTTCAAAAGTCGACGCTAAAAACCCGGGTTTAAATATTTGAGCTATAACCGAATTAATCCAACAAAGACATAATATACCGTGTATAAAAATATAAGAATATCCCGTAATTAAAATCCAAGGGTAAAAACTGCTAACACATCTTCCGGGGCATATTACACAATTTCAGCAACTTGGATTATATTCTGCAAATAAATTTTCTAGGCCAAATCCGTAATTAATTCCAGTGAGGGCATAATTGCAAAAAACATAAATATGGACCATAAAATGAAAATGAGAAACATGGGTAAATATTGTAATTAACCAAAGAAAGGGGGGGATTTGATTTCTAAAAGAAAGGTCATCTTCAACCTAAAACAGAACGTAGCAGCTGTGAGGCGGCGACGTGGGCTTGGTGGATCCGGCAGGGCGAAGCAAAAGTAGAGCTAGGGCAGGCGGTGGCAATCTTCTCCGGCTGGATTCGCCGGCGAAGGAGGTGGCAGACCTCCATGTCTCCGGTGGTGAGTAACGAGAGAAAGAGAGAGAGGCGAAGCGCTGCAACAGTGTGTACGGCCCTTGGCAGCACCAACAGGCTCGACAAAGTGGATCCAGAAGCTATTGTGTTAGATCGATGTCGAGGGAGGTGAGGTGGTGGTATCCAGAACAGAGGAGGATTATGCTTGCTCAGACCAGTAGAAGAGGAGGTGACAGTGGGGTTCGATCTGTGCGAAACAGAGGAGGCTACGGGTCCAAGCCTCCAAGGTAAGGGCTCACCGGTTCTTGCTGAAGGAATTGTGTCCTTTATCCAAGGTGCAATTACTGATGATGAGATAGGACATTAAATATAGGGATATATATAATCCGATAATATTAGGGCCCATGGCGTTTTGCTAGAAGCTAACCATGATCGGTACATTTATATGATAAATTGTATTGCTAGTGTTATCGGGTCCTACGAGGTCACACCATAACGAGCAGGTGAACTGAATCAATTAATGAGAGAATTACCATATAGGAGTATATGGTGGAAAAGGATATATTTTGTAGGAGTACAAAATATATTATGGAGTTGGTAATTAATAATAGATAAGGGGTTATTTATTTATTAACTACTAAAATATATATCTTATATTTTAAGGTCGGGCTTGTTAATGGTTAAAAAGCCCAACCCTAATTTGATATATTTTATCGATCGATTGATACGTAGGGTAATGTCAGCCGTTTATCACGATACTGTACGGGTTCTTCCCTTTCGATCCCTCTCTCAAAAGCTTCATCCTTTGTAGCTTCATCCTTTGTTCTAGCAATCGAAGGTTAAGGCGATTCTTGTTCAGTCTCGGGTGGACCAACTAGAGGAGTAACACTTGGAACTCTACATATCCGTGAAGGAGTTATTGAACACGCATCAAAAGGTATTCCTTTTCCCCCTTATCTAATCTATTATGCATGCGATCCATGTTTAGATGTTTAGGAAATCGTTTCCTGAAATTCCGCTTTTACACATCTAAATCCCAACAGTGGTATCAGAGCTTCGCATAAATTGATTAGATCAAATTAAAAAGGCCATGTTTTGATGCATGTATTGATTGTTTTGTTTCAATTACGAAAGAGATTGTTTGTATGGATTAATTTGCATGATTAGATTAAGGTGTAAAATTGATTGCTTAATGATAATTAAGTTTATGGGTCAAGCAGCTACTGTTGTACGTAGCTTTAGGGTTTTAAATTGTTATTTTTATTAATTTTCTAATAGGATTAGTTAATTATCTAAATAATAATTTTTTGTTTTCAGAATATTATATATATATATATATATATATATATATATATATATATTTTATCTAGATAAATATGTTTTATCAAGTTGGAAATAAATAAATTTAATTTGTTAAGATATGAGATATTTTATCTTAGTTAAATTATACCCTAAAATAAAAAGATAAGATTTGATTCCTAAAAGATATTATATGAGATATTCTATAATATGATTTATCAACGGAAACAAATAAATTTAATTTTGTTAAGATATGAGATATTTTAACTTTTAATTTATTTTTTTAAAATTATATCTTAAAATTAAAAGATATTATATGAGATATTCTATCTAGATACATATGATTTATTTTCTTTTTGAAGTATTTTTTTTTGAATAAATATGATTTATCTTATTTGGAGATTATAATTTAATTATATTAGGATATATGATATCTTACTTAATTAAATTTTATCTTAAAATAAAAGATACCCATCATTTATGGAAAATTGCTTATTTTTTGTATGAGGTCCTAATTTAGAATTGTTCTATATTTTGACAATAATCTAACATTAGAAATGTTCTGATATTAGCAAGTTACTAATTTTAGAAAGTTACCATAAATAAAAAGTTACTATTTTTGGAAAGGTTCCGAATTTAGAAATTTTACACCTTTAGCATTTTAATGATTAATATATGATATTAATACCATACACAATATGATTGATTAAAACAATACCGGAAAGAAGTTTCCAATTCTATTTTTTTTCTTTATGTGATAAAGTGGTTATGTGTTTTTTTTTAAATATCATATATGCCATGCTTGTATGTATGTGTATGGTGATATGCTCGTGCAGGCGGTTACTAGTATGGCCCCAATCTTAGGATAGTTAAATACGATCTGCGCATCGTTATGATTTTATTGTACACGATCTGTGTATCGTTATGTGTTTTTGTAATTTTCAATTTCTGCAAGAGTTATTTTAAATTTATTATACAAGAAGACCAGAGTCCTGAGGAGCCCAAAGGATGGAGATCCATGGAGGTCCAAGAATGAAGAATTTTTTAGGGGCCATACTAGGAACCATTTATTTAATGCATTTTTTTAAATGCCTTAAATTCCCACTTGTATGCTTGTTTGTTATTTTTGCTATGAGTTCACTTTAAAATAACAACCTCGCATGCTTAAAAACGTCCCTTAAAAGAATATTGAGAATTGTCTTCCCATATCATAACCGATCCCTATCTAGGAATTTGTAGGATAGGTTCCGTCAAAGCGGGGTGTCCTTACTTTGACCTAGATATATTGCGGGTATGCTCATACTAAGGGGCATGCTGCTTTGATATGGTTAACTCAACAAAAGACCAAAAGATAAAGTTTTGGATTTTGAGACATAAGGGTGAGTTCACATCCGATGTGTTCCCATCAACCAAGAATTATAAGGAGTTATAATTAGTAAAGGAGTTTACTTACCTTGATTATATGAGACTTAGGGCAGTGCCAAAGTACGCTAAGGTTCATATATGATAGGATCTTGGAATCATTTTTGCTCACTAAGGGAATTGATAATATGAGTAGAAATGTGCAAAAACTTCAATTGTTTATAATTGTTATAACAGTTTATAGCTTTTGCAAAATCAATCATAACTTATCTGCATTTTATTATTCTGTGTTTTTTGTAGTCCACCATGTCAAACAAAAACCTCATATCTTCTTTACGCTCCATACTCGATAAAATGAAAATGAACGAACACAACTTCCTTAATTGGGAGAGAAATCAGAGAATTGTTCTCAGGTCGGAGAACCAAGAGGATGTCTTGGAACATCCAATCCCTAAACTCACATTGAACTCATCTGATGAGAACCATGTGACGTACATGAAGGATAAGAAGCAAGGGAATGTCTCCACTTTGGGTATTCATGTTGTTGAAATTTTGTCAACTAATTCTATTTCATGGGTATTGGATACCGGATGCGTTTCTCACATTACTTCGAATGTACAAGCACTAAGAAATAGAAGGACGTTGCGGAAGGGAGAGGCAGATCTACGAGTTGGTAATGGAGCAAGAGTTGCTGCTGTTTCCATTGGAGATTATTGCTTGACTTTACCTTCTGGCTTAGAGATAGAACTTAATAATTGTTATTTTGTTCCATGCATTACTAAGAACTTAATTTCAATTTCAGTTTTGAACCGTGAAGGTTATACATTTACCATTACTAATCACAAGATGATGGAGATTTATATGAATGGTATTTATTATGGTCGTGCGAATATGAGTAGTAATGGACTATACATATTAGACCTCAAAACTGAGATATATAACATTAGTACAAAAAGGCAAAAGTCGAATGAAACAAACGAAGCAAACCTATGACATTGTCGATTGGGTCACGTAGGCATAAAGCGCATTAAGGAACTCCAAACAGTTGGATTACTTAAACCATTTGATTTGGAATCATTTGAAACATGCGAGTCGTGCCTAATGGGAAAGATGACAAGGTCACCCTTCACTGGTAAGAGTGAACGGACTTCTGAACTTCTAGCCCTCATACATACGGATGTATGTGGACCTATGAGTAAAGAGGCTAGGTTTGGCTATCGCTACTTCATTACATTTACTGATGATTTTAGTAGATACGGGTATATCTACTTAATGAAACAGAAATCAGAATCCTTTGAAAAGTTCAAGGAATTCCTGAATGAAGTGGAAAGACAAACAGGCAAGAAGATAAAAGTGCTTTGATCAGATCGAGGAGGCGAATATCTGAGCCATGAATTCGATCATCATTTGAGAAGTTGTGGAATTGTGACACAACTCACTCCCCCGGGCACTCCACAACTAAATGGTGTGTCTGAGAGGAGGAACAGGACTTTGTTAGACAGTGTCCATTCAATGATGAGTTTTGCGGATCTTCCATTATCCTTTTGGGGATATGCTCTCCAAACAGCTGCGTTCGTTCTAAACAGGACTCTGTCACGTTCAGTGATAGCATGAATTATAGTCTATATTTTGGGGTTTGTTTGGACGTTTTATCTTTCATAATCTGCATGTTTGTATGTACATTATGTGATTTTACTACCATTTCATCTACCTTTGCGAGAATCGAGGTCTACACCTAGTTTCGTTGTAATTGCAGGTAATATGGTACGTTTTGCATCGAAAAGGAGCAAAAGGAGTCAAGAGTCATTTGGAGCTACATTGAGGAGCAAAAAGGAATCCTTCAGGAAGCATAGCCATGGATTAAAGATTTACTTTGGACCAGTTTTGAGAGATTTTACACTCAGTTATGATCACCTCGGTTGCCCAGAGATTCATCTCGACCGAGGCGATCCAGAGACATCGACTCGACCGAGGCGGACACCTAGGACGCGGCGAGAATATTTTATTCTTGGCTGAGATCTTTTAAAATTGGAAAGTGATCCTATATTTTTGGGCTGAGCTTCTAGAAGGAAGGAGATATGCAGAATCATATATTTTACCTATATTTATGGGATAATATCTTCTTAAGATTTATTATCTTTGGAGGTTTATTTTTCCTATAAAAAGGGTTGATTTTCTACAATTTGAACATCACGCTATACCACCGATCAGGGTTTACAAGCGCAGCAGCCGCATCCTACTCCAATTTGGGAGATTCGAAGAACCTTTTTGAAGGTTGAAGGAAGATTGAAGACTATAGCTTTATAGCTTTTTGGAGGGTTTTGTAAGATTGTCTTCAATTCTTTTCCTTGTTGTCTTGTCTTATTGGATCATTATCCAAGGAACGATTTTTGTGTGATATTTGATTCAGTTATTGAAGTGTTTTCATTAAATTCTTCTTTGTTCAAATATTCACCTTCTTCCCATATATTTAATACTTTCATTATGATGATGAGTGGCTAATTTCCTTGTGTGATTCTAGGGTGATTGGCTGAAGGTTGTGGGAAAAACAATGATAGAATGATCTTAATCACAGTAGGATCCTGAAAGTTCGAGTTTTTAACCTTAACCCTAAGCATCTCGTTCAGTCGATGAACATCTCGGCCGGGGTGGAAACTGGCTGACCGAGGTGGCTTATCCGATCCTTAACTGAGAGTTAATGTGTTAGAGTTTGCCAAATCCTATTCTTATTATACCTTTCTGGTTCAAAGCAAGCTTAGGATGAGACTTACCCGGTAATTCCTTAGTTTGTATACTAATGATCATAAGTGTAGGTAATAAAGGCTTGTCCTTTATTGGGGTTTGAGTGTGCTTCCATCCCATCTTTGTGAGTTAGCCTGAGACTTACCCGGTAAAGGTTGATTCTATTCCCTTAGATGGTGTGTTAGTTTGAGGCAATAGTTCTTTATCTTAATTCCTTGAGACTTACCCGGTAATAGGAGTTACGGTTTGGGATTAGTGTGTAGTGAGACTTACCCGGTGATCTACTCCACTTTAGAAACACCTTCCCCATGCAAAAATCTCAGCTTTGTCCGCTTATCTATAGATCTTGAGTTGGAACCACAACTAGATGCTTTAATCCCTAGAATTGCATGTTTGCTTATTTGACATCTTATTCATCTTTGATTGTATACTTGCTCTTGTGGTTAGCATTAACACTAGCATACCGTATTGGACTTTGTTTCACTAAGTCCCTGTGATCGACCCCTGGAATTTTCTTGCTTTTACTACGATTGACCCGTACACTGCGGGTTCGCATCCTTGTTTTAAGCTTAAGTCTAGGGTTATAAATTTAAAGCTTGCACACACCGTTTGGAGCGAACAAGTTTTTGGCGCCGTTGCCGGGGACTTGGTCTAGACCGAGCCGGTACGGTTTGCTCTTGGGGCATTTGCCCCGTGTTGTCTTACCACTCTACTTGAGTGACTTTTGCAGGTTCTTTCTTAGGTATATGCGAAGAACCCGCACTGGAAAGGAAATCGTTCCTTACGATCCCGAACCAGAAAAGACATACAAACGACGCTTAAGAGAAGCGAAGATGGCCCAACAAGACGATCACGATCTTTTGGCCCAATTGAGAGAGACGCAGGAGCAGCTACGTCTCAGTAAAGAAGAGCTAAGGCAGGAAAAAGAAGAGAATCAGGCCAGGAATGCAGCAATCGAAGCTGAGATTGCAGCAATTCGGAACCAGATTCAACCTCGACCGATGCAGGATCCAGTAATTGATCCTCGACCGAGGCAGGTCCCAGTTCCTGACGCCCCGGCCGATGTGCATCCACTTCGGATGCCAGTCCGAGATGTTCTTCTTGCAGGAATTCCACAAACCCTAGGTCAAAGGATGGACCCTAATCAACAGCTGAGGCGTCCAGGAGTGAACCTAGGAGATCCAGCGGACCATGACTACGAACTTCGACCACAAGTTCTAGCGATGATTCGCCAATGTCAATTCGGAGGGCTAGAGAAGGAGTCGCCGCATCAACATCTTCAAAACTACGAGATCTTGATGGAGACCTTGCGACCTCCCAGAATTGAAAATAACAACTACAAGCTAAGACCTTTCTACTTTTCTCTTAAAGATAGAGCTCTTACTTGGTATCAATCTCTTCCTGCAGGAAAGATCAGCACATGGGAAGAGATGACTACGGAATTCTTGACCAAATTCTTTCCCCCCTCAAAGACTGCTGAAATGAGAGGGAAGATCAATGCTTTCATCATGAAGGACAAGGAGAGTTTGTCCAAATCATGGGAGCGGTTCAAGGATATCCTTTTGGATTGCCCACATCATGGGATTCCAAAGATCGAGTTGTTGGAGATCTACTTCAAAGGGCTGGACGGAAACACCCAGTTTAATCTCCAACTACTCTCCGCCGGCACATTTATGGATATGGCGGTTGACGAGGCTTGGGATTTCATTGAGAAGCAAGCCTTGCACATGGAGAAGTACACCCACCAAGGAGCTGAAGGTGGAGTTAAAAGAGTCAACTTTCAAGAGACTCAAACCAACAACAACCAATTCACGTCCTTGAAGAACGACGTGAAGCAATTGAAGGAGCTATTGATGGCTCAAACTAAGCAGGAAGAGCAAGGGCAAAGGAACAACAACAACAAGAACGGGTACCGTAACAACAACAACGGACCCCGAAACAACAACTACAACAACAATAGAGGATCCAATAGCAACAATTGGAGAGCGAATAATAACCAAAACAACGGTAACAATTATTCAAACTCCAACTCTAATGATTCCTCTAACCCTTTCCTCTCTCCTCCTTCTTCTTCTTCTACTCCATTGAAGAGCCAAGGGCAAGGATCAAGTTCGTCTCAGCCGGAAAAGAAGGACGCAGTCCTGGAGGCAATCTTGATCAAGCTTAGTGCTATGGAGAATTCTATGACTTCATTTTCGAGGGCCCAAAAGTCCTTCGAACAACAACTTGCTAATAGGGCGAATGAAGCGCCAAGAGATCCAGGGAAGCTTCCAGCAAAGACGGAAACTAACCCTAAGGGCCAGTGCATGGCCATCACGACGAGGAGTGGACTCAAAACCACAGATCCAGTACCTCGCTCGACGCAGACCACCTCGGTCCAGATCCAGTCGAAGAACACCTCGACCGAGATGCCAACCGAGGCGGTGCAACAGAAAGCAGGAGGAACAACTGAAGCCTATGTTCCACCTCCTGCATATAAACCACCACTTCCATTCCCCCAGTCCAGAGCCAGAGCACATCTTGACAAGCACTTTGGTAAGTTCCTTGACTTGATGAATAAGCTCCATATTAATATCCCTTTCCTTGATGCTATTTTAGGTATGCCCGCCTACGGGAAGTTCTTAAAGGAGATCCTATCAAGGAAGAGGAAGCTGGAGGATGTTGGTGAAGTTAGGATGACATCTAAATCTTCGGAGCTTATAAAGATCATGAAGGAGAAGATGCCACCTAAGTTGAGAGATCCCGGCTCATTTTGCATTCCCATTCAAGTTGGGGATGTCACTTGTGAAGCCCTATGTGATCTAGGAGCCAGCGTGAGCATCATTCCGCTGGAGCTATGCATTAAGATCGGTCTTGGAGAGCCCAAGCCGGTCAAGATTCGACTTTACATGGCGGATCGCTCCATCACCCATCCCGTGGGCATTTTGGAAGACGTTCCGGTCAAGTTAGGTAACTTCTATCTACCCATAGATTTTGTCGTACTTGACATTCCCGCAGATTATCCTGTTCCTATCATTCTCGGGAGGCCATTTCTAGCAACTTCGGGTTGCAATGTGGATTGCAAGAACGCCAAGTTGAAATTCAACGTTGGTGGCGATGAGGTGGAGTTCGCACTACTTGCAGCCATGAAGGGGGAGCAACTAACTGATGATATCTTCAACATCTACGATGAAGAGGAATCAAGAGAATTGGTGAGCTCTATCCTTATTAAAGATCCACTCGAAAGAGTTATAAGCTTCAGTTTAATGGAGGAAGGTATAGATGCTTCTTGTGATGCAGATATACGGAGCCTGAAGGCACTGGAAGAAGATCCAGGAGCCATGACTGAGAAGCTGATCCAGGAAACGAAGATTTCCAGCCTCGGATCCAGTAGCAGTACCTCGACCGAGGCACTTTCTGGACTGAGCGAGGCGTTTGAAGAACACCTCGGTCAACGCCTTTGCGCCTCGACCGAGGTCGACAGAGAGACGATTCAAACTGAGACTGCATCTGGTCCAGTTTCTGACACCACTCCACTGGAAAGAGGAAGCACAGATCCCTCCCAGAAGGCACCCCCAGTTGTGGAGCTTAAACAACTCCCTAGTCACTTGAGGTATATCTTTCTTGGGCCGGACTCTACTTATCCCGTTATTGTTAGTGCTTCCCTCTCCGATTCTGAATTAACTAAGCTAATGCATGTCCTGAGAAAACATCGAAAGGCCATAGGTTACACCACGGATGATCTTATTGGCATTAAACCCTCTTTCTGCATGCATAGAATTCTAATGGAGGATAATCATAAGACTTCACGGGAACCTCAAAGACGGTTAAATCCGATCATGAAAGAGGTTGTGAAGAAGGAAGTTCTTAAGTTGTTGGATGCAGGTATTATTTATCCTATCTCGGACAGCAAGTGGGTGAGCCCGGTGCATGTAGTTCCAAAGAAAGGAGGGATGACCGTTGTGACGAATAAGAACAACGAGTTGATTCCAACAAGGACCGTTACGGGCTGGAGAGTTTGCATCGACTATAGGAAGCTGAACACGGCTACTCGGAAGGATCATTTTCCGCTTCCCTTCATTGATCAAATGCTCGAACGGTTGGCCCAGCATTCACACTTTTGCTACTTGGACGGCTATAGTGGATTCTTCCAGATTCCTATCCATCCGGATGATCAGGAGAAGACCACTTTCACTTGTCCATGGGGGACGTTTGCCTATCGGAGGATGCCATTTGGATTGTGCAATGCACCAGCTACCTTCCAGCGATGCATGATGGCTATCTTTTCCGAGTACATAGAGGAGATCATGGAGGTATTTATGGATGATTTTTCTGTATATGGTTCCTCTTTTGATGATTGCCTATCTAACCTTTCTCTAGTGCTTACAAGATGTGAAGACACTAACCTTGTTTTGAATTGGGAGAAGTGTCATTTTATGGTTAACGAAGGCATTGTGCTAGGACACTGATAGCATGAATTATAGTCTATATTTTGGGGTTTGTTTGGACGTTTTATCTTTCATAATCTGCATGTTTGTATGTACATTATGTGATTTTACTACCATTTCATCTACCTTTGCGAGAATCGAGGTCTACACCTAGTTTCGTTGTAATTGCAGGTAATATGGTACGTATTGCATCAAAAAGGAGCAAAAGGAGTCAAGAGTCATTTGGAGCTACATTCAGGAAGCACAACCATGGATTAAAGATTTACTTTGGACCAGTTTTGAGAGATTCTACACTCAGTTATGATCACCTCGGTTGACCAGAGATTCATCTCGACCGAGGCGATCCAGAGACGCCGACTCGACCGAGGCGAACACCTAGGACGCGGCGAGAATATTTTATTCTTGGCTGAGATCTTTTAAAATTGGAAAGTGATCTTATATTTTTGGGCTGAGCTTCTAGAAGGAAGGAGATATGCAGAATCATATATTTTACCTATTTTTATGGGAATATATCTTCTTAAGATTTATTATCTTTGGAGGTTTATTTTTCCTATAAAAAGGGTTGGATTTCCACAATTCGAGAGCCCGCTTACACCGAAATACAGGCTGCATATACCCGCTATCAGCGCAGCAGCCGCATCCTACTCCAATTTGGGAGAGAGTTGAAGAACCTTTTTGAAGGTTGAAGGAAGATTGAAGACTATAGCTTTATAGCTTTTTGGAGGGTTTTGTAAGATTGTCTTCAATTCCTTTCCTTGTTGTCTTGTCTTGTTGGATTGCTATCCAAGGAACGATTTTTGTGTGATATTTGATTCAGTTATTGAAGTGTTTTCATTAAATTCTTCTTTGTTCAAATATTCACCTTCTTCCCATATATTTAATACTTTCATTATGATGATGAGTGGCTAATTTCCTTGTGTGATTCTAGGGTAATTGGCTGAAGGTTGTGGGAAAAACAATGATAGAATGATCTTAATCACAGTAGGATCCTGAAAGTTCGAGTCTTTAACCTTAACCCTAAGCATCTCGTTCAGTCGATGAACATCTCGGCCGGGGTGGAAACTGGCTGACCGAGGTGGCTTATCCGATCCTTAACTGAGAGTTAATGTGTTAGAGTTTGCCAAATCCTATTCTTATTATACCTTTCTGGTTCAAAGCAAGCTTAGGATGAGACTTACCCGGTAATTCCTTAGTTTGTATACCAACGATCATAAGTTTAGGTAATAAAGGCTTGTCCTTTATTGGGGTTTGAGTGTGCTTCCATCCCATCTTTGTGAGTTAGCCTGAGACTTACCCGGTAAAGGTTGATTCTATTCCCTTAGATGGTGTGTTAGTTTGAGGTTATAGTTCTTTATCTTAATTCCTTGAGACTTACCCGGTAATAGGAGTTACGGTTTGGGATTAGTGTGTAGTGAGACTTACCCGGTGATCTACTCCACTTTAGAAACACCTTCCCCATGCAAAAACCTCAGCTTTGTCCGCTTATCTATAGATCTTGAGTTGGAACCACAACTAGATGCTTTAATCCCTAGAATTGCATGTTTGCTTTATTTGACATCTTATTCATCTTTGATTGTATTACTTGCTCTTGTGGTTAGCGTCAACACTAGCATACCGTACTGGACTTTGTTTCACTAAGTCCCTGTGATCGACCCCTGGAATTTTCTTGCTTTTACTACGATTGACCCGTACACTGCGGGTTCGCATCCTTGTTTTAAGCTTAAGTCTAGGGTTATAAATTTAAAGCTTGCACACACCGTTTGGAGCGAACAAGTTTTTGGCGCCGTTGCCGGGGACTTGGTCTAGACCGAGCCGGTACGGTTTGCTCTTGGGGCATTTGCCCCGTGTTGTCTTACCACTCTACTTGAGTGACTTTTGCAGGTTCTTTCTTAGGTATATGCGAAGAACCCGCACTGGAAAGGAAATCGTTCCTTACGATCCCGAACCAGAAAAGACATACAAACGACGCTTAAGAGAAGCGAAGATGGCCCAACAAGACGATCACGATCTTTTGGCCCAATTGAGAGAGACGCAGGAGCAGCTACGTCTCAGTAAAGAAGAACTAAGGCAGGAAAAAGAAGAGAATCAGGCCAGGAATGCAGCAATCGAAGCTGAGATTGCAGCAATTCGGAACCAGATTCAACCTCGACCGATGCAGGATCCAGTAATTGATCCTCGACCGAGGCAAGTCCCAGTTCCTGACGCCCCGGCCGATGTGCATCCACTTCGGATGCCAGTCCGAGATGTTCTTCTTGCAGGAATTCCACAAACCCTAGGTCAAAGGATGGACCCTAATCAACAGCTGAGGCGTCCAGGAGTGAACCTAGGAGATCCAGCGGACCATGACTACGAACTTCGACCACAAGTTCTAGCGATGATTCGCCAATGTCAATTCGGAAGGCTAGAGAAGGAGTCGCCGCATCAACATCTTCAAAACTACGAGATCTTGATGGAGACCTTGCGACCTCCCAGAATTGAAAATAACAACTACAAGCTAAGACCTTTCTACTTTTCTCTTAAAGATAGAGCTCTTACTTGGTATCAATCTCTTCCTGCAGGAAAGATCAGCACATGGGAAGAGATGACTACGGAATTCTTGACCAAATTCTTTCCCCCCTCAAAGACTGCTGAAATGAGAGGGAAGATCAATGCTTTCATCATGAAGGACAAGGAGAGTTTGTCCAAATCATGGGAGCGGTTCAAGGATATCCTTTTGGATTGCCCACATCATGGGATTCCAAAGATCGAGTTGTTGGAGATCTACTTCAAAGGGCTGGACGGAAACACCCAGTTTAATCTCCAACTACTCTCCGCCGGCACATTTATGGATATGGCGGTTGACGAGGCTTGGGATTTCATTGAGAAGCAAGCCTTGCACATGGAGAAGTACACCCACCAAGGAGCTGAAGGTGGAGTTAAAAGAGTCAACTTTCAAGAGACTCAAACCAACAACAACCAATTCACGTCCTTGAAGAACGACGTGAAGCAATTGAAGGAGCTATTAATGGCTCAAACTAAGCAGGAAGAGCAAGGGCAAAGGAACAACAACAACAAGAACGGGTACCGTAACAACAACAACGGACCCCGAAACAACAACTACAACAACAATAGAGGATCCAATAGCAACAATTGGAGAGCGAATAATAACCAAAACAACGGTAACAATTATTCAAACTCCAACTCTAATGATTCCTCTAACCCTTTCCTCTCTCCTCCTTCTTCTTCTTCTACTCCATTGAAGAGCCAAGGGCAAGGATCAAGTTCGTCTCAGCCGGAAAAGAAGGACGCAGTCCTGGAGGCAATCTTGATCAAGCTTAGTGCTATGGAGAATTCTATGACTTCATTTTCGAGGGCCCAAAAGTCCTTCGAACAACAACTTGCTAATAGGGCGAATGAAGCGCCAAGAGATCCAGGGAAGCTTCCAGCAAAGACGGAAACTAACCCTAAGGGCCAGTGCATGGCCATCACGACGAGGAGTGGACTCAAAACCACAGATCCAGTACCTCGCTCGACGCAAACCACCTCGGTCCAGATCCAGTCGAAGAACACCTCGACCGAGATGCCAACCGAGGCGGTGCAACAGAAAGCAGGAGGAACAACTGAAGCCTATGTTCCACCTCCTGCATATAAACCACCACTTCCATTCCCCCAGTCCAGAGCCAGAGCACATCTTGACAAGCACTTTGGTAAGTTCCTTGACTTGATGAATAAGCTCCATATTAATATCCCTTTCCTTGATGCTATTTTAGGTATGCCCGCCTACGGGAAGTTCTTAAAGGAGATCCTATCAAGGAAGAGGAAGCTGGAGGATGTTGGTGAAGTTAGGATGACATCTAAGTCTTCGGAGCTTATAAAGATCATGAAGGAGAAGATGCCACCTAAGTTGAGAGATCCCGGCTCATTTTGCATTCCCATTCAAGTTGGGGATGTCACTTGTGAAGCCTTATGTGATCTAGGAGCCAGCGTGAGCATCATTCCGCTGGAGCTATGCAATAAGATCGGTCTTGGAGAGCCCAAGCCGGTCAAGATTCGACTTTACATGGCGGATCGCTCCATCACCCATCCCGTGGGCATTTTGGAAGACGTTCCGGTCAAGTTAGGTAACTTCTATCTACCCATAGATTTTGTCGTACTTGACATTCCCGCAGATTATCCTGTTCCTATCATTCTCGGGAGGCCATTTCTAGCAACTTCGGGTTGCAATGTGGATTGCAAGAACGCCAAGTTGAAATTCAACGTTGGTGGCGATGAGGTGGAGTTCGCACTACTTGCAGCCATGAAGGGGGAGCAACTAACTGATGATATCTTCAACATCTACGATGAAGAGGAATCAAGAGAATCGGTGAGCTCTATCCTTATTAATGATCCACTCGAAAGAGTTATTAGCTTCAGTTTAATGGAGGAAGGTATAGATGCTTCTTGTGATGCAGATATACGGAGCCTGAAGGCACTGGAAGAAGATCCAGGAGCCATGACTGAGAAGCTGATCCAGGAAACGAAGATTTCCAGCCTCGGATCCAGTAGCAGTACCTCGACCGAGGCACTTTCTGGACTGAGCGAGGCGTCTGAAGAACACCTCGGTCAACGCCTTTGCGCCTCGACCGAGGTCGACAGAGAGACAATGTCAACTGAGATTGCTGAGAATGACAATTTTTCTACTCCCTTCTCTGACATTCACCCACAGTTGGCGGATCATTCTCTCCACCAACTTTCTGATAATAAAGGTCCTTGGTATGCTGATATTGTGAATTATCTTGTTTGCCAGGAAATACCACCCGGATTGACGTACTCCCAAAAGAAGAGATTCTTCAAGGAAGTACGACATTACTACTGGGATGAGCCGCTGCTATTCAAGCGCGGACCGGATGGGATGCTTCGAAGGTGCATTCCGGAAGACGAAGTTAATAGCGTCATAAGGCATTGCCACTCACTTCCATGTGGAGGGCATGCTAGCACCGATAAAACATGCGCCAAGGTATTGCGTTCCGGTTTCTTTTGGCCTACATTATTTAAGGATGTGCAATCTTTTGTTGTTTCTTGTGATGCATGCCAAAGAACAGGGAACCTATCAAGGAGGAACGAGATGCCACTTAACAACATCCAAGAAGTGGAAATCTTTGATGTATGGGGGATTGACTTCATGGGACCTTTCCCATCCTCCGGAGGAAACCTCTACATTCTCCTTGCAGTGGATTACGTCTCTAGATGGGTCGAAGCCATCGCTTCTCCCACTAACGACGCCAAGGTGGTTGTGAAGTTCTTGAATAGAACTATCTTTCCACGATTTGGAACTCCACGCATCATCATCAGCGATGGAGGAACGCATTTCATCAACCGGAAGTTTAAGGCACTTCTATCGAAGTATGGGGTAACCCACAAGGTATCAACCGCTTATCACCCTCAAACTAGTGGACAGGTCGAGATCTCAAACAGAGAAATCAAAGCAATTTTGGAGAAGACCGTCTCTAGGACGAGGAAGGATTGGTCCATGAAATTAGACGATGCTCTTTGGGCGTACAGGACCGCATTCAAGACTCCCATAGGCACCACCCCTTATAATTTGGTGTATGGGAAATCTTGCCACTTGCCCGTTGAGTTGGAGCACAAAGCGTATTGGGCTATCAAATGGTTGAACTTTGACATTAAGGAGGCTGGTGAGAAGCGACTATTGGAACTTAACGAGCTGGAAGAGCTGCGTTTGAACGCCTACGAGAATGCCAAGATCTACAAGGAAAGGACGAAGAGATGGCATGACAAGCGTATCGTTCCAAAGGAGCTTAACGAAGGAGATTTAGTTCTACTCTTCAACTCCCGCCTCCGTCTTTTTCCAGGTAAGTTGAAATCTAGATGGACCGGACCTTACGTTGTGAAACATGTCTTCCCTCATGGTGCAGTTGAGATATGGGGCGAAACTAGCGGAAGCTTCAAGGTCAACGGTCATAGACTTAAGAAGTACCAACCGGAAACGCCGGTTGAGGAGGTCGCACCGATCTACCTCCTTTGAGACGCACCATGGTCCAGCTAGCGACCTTAAATCAAGCGCTTCTTGGGAGGCAACCCAAGGTATTACTTTCTTTCCCGTTTTCTAGTCTAGTTTAGATAGTTTTTTGTTTTTGCTTTGCTTTGCTTTGTTTTTGGTGTTTTAGACAGATAACAGGAAGGAGCACTCCAGAAAAGGGAGAAGTTCGAGATTCTGAGAAGAAAGAAGCACCTCGGTCACTGTCAGAACACCTCGACCGAGTTGACTCTTGAAGCAACCGAGGCGACTAGGGTTTCTGCAGAACCACCTCGGTCCGTACCACCTCGGTCCAGTCAAGACCATCTCGACCGAGGTGACAGCAGATCTCGCGACAGTATAAAAAGGAAATTTACTTTTTCACTTTTTATTTTCACCCATTTCGACCGCGGCGACAGAGGCATCTCGTTCTCCTCCGTTTCTCGCTCTTTTTCGACGATTTCTGTTCCAAAACGCGATTAAAGGGAAGAGGAGTCGATTGCAACCACAGATCTGCAAGAAATCTGAGCATTTTCGACCGAAACGAGGTAAACGAAGTTCGAAAACCCTAACTCCTCGTTTGCTGTTTATTGGGCTTTGGTTGCCCTTGATTCTGCTGAGGAAACCCATAAGTACCCCTTAGGAAGCAATTGTAGTGATTTTAGGGGGAAAAGAACTGGAAATCTGAGAATTGGAATTCGAACTGCTACGCCTCGGTCAAGTCGGCCTGCATCTCGACCGAGGTGATTTCTGGAACTTGTCAGTCGACCGAGGTGGTCTGACAGATTGATTTGTGAAGATGAGTTCAGATAGATTACTGGCCCTTAGAGACAGATCTTCACCCTCCCCTTCCCCTTCTTCTTCCCGTCCCTACCGCCCGGCTATCCACGAGAGATGTCGGGTAGATTACGAGAGGATAGCGGGCCGTCCGGTTATCGCACCGCGATTTCTGGAGGTATCCGCTTTTGACTACCTAGGGTTAGAGGCTGACCTTAGGAGGATGATAGCTACAGTCGGGCTGGATCAGTTTTCTGAGATCCGAGCCCCAGCCTACATAGAGCCGACACTAGAGTTCGTCAGCTCCTTCTCCTACCTACCCACAGAGGGATCTGTGAAGTACCGGCTGATGAGCCGGAACTTCCTGGTTCCATTAGAGATATTCAGAGAGATTTTCAGCTTTCCTACCCCTACAGCTGTAGACTTCCCCTCCCGATCCGTAGCTAGGGAGTTTTGGGGTCAGATCGCCCACATCACCACTCATGCAGACAGATGGCGCCCCGGAGATTCCAGGGAGAAGGTCATCTTCCACCCAGCTTTCAGACTCGCCCACCGGATATTCAGCGAGATGCTTCTGGCGCGTACTGAGACGCCCCAGAAGATCAGACAGGGGGAGCTATTTTCGCTGTACTGCATGGTTACAGGCGGCTTCCCGGACTTTGGCTTGCTCCTGGCAGAGGATCTGCACAGGATCAAGGCCAAAGGGAAGGGTGATATTTGCTGTGGAGGTCTAGTCACCCACATCGCCTCCTACCACGGGATGGATCTCAGTATCTGCACATTGGCGGCGGCTCCGAAGCCGCTGGGTCTGCAGGAGATGATCACGAGGCGGATTCTTGTTCCTCGTGGGTTGACTACTCCGTATGTTGCCATGCCTTGGGAGCGGACAGCGCCTCAGGGCATCAGATGGTCTGCACAGTTTTCGGTCTTCGACCCACATTTTTGGCAGACAGCATGGGCCCCGCTGATGGAGGACTACAGAGAGGGAGCTGCTGCAGCTGCTGAGGAGGCTGAGGAGGCTGAGGAGGAGGACGATGATGACGAGACAGTTGAGGAGAGAGGAGGCGGCGTCCCGATGGACACAGGGACAGATACAGCTGGGACGAGCGCGCCTCCCATTATTGATTTGGATGAGGATGAGGAGGATACTGAGCCTGCACCTGCTGCACCTCCCGTTAGATCTACTAGACGTCGGACACGCCGTCACAGAGATGCAGAGGCTCATCGTCGGATCGACGAGTTGACAGAGTAGATGATAGACTCATATGCTGCCCTTACAGTAGACATGCATGAGAGGTTTGCCGCCCAGCACCGACACCTTGACAGCTGGACTCAGCAGATGTTGGAGGGGCAGCACTATCAGCGTAGGATGATGGAGCTACAGTTCCAGCAGACTATGGGCTATCCATTCGATCCGACCCAGTATCCTTATGTACCACCACCACCACCACCGGATCAGGACTTCTGAGGAGCTGCAGAGTTTTATTTATTATATTTTTATGCAGTTCGGCTCTTTATCCGGTGAGTCCTCCTTTCTTTCAGACTTTATTTACACCCACTGGGACAGTGTGTCTCAAGTATGGGGTAGTTGATGTATTATCTGACTTATTTGACTTATGATGCATTATTCGATACTTTTGATGTATGACATTTTATCGGATATTTATATTTATGCTTCACTTTTGCATTTATATGTTTATCTGAGATTGCATGCATACTTACAGGTTATTTGATTGAGAAAAACGTCGAAACCGAAAAAAAAAATGGTTTTTTTTAAAAAAAAAATTTTTGACCTCGACCGGGACAGTTCTGGCAAAACGAGGTGTTTCACCTCGGTTGAACCAAGAACATCTCGACCGAGGTGGGTTAACTGAGAGTTTTCGAAAACGGTTTTTGTGTTACTTATCTGGATATGATCTCAGTGAAGATCTTGTTTACTGACTGGTTTTAAATTCTTTATATGTTTGAAATGTTTTATGATATGTTTAAGTTGCTAAATGCTTTGTTTGAAATTATTGGCATGTTTAATACTTTATTTTTATCCAAATTATGTTGAATTTGAAGGTTGACACCGCAGCATAAGTTCTCTCACGTTCTTCTTGGAAAGACCAAGGCAATTCATTCTTCTTCTTCTTCTTCTTGATCATGCTTAGCCCCTCATATACATATTGCCTCCCTTTACCTATCCGGGAATTTGGAAGCAAGCGAAGTGGTGAAAGCAAGTCAAAAGTTGAGAAGTGGCTGAAAGTGAAAGTGTTAGAAAGCAATAATAGGTTTGGGGAAGTCAATCATGAAGATGAGTAACTCGGCACCATTCACATAGCCGGGTGTTTGTGTCTTGCCAAAATCGGATTGAGCGATATTCCTAACGGGTCATGGTATGTGCATCAAGGGTTTGACGCATCTCAAGAAATTGATGATTGCGGATTTCCTAGGCTTCGGTTATTGTGCACCTCTGTCCATGCATCCCAAAAAGTAAAGTAAAAGAGAAAAAAGTGTGAAATAAGCAAAGCTTATTGGTGGAAGATGTTGCAAGTCAAAGTAAAAGTGAAGTTCATCCTTTTCCCGGATTCTAGCACCACATTACCTTACATACATCCCTACCCTACACGTTTCTTGACCTTTCTTTTGGGAAGCCCTTGAGACCTTGAGCTTGTTGATTGACTTAGCGGTTTAAATCGGATTATACATGATTAATTTTGATAATTATGATTTATTATGCATTCTATGATTTTATGCAAAGATGAACAACTTTCCTATATTTATAAAATGTTTTGATCATATTGAGTTTTTAATTCCATGAAGTACTCTCTTAGAGTGATCTATGATAGTTGCACACCATAAAAATATTTTTTGAAAGACTTTTCATTGATTTTCTTGACTTATAATCCATTCTATCTTGATTTCTATATGAGGAACTTGCTTAGGGACAAGCAAGGGCTAAGTATGGGGTATTTTGATAGCATGAATTATAGTCTATATTTTGGGGTTTGTTTGGACGTTTTATCTTTCATAATCTGCATGTTTGTATGTACATTATGTGATTTTACTACCATTTCATCTACCTTTGCGAGAATCGAGGTCTACACCTAGTTTCGTTGTAATTGCAGGTAATATGGTACGTTTTGCATCGAAAAGGAGCAAAAGGAGTCAAGAGTCATTTGGAGCTACATTGAGGAGCAAAAAGGAATCCTTCAGGAAGCATAACCATGGATTAAAGATTTACTTTGGACCAGTTTTGAGAGATTCTACACTCAGTTATGATCACCTCGGTTGACCAGAGATTCATCTCGACCGAGGCGATCCAGAGACGCCGACTCGACCGAGGCGAACACCTAGGACGCGGCGAGAATATTTTATTCTTGGCTGAGATCTTTTAAAATTGGAAAGTGATCTTATATTTTTGGGCTGAGCTTCTAGAAGGAAGGAGATATGCAGAATCATATATTTTACCTATTTTTATGGGAATATATCTTCTTAAGATTTATTATCTTTGGAGGTTTATTTTTCCTATAAAAAGGATTGGATTTTCCACAAATCCGATCATGCTTAGAGGCTGCATACAGCACGCTATATCGTCGATCAGGGTTTACCAGCGCAGCAGCCGCATCCTACTCCAATTTGGGAGAGATTTGAAGAACCTTTTTGAAGGTTGAAGGAAGATTGAAGACTATAGCTTTATAGCTTTTTGGAGGGTTTTGTAAGATTGTCTTCAATTCCTTTCCTTGTTGTCTTGTCTTGTTGGATTATTATCCAAGGAACGATTTTGTGTGATATTTGATTCAGTTATTGAAGTGTTTTCATTAAATTCTTCTTGTTCAAATATTCACCTTCTTCCCATATATTTAATACTTTCATTATGATGATGAGTGGCTAATTTCCTTGTGTGATTCTAGGGTGATTGGCTGAAGGTTGTGGGAAAAACAATGATAGAAAAATCTTAGATTCCAGTAGGATCCTGAAAGTTCGAGTCTTTAACCTTAACCCTAAGCATCTCGTTCGGTTGATGAACATCTCGGCCGGGGTGGAATTCTTCTGACCGAGGTGACTTATTTGATCCGTAACTGAGAGTTAAGTGTTAGAGTTTGCTAAATCCTATTCTTATTACACCTTCCTGGTTCAAAGCAAGCTTAGGATGAGACTTACCCGGTAATTCCTTAGTTTGTATACCAACGATCATAAGTGTAGGTAATAAAGGCTTGTCCTTTATTGGGGTTTGAGTGTGCTTCCATCCCATCTTTGTGAGTTGGCCTGAGACTTACCCGGTAAAGGTTGATTCTATTCCCTTAGATGGTGTGTTAGTTTGAGGCAATAGTTCTTTATCTTAATTCCTTGAGACTTACCCGGTAATAGGAGTTACGGTTTGGGATTAGTGTGTAGTGAGACTTACCCGGTGATCTACTCCACTTTAGAAACACCTTCCCCATGCAAAAATCTCAGCTTTGTCCGCTTATCTATAGATCTTGAGTTGGAACCACAACTAGATGCTTTAATCCCTAGAATTGCATGTTTGCTTATTTGACATCTTATTCATCTTTGATTGTATACTTGCTCTTGTGGTTAGCATTAACACTAGCATACCGTATTGGACTTTGTTTCACTAAGTCCCTGTGATCGACCCCTGGAATTTTCTTGCTTTTACTACGATTGACCCGTACACTGCGGGTTCGCATCCTTGTTTTAAGCTTAAGTCTAGGGTTATAAATTTAAAGCTTGCACACACCGTTTGGAGCGAACAAGTTTTTGGACGAGGAAGGATTGGTCCATGAAATTAGACGATGCTCTTTGGGCATACAGGACCGCATTCAAGACTCCCATAGGCACCACCCCTTATAACTTGGTGTATGGGAAATCTTGCCATTTGCCCGTTGAGTTGGAGCACAAAGCGTATTGGGCTATCAAATGGTTGAACTTTGACATTAAGGAGGCTGGTGAGAAGCGACTATTGGAACTTAACGAGCTGGAAGAGCTGCGTTTGAACGCCTATGAGAATGCCAAGATCTACAAGGAAAGGACGAAGAGATGGCATGACAAGCGTATCGTTCCAAAGGAGCTTAACGAAGGAGATTTAGTTCTACTCTTCAACTCCCGCCTCCGTCTTTTTCCAGGTAAGTTGAAATCTAGATGGACCGGACCTTACGTTGTGAAACATGTCTTCCCTCATGGTGCAGTTGAGATATGGGGCGAAACTAGCGGAAGCTTCAAGGTCAACGGTCATAGACTTAAGAAGTACCAACCGGAAACGCCGGTTGAGGAGGTCGCACCGATCTACCTCCTTTGAGACGCACCATGGTCCAGCTAGCGACCTTAAATCAAGCGCTTCTTGGGAGGCAACCCAAGGTATTGCTTTCTTTCCCGTTTTCTAGTCTAGTTTAGATAGTTTTTTGTTTTTGCTTTGCTTTGCTTTGTTTTTGGTGTTTTAGACAGATAACAGGAAGGAGCACTCCAGAAAAGGGAGAAGTTCGAGATTCTGAGGAAGAAAGAGGCACCTCGGTCACTGACAGAACACCTCGACCGAGTTGACTCTTGAAGCAACCGAGGCGACTAGGGTTTCTGCAGAACCACCTCGGTCCGTACCACCTCGGTCCAGTCAAGACCATCTCGACCGAGGTGACAGCAGATCTCGCGACAGTATAAAAAGGAAATTTACTTTTTCACTTTTTATTTTCACCCATTTCGACCGCGGCGACAGAGGCATCTCGTTCTCCTCCGTTTCTCGCTCTTTTTCGACGATTTCTGTTCCAAAACGCGATTAAAGGGAAGAGGAGTCGATTGCAACCACAGATCTGCAAGAAATCTGAGCATTTTCGACCGAAACGAGGTAAACGAAGTTCGAAAACCCTAACTCCTCGTTTGCTGTTTATTGGGCTTTGGTTGCCCTTGATTCTGCTGAGGAAACCCATAAGTACCCCTTAGGAAGCAATTGTAGTGATTTTAGGGGGAAAAGAACTGGAAATCTGAGATTTGGAAATTCGAACTGTACGCCTCGGTCCAGTCGGTCTGCACCTCGACCGAGGTGATTTCTGGGACTTGTCAGTCGACCGAGGTGGTCTGACAGATTGATTTGTGAAGATGAGTTCAGATAGGATACTAGCCCTGAGAGACAGATCTTCACCCTCCCCTTCCCCTTCTTCTTCCCGTCCCTACCGCCCGGCTATCCACGAGAGATGTCGGGTAGATTACGAGAGGATAGCGGGCCGTCCGGTTATCGCACCGCGATTTCTGGAGGTATCCGCTTTTGACTGCCTAGGGTTAGAGGCTGACCTTAGGAGGATGATAGCTACAGTCGGGCTGGATCAGTTTTCTGAGATCCGAGCCCCAGCCTACATAGAGCCGACACTAGAGTTCGTCAGCTCCTTCTCCTACCTACCCACAGAGGGATCTGTGAAGTACCGGCTGATGAGCCGGAACTTCCTGGTTCCATTAGAGATATTCAGAGAGATTTTCAGCTTTCCTACCCCTACAGCTGTAGACTTCCCCTCCCGATCCGTAGCTAGGGAGTTTTGGGGTCAGATCGCCCACATCACCACTCATGCAGACAGATGGCGCCCCGGAGATTCCAGGGAGAAGGTCATCTTCCACCCAGCTTTCAGACTCGCCCACCGGATATTCAGCGAGATGCTTCTGGCGCGTACTGAGACGCCCCAGAAGATCAGACAGGGGGAGCTATTTTCGCTGTACTGCATGGTTACAGGCGGCTTCCCGGACTTTGGCTTGCTCCTGGCAGAGGATCTGCACAGGATCAAGGCCAAAGGGAAGGGTGATATTTGCTGTGGAGGTCTAGTCACCCACATCGCCTCCTACCACGGGATGGATCTCAGTATCTGCACATTGGCGGCGGCTCCGAAGCCGCTGGGTCTGCAGGAGATGATCACGAGGCGGATTCTTGTTCCTCGTGGGTTGACTACTCCGTATGTTGCCATGCCTTGGGAGCGGACAGCGCCTCAGGGCATCAGATGGTCTGCACAGTTTTCGGTCTTCGACCCGCATTTTTGGCAGACAGCATGGGCCCCGCTGATGGAGGACTACAGAGAGGGAGCAGCCGCTGCTGCTGCAGCTGCTGAGGAGGCTGAGGAGGCTGATGAGGAGGATGATGACGAGACAGTTGATGAGAGAGGAGGCGGCATCCCGATGGACACAGGGACAGACACTGCTGGGACGAGCGCGCCTCCCATTATTGATCTTGATGAGGATGAGGAGGACACTGAGCCGGCGCCAGCTGAGACTTCTCCAGTCAGGCCCGCTAGGCGCAGGAGGCAGAGGGTTAGAGACAGAGCAGCACACCGACGGATTGATGACCTGACGGATCAGGTTATCGACACTTATGCTGCACTTTCTTTGGATATCCGGGAGATGCAGGAGCGGCAGCATCATCAGCACATGATGGCTCAGCTACAGTTCCAGCATGTCATGGGCTATCCCTATGACCCTACTTTGTACCCCTACATGCCACCACCACCACCGGATCAGGACTTTTGAGGAGCTGCAGGATTTTATTTATTTTATTTTTATGCAGTTCGGCTCTTTATCCGGTGAGTCCTCCTCTCTTTCAGACTTTATTTACACCCACTGGGACAGTGTGTCTCAAGTATGGGGTAGTTGATGTATTATCTGACTTATTCGACTCATGATGTATTATTTGACCTTTGATGTATTATTTACCAGATATTTTCATATTTATGCTTCATTCTGCATTTATATGTTTATCTGAGATTGCATGCATACTTACAGGTTATTTGATTGAGAAAAACGTCGAAACCGAAAAAAAAAAAATGGTTTTAAAAAAAAAATTTTTGACCTCGACCGGGACAGTTCTGGCAAAACGAGGTGTTTCACCTCGGTTGAACCAAGAACATCTCGACCGAGGTGGGTTAACTGAGAGTTTTCGAAAACGATTTTTGTGTTACTTATCTGGATATGATCTCAGTGAAGATCTTGTTTACCGACTGGATTTAAATTCTTTATATGTTTGAAATGTTTTATGATATGTTTAAGTTGCTAAATGCTTTGTTTGAAATTATTGGCATGTTTAATACTTTATTTTTATCCAAATTATGTTGAATTTGAAGGTTGACACCGCAGCATAAGTTCTCTCACGTTCTTCTTGGAAAGACCAAGGCAATTCATTCTTCTTCTTCTTCTTCTTCTTGATCATGCTTAGCCCCTCATATACATATTGCCTCCCTTTACCTATCCGGGAATTTGGAAGCAAGCGAAGTGGTGAAAGCAAGTCAAAAGTTGAGAAGTGGCTGAAAGTGAAAGTGTTAGAAAGCAATAATAGGTTTGGGGAAGTCAATCATGAAGATGAGTAACTCGGCACCATTCACATAGCCGGGTGTTTGTGTCTTGCCAAAGTCGGATTGAGCGATATTCCTAACGGGTCATGGTATGTGCATCAAGGGTTTGACGCATCTCAAGAAATTGATGATTGCGGATTTCCTAGGCTTCGGTTATTGTGCACCTCTATCCATGCATCCCAAAAAGTAAAGTAAAAGAGAAAAAGTGTGAAATAAGCAAAGCTTATTGGTGGAAGATGTTGCAAGTCAAAGTGAAAGTGAAGTTCATCCTTTCCCGGATTCTAGCACCACATTACCTTACATACATCCCTACCCTACGCGTTTCTTAAACCTTTTCTTTTTGGGAAGCCCTTGAGACCTCGAGCTTGTTGATTGACTTAGCGGTTTAAATCGGATTATACATGATTAATTTTGATAATTATGATTTATTATGCATTCTATGATTTTATGCAAAGATGAACAACTTTCCTATATTTATAAAATGTTTTGATCATATTGAGTTTTTAATTTCCAGGAAGTACTCTCTTAGAGTGATCTATGATAGTTGCACACCATAAAAATATTTTTGAAGGACTTCTCATTGATTTTCTTGACTTATAATCCATTCTATCTTGATTTCTATATGAGGAACTTGCTTAGGGACAAGCAAGGGCTAAGTATGGGGTATTTTGATAGCATGAATTATAGTCTATATTTTGGGGTTTGTTTGGACGTTTTATCTTTCATAATCTGCATGTTTGTATGTACATTATGTGATTTTACTACCATTTCATCTACCTTTGCGAGAATCGAGGTCTACACCTAGTTTCGTTGTAATTGCAGGTAATATGGTACGTTTTGCATCAAAAAGGAGCAAAAGGAGTCAAGAGTCATTTGGAGCTACACTCAGGAAGCATAGCCATGGATTAAAGATTTACTTTGGACCAGTTTTGAGAGATTCTACACTCAGTTATGAATCACCTCGGTTGCCCAGAGATTCATCTCGACCGAGGCGATCCAGAGACGCCGACTCGACCGAGGCGAACACCTAGGACGCGGCGAGAATATTATATTCTTGGCTGAGATCTTTTAAAATTGGAAAGTGATCCTATATTTTTGGGCTGAGCTTCTAGAAGGAAGGAGATATGCAGAATATATATTTTACCTATATTTATGGGATAATATCTTCTTAAGATTTATTATCTTTGGAGGTTTATTTTTCCTATAAAAAGGGTTGATTTTCTACAATTTGGGAGGACGGCTAAAAGGCTGCATACACCGCATACGATCCCGATTACAGCTGAGAATACGCAGCAGCCGCATCATACTCCAATTTGGGAGAGAGTTGAAGAACCTCTTTGAAGGTCAAAGGAAGATTGAAGACTATAGCTTTATAGCTTTTTGGAGGGTTTTGTAAGATTATCTTCAATTCCTTTCCTTGTTGTCTTGTCTTGTTGGATCATTATCCAAGGAACGATTTTGTGTGATATTTGATTCAGTTATTGAAGTGTTTTCATTAAATTCTTCTTTGTTCAAATATTCACCTTCTTCCCATATATTTAATACTTTCATTATGATGATGAGTGGCTAATTTCCTTGTGTGATTCTAGGGTGATTGGCTGAAGGTTGTGGGAAAAACAATGATAGAATGATCTTAATCACAGTAGGATCCTGAAAGTTCGAGTCTTTAACCTTAACCCTAAGCATCTCGTTCAGTCGATGAACATCTCGGCCGGGGTGGAAACTGGCTGACCGAGGTGGCTTATCCGATCCTTAACTGAGAGTTAATGTGTTAGAGTTTGCCAAATCCTATTCTTATTATACCTTTCTGGTTCAAAGCAAGCTTAGGATGAGACTTACCCGGTAATTCCTTAGTTTGTATACTAACGATCATAAGTGTAGGTAATAAAGGTTTATCCTTTATTGGGGTTTGAGTGTGCTTCCATCCCATTTTTGTGAGTTAGCCTGAGACTTACCCGGTAAAGGTTGATTCTATTCCCTTAGATGGTGTGTTAGTTTGAGGCAATAGTTCTTTATCTTAATTCCTTGAGACTTACCCGGTAATAGGAGTTACGGTTTGGGATTAGTGTGTAGTGAGACTTACCCGGTGATCTACTCCACTTTAGAAACACCTTCCCCATGCAAAAATCTCAGCTTTGTCCGCTTATCTATAGATCTTGAGTTGGAACCACAACTAGATGCTTTAATCCCTAGAATTGCATGTTTGCTTTATTTGACATCTTATTCATCTTTGATTGTATACTTGCTCTTGTGGTTAGCATCAACACTAGCATACCGTATTGGACTTTGTTTCACTAAGTCCCTGTGATCGACCCCTGGAATTTTCTTGCTTTTACTACGATTGACCCGTACACTGCGGGTTCGCATCCTTGTTTTAAGCTTAAGTCTAGGGTTAGCATCAACACTACCACTGAGAAGGAGTTATTGGCGGTTGTATATGCTTTCGAGAAGTTTCGTTCCTATCTAGTAGGGGCGAAAGTCATTGTCTACACCGACCATGCAGCCATTCGTTACTTGTTGGCTAAGAAGGATGCAAAGCCGCGCCTTATTCGATGGATTCTCTTGCTCCAAGAGTTTGACCTAGAGATCCGCGATAAGAAGGGATCCGAGAATTCAGTTGCGGACCACCTCAGCCGGCTACCGGAATCCTCCCGCGAGCCGGATAGCCCACCCATAGACGATTCATTCCCCGACGAGCACTTGCACGTTCTGGAGCGTTTGATGGACTTACTTACTTCACCCCACGATGGAGGTGAAGTATGGGGTGAGGGAACCTCCTACCTCCTTTGAGACGCACTATGGTCCAGCTAGCGACCTTAAATCAAGCGCTTCTTGGGAGGCAACCCAAGGTATTGCTTTCTTTCCCGTTTTCTAGTCTAGTTTAGATAGTTTTTGTTTTTGCTTTGCTTTGCTTTGCTTTGTTTTTGGCGTTCTGGACAGATAACAGGAAGGAGCACTCCAGGAAAGGGAGAAGTTCGAGATTCTGAGAAGAAAGAGGCACCTCGGTCACTGTCAGAACACCTCGACCGAGTTGATTCTTGAAGCAACCGAGGCGACTAGGGTTTCTGCAGAACCACCTCGGTCCGTACCACCTCGGTCCAGTCAAGACCATCTCGACCGAGGTGACAGCAGATCTCGCGACAGTATAAAAAGGAAATTTACTTTTTCACTTTTTATTTTCACCCATTTCGACCGCGGCGACAGAGGCATCTCGTTCTCCTCCGTTTCTCGCTCTTTTTCGACGATTTCTGTTCCAAAACGCAATTGAGGGGAAGAGGAGTCGATTGCAACCACAGATCTGCAAGAAATCTGAGCATTTTCGACCGAAACGAAGCGAAAAAGGTTCGAAAACCCTAACCGACTCGTTTACCGTTTATTGGGCTTTGGTTGCCCTTATTTCTGCTGAGGAAACCCATAAGTACCCCTTAGGAAGCAATTGTAGTGATTTTAGGGGGAAAAGAACTGGAAATCTGAGATTTGGAAATTCGAACTGTACGCCTCGGTCCAGTCGGTCTGCACCTCGACCGAGGTGATTTCTGGGACTTGTCAGTCGACCGAGGTGGTCTGACAGATTGATTTGTGAAGATGAGTTCAGATAGGATACTAGCCCTGAGAGACAGATCTTCACCCTCCCCTTCCCCTTCTTCTTCCCGTCCTTACCGCCCGGTCATCCACGAGAGATGTCGGGTAGATTACGAGAGGATAGCGGGCCGTCCGGTTATCGCACCGCGATTTCTGGAGGTATCCGCTTTTGACTACCTAGGGTTAGAGGCTGACCTTAGGAGGATGATAGCTACAGTCGGGCTGGATCAGTTTTCTGAGATCCGAGCCCCAGCCTACATAGAGCCGACACTAGAGTTCGTCAGCTCCTTCTCCTACCTACCCACAGAGGGATCTGTGAAGTACCGGCTGATGAGCCGGAACTTCCTGGTTCCATTAGAGATATTCAGAGAGATTTTCAGCTTTCCTACCCCTACAGCTGTAGACTTCCCCTCCCGATCCGTAGCTAGGGAGTTTTGGGGTCAGATCGCCCACATCACCACTCATGCAGACAGATGGCGCCCCGGAGATTCCAGGGAGAAGGTCATCTTCCACCCAGCTTTCAGACTCGCCCAC
Organism: Fagopyrum esculentum; assembly: GCA_033239045.1. Classification (NCBI taxonomy): domain Eukaryota; kingdom Viridiplantae; phylum Streptophyta; class Magnoliopsida; order Caryophyllales; family Polygonaceae; genus Fagopyrum; species Fagopyrum esculentum. Next base: position 39,953,083 of record BSUD01000007.1, on the reverse strand, counting down.
CGGATATTCAGCGAGATGCTTCTGGCGCGTACTGAGACGCCCCAGAAGATCAGACAGGGGGAGCTATTTTCGCTGTACTGCATGGTTACAGGCGGCTTCCCGGACTTTGGCTTGCTCCTGGCAGAGGATCTGCACAGGATCAAGGCCAAAGGGAAGGGTGATATTTGCTGTGGAGGTCTAGTCACCCACATCGCCTCCTACCACGGGATGGATCTCAGTATCTGCACATTGGCGGCGGCTCCGAAGCCGCTGGGTCTGCAGGAGATGATCACGAGGCGGATTCTTGTTCCTCGTGGGTTGACTACTCCGTATGTTGCCATGCCTTGGGAGCGGACAGCGCCTCAGGGCATCAGATGGTCTGCACAGTTTTCGGTCTTCGACCCGCATTTTTGGCAGACAGCATGGGCCCCGCTGATGGAGGACTACAGAGAGGGAGCTGCTGCAGCTGCTGAGGAGGCTGAGGAGGCTGAGGAGGAGGATGATGACGAGACAGTTGATGAGAGAGGAGGCGGCGTCCCGATGGACACAGGGACAGACACTGCTGGGACGAGCGCGCCTCCCATTATTGATCTTGATGAGGATGAGGAGGACACTGAGCCGGCGCCAGCTGAGACTTCTCCAGTTAGGCCCGCTAGGCGCAGGAGGCAGAGGGTTAGAGACAGAGCAGCACACCGACGGATTGATGACCTGACGGATCAGGTTATCGACACTTATGCTGCACTTTCTTTGGATATCCGGGAGATGCAGGAGCGGCAGCATCATCAGCACATGATGGCTCAGCTACAGTTCCAGCATGTCATGGGCTATCCCTATGACCCTACTTTGTACCCCTACATGCCACCACCACCACCGGATCAGGACTTTTGAGGAGCTGCAGGATTTTATTTATTTTATTTTTATGCAGTTCGGCTCTTTATCCGGTGAGTCCTCCTCTCTTTCAGACTTTATTTACACCCACTGGGACAGTGTGTCTCAAGTATGGGGTAGTTGATGTATTATCTGACTTATTTGACTTATGATGTATTATTTACCGGATATTTTCATATTCATGCTTTATCTGCATTTATATGTTTATCTGAGATTGCATGCATACTTACAGGTTATTTGATTGAGAAAAACGTCGAAACCGAAAAAAAAAAAAAAAAAAATGGTTTTAAAAAAATTTTTTGACCTCGACCGGGACAGTTCTGGCAAAACGAGGTGTTTCACCTCGGTTGAACCAAGAACATCTCGACCGAGGTGGGTTAACTGAGAGTTTTCGAAAACGATTTTTGTGTTACTTATCTGGATATGATCTCAGTGAAGATCTTGTTTACCGACTGGATTTAAATTCTTTATATGTTTGAAATGTTCTATGATATGTTTAAGTTGCTAAATGCTTTGTTTGAAATCATTGGCATGTTTAATACTTTATTTTTATCCAAATTGTGTTGAATTTGAAGGTTGACACCGCAGCATAAGTTCTCTCACGTTCTTCTTGGAAAGACCAAGGCAATTCATTCTTCTTCTTCTTCTTCTTCTTGATCATGCTTAGCCCCTCATATACATATTGCCTCCCTTTACCTATCCGGGAATTTGGAAGCAAGCGAAGTGGTGAAAGCAAGTCATAAGTTGAGAAGTGGCTGAAAGCGAAAGTGTTAGAAAGCAATAATAGGTTTGGGGAAGTCAATCATGAAGATGAGTAACTCGGCACCATTCACATAGCCGGGTGTTTGTGTCTTGCCAAAATCGGATTGAGCGATATTCCTAACGGGTCATGGTATGTGCATCAAGGGTTTGACGCATCTCAAGAAATTGATGATTGCGGATTTCCTAGGCTTCGGTTATTGTGCACCTCTATCCATGCATCCCAAAAAGTAAAGTAAAAGAGAAAAAAGTGTGAAATAAGCAAAGCTTATTGGTGGAAGATGTCGCAAGTCAAAGTGAAAGTGAAGTTCATCCTTTCCCGGATTCTAGCACCACATTACCTTACATACATCCCTACCCTACGCGTTTCTTAAACCTTTTCTTTTTGGGAAGCCCTTGAGACCTCGAGCTTGTTGATTGACTTAGCGGTTTAAATCGGATTATACATGATTAATTTTGATAATTATGATTTATTATGCATTCTATGATTTTATGCAAAGATGAACAACTTTCCTATATTTATAAAATGTTTTGATCATATTGAGTTTTTAATTTCCAGGAAGTACTCTCTTAGAGTGATCTATGATAGTTGCACACCATAAAAATATTTTTGAAGGACTTCTCATTGATTTTCTTGACTTATAATCCATTCTATCTTGATTTCTATATGAGGAACTTGCTTAGGGACAAGCAAGGGCTAAGTATGGGGTATTTTGATAGCATGAATTATAGTCTATATTTTGGGGTTTGTTTGGACGTTTTATCTTTCATAATCTGCATGTTTGTATGTACATTATGTGATTTTACTACCATTTCATCTACCTTTGCGAGAATCGAGGTCTACACCTAGTTTCGTTGTAATTGCAGGTAATATGGTACGTTTTGCATCAAAAAGGAGCAAAAGGAGTCAAGAGTCATTTGGAGCTACATTCAGGAAGCATAGCCATGGATTAAAGATTTACTTTGGACCAGTTTTGAGAGATTCTACACTCAGTTATGAATCACCTCGGTTGCCCAGAGATTCATCTCGACCGAGGCGATCCAGAGACACCGACTCGACCGAGGCGGACACCTAGGACGCGGCGAGAATATTTTATTCTTGGCTGAGATCTTTTAAAATTGGAAAGTGATCCTATATTTTTGGGCTGAGCTTCTAGAAGGAAGGAGATATGCAGAATCATATATTTTACCTATATTTATGGGATAATATCTTCTTAAGATTTATTATCTTTGGAGGTTTATTTTTCCTATAAAAAGGGTTGATTTTCTACAATTTGGGAGGACGGCTAAAAGGCTGCATACACCGCATACGATCCCGATTACAGCTGAGAATACGCAGCAGCCGCATCATACTCCAATTTGGGAGAGAGTTGAAGAACCTCTTTGAAGGTCAAAGGAAGATTGAAGACTATAGCTTTATAGCTTTTTGGAGGGTTTTGTAAGATTATCTTCAATTCCTTTCCTTGTTGTCTTGTCTTGTTGGATCATTATCCAAGGAACGATTTTGTGTGATATTTGATTCAGTTATTGAAGTGTTTTCATTAAATTCTTCTTTGTTCAAATATTCACCTTCTTCCCATATATTTAATACTTTCATTATGATGATGAGTGGCTAATTTCCTTGTGTGATTCTAGGGTGATTGGCTGAAGGTTGTGGGAAAAACAATGATAGAATGATCTTAATCACAGTAGGATCCTGAAAGTTCGAGTCTTTAACCTTAACCCTAAGCATCTCGTTCAGTCGATGAACATCTCGGCCGGGGTGGAAACTGGCTGACCGAGGTGGCTTATCCGATCCTTAACTGAGAGTTAATGTGTTAGAGTTTGCCAAATCCTATTCTTATTATACCTTTCTGGTTCAAAGCAAGCTTAGGATGAGACTTACCCGGTAATTCCTTAGTTTGTGTACCAACGATCATAAGTGTAGGTAATAAAGGTTTATCCTTTATTGGGGTTTGAGTGTGCTTCCATCCCATCTTTGTGAGTCAGCCTGAGACTTACCCGGTAAAGGTTGATTCTATTCCCTTAGATGGTGTGTTAGTTTGAGGCAATAGTTCTTTATCTTAATTCCTTGAGACTTACCCGGTGATAGGAGTTACGGTTTAGGATTAGTGTGTAGTGAGACTTACCCGGTGATCTACTCCACTTTAGAAACACCTTCCCCATGCAAAAATCTCAGCTTTGTCCGCTTATCTATAGATCTTGAGTTGGAACCACAACTAGATGCTTTAATCCCTAGAATTGCATGTTTGCTTATTTGACATCTTATTCATCTTTGATTGTATACTTGCTCTTGTGGTTAGCATTAACACTAGCATACCGTATTGGACTTTGTTTCACTAAGTCCCTGTGATCGACCCCTGGAATTTTCTTGCTTTTACTACGATTGACCCGTACACTGCGGGTTCGCATCCTTGTTTTAAGCTTAAGTCTAGGGTTATAAATTTAAAGCTTGCACACACCGTTTGGAGCGAACAAGTTTTTGGCGCCGTTGCCGGGGACAGTTCTGATATGTTTAAGTTGCTAAATGCTTTGTTTAAGTTGCTAAATACTTACAGGTTATTTGATTGAGAAAAACGTCGAAACCGAAAAAAAAAAAAAATGGTTTTAAAAAAATTTTTGACCTCGACCGGGACAGTTCTGGCAAAACGAGGTGTTTCACCTCGGTTGAACCAAGAACATCTCGACCGAGGTGGGTTAACTGAGAGTTTTCGAAAACGATTTTTGTGTTACTTATCTGGATATGATCTCAGTGAAGATCTTGTTTACCGACTGGATTTAAATTCTTTATATGTTTGAAATGTTCTATGATATGTTTAAGTTGCTAAATGCTTTGTTTGAAATCATTGGCATGTTTAATACTTTATTTTTATCCAAATTGTGTTGAATTTGAAGGTTGACACCGCAGCATAAGTTCTCTCACGTTCTTCTTGGAAAGACCAAGGCAATTCATTCTTCTTCTTCTTCTTCTTCTTGATCATGCTTAGCCCCTCATATACATATTGCCTCCCTTTACCTATCCGGGAATTTGGAAGCAAGCGAAGTGGTGAAAGCAAGTCATAAGTTGAGAAGTGGCTGAAAGCGAAAGTGTTAGAAAGCAATAATAGGTTTGGGGAAGTCAATCATGAAGATGAGTAACTCGGCACCATTCACATAGCCGGGTGTTTGTGTCTTGCCAAAATCGGATTGAGCGATATTCCTAACGGGTCATGGTATGTGCATCAAGGGTTTGACGCATCTCAAGAAATTGATGATTGCGGATTTCCTAGGCTTCGGTTATTGTGCACCTCTATCCATGCATCCCAAAAAGTAAAGTAAAAGAGAAAAAAGTGTGAAATAAGCAAAGCTTATTGGTGGAAGATGTCGCAAGTCAAAGTGAAAGTGAAGTTCATCCTTTCCCGGATTCTAGCACCACATTACCTTACATACATCCCTACCCTACGCGTTTCTTAAACCTTTTCTTTTTGGGAAGCCCTTGAGACCTCGAGCTTGTTGATTGACTTAGCGGTTTAAATCGGATTATACATGATTAATTTTGATAATTATGATTTATTATGCATTCTATGATTTTATGCAAAGATGAACAACTTTCCTATATTTATAAAATGTTTTGATCATATTGAGTTTTTAATTTCCAGGAAGTACTCTCTTAGAGTGATCTATGATAGTTGCACACCATAAAAATATTTTTGAAGGACTTCTCATTGATTTTCTTGACTTATAATCCATTCTATCTTGATTTCTATATGAGGAACTTGCTTAGGGACAAGCAAGGGCTAAGTATGGGGTATTTTGATAGCATGAATTATAGTCTATATTTTGGGGTTTGTTTGGACGTTTTATCTTTCATAATCTGCATGTTTGTATGTACATTATGTGATTTTACTACCATTTCATCTACCTTTGCGAGAATCGAGGTCTACACCTAGTTTCGTTGTAATTGCAGGTAATATGGTACGTTTTGCATCGAAAAGGAGCAAAAGGAGTCAAGAGTCATTTGGAGCTACACAAAAAGGAATCCTTCAGGAAGCATAGCCATGGATTAAAGATTTACTTTGGACCAGTTTTGAGAGATTTTACACTCAGTTATGATCACCTCGGTTGCCCAGAGATTCATCTCGACCGAGGCGATCCAGAGACATCGACTCGACCGAGGCGGACACCTAGGACGCGGCGAGAATATTTTATTCTTGGCTGAGATCTTTTAAAATTGGAAAGTGATCCTATATTTTTGGGCTGAGCTTCTAGAAGGAAGGAGATATGCAGAATCATATATTTTACCTATATTTATGGGATAATATCTTCTTAAGATTTATTATCTTTGGAGGTTTATTTTTCCTATAAAAAGGGTTGATTTTCTACAAATCCGATCATGCTTAGAGGCTGCATACACCGCATACAATCCGATTACAGCTGAGGACACGCAGCATCCTACTCCAATTTGGGAGATTCGAAGAACCTTTTTGAAGGTTGAAGGAAGATTGAAGACTATAGCTTTATAGCTTTTTGGAGGGTTTTGTAAGATTGTCTTCAATTCTTTTCCTTGTTGTCTTGTCTTATTGGATCATTATCCAAGGAACGATTTTTGTGTGATATTTGATTCAGTTATTGAAGTGTTTTCATTAAATTCTTCTTTGTTCAAATATTCACCTTCTTCCCATATATTTAATACTTTCATTATGATGATGAGTGGCTAATTTCCTTGTGTGATTCTAGGGTGATTGGCTGAAGGTTGTGGGAAAAACAATGATAGAATGATCTTAATCACAGTAGGATCCTGAAAGTTCGAGTTTTTAACCTTAACCCTAAGCATCTCGTTCAGTCGATGAACATCTCGGCCGGGGTGGAAACTGGCTGACCGAGGTGGCTTATCCGATCCTTAACTGAGAGTTAATGTGTTAGAGTTTGCCAAATCCTATTCTTATTATACCTTTCTGGTTCAAAGCAAGCTTAGGATGAGACTTACCCGGTAATTCCTTAGTTTGTATACTAATGATCATAAGTGTAGGTAATAAAGGCTTGTCCTTTATTGGGGTTTGAGTGTGCTTCCATCCCATCTTTGTGAGTTAGCCTGAGACTTACCCGGTAAAGGTTGATTCTATTCCCTTAGATGGTGTGTTAGTTTGAGGCAATAGTTCTTTATCTTAATTCCTTGAGACTTACCCGGTAATAGGAGTTACGGTTTGGGATTAGTGTGTAGTGAGACTTACCCGGTGATCTACTCCACTTTAGAAACACCTTCCCCATGCAAAAATCTCAGCTTTGTCCGCTTATCTATAGATCTTGAGTTGGAACCACAACTAGATGCTTTAATCCCTAGAATTGCATATTTGCTTATTTGACATCTTATTCATCTTTGATTGTATACTTGCTCTTGTGGTTAGCATTAACACTAGCATACCGTATTGGACTTTGTTTCACTAAGTCCCTGTGATCGACCCCTGGAATTTTCTTGCTTTTACTACGATTGACCCGTACACTGCGGGTTCGCATCCTTGTTTTAAGCTTAAGTCTAGGGTTATAAATTTAAAGCTTTCACACACCGTTTGGAGCGAACATTCAGTTGACAAGACGCCATATGAGATATGGACAGGAAAGGTTCCTCACTTGTCATTTTTGAGGGTCTGGGGGTGCAAAGCTTATATAAAACGTTTACAATCTGATAAACTAGCACCGAAATCAGACAAATGTTACTTCGTAGGATATCCTAAGCAAACAAAGGGGTATGATTTCTACCATCCCATAGAGAACAAAGTGTTTGTTTCTCGGGATAGTGTCCTTTTGGAAAAGAAATTCTTTTCCAATAAGCCAAGTGGGAGAAAAGTTCAAATTACTGAGATTAATTGTGAGCAAGAAACGCAACAACATGAGGACATACAAGATGTCACTGAGGAACTTGACTATTTTAATGAACCTCTTATGAGGCAAGTTAATCCAGTTCAAGAATCAATTCCTACAGTAGATCAGGCTGAAGAGGAACCACATATTGATGTGGAGAACTCTACAAATGAGGAACTGCATAATGATGTAGGAAATCATACAGCTGAAATCTCTCCTATTGTTGGCCTAAATTGGAGATCAAACAGGGTAAGGCAACAACCTAGACATTTGGATGACTATGTGTTGCATGCCGAGATCGAAGTGCTCCTCATGAAGCATAACGAGCCCGCTTCCTACAAGCAAGCTGTGACGGATCAGAACTCCAAAAAATGGCTTGAAGCCATGAAATCCAAAATGGAATCCATGTCTGAAAATCAAGTATGGGACTTGATTGATTTGCCTAATGGGGTAAAACCTATTGGTTGCAAATGGGTCTTTAAAGTAAAGACGGACAAGGATGGAAATATCTCTGTTTATAAAGCAAGGTTGGTTGCTAAGGGATTTAAACAAATTCATGGTATTGACTATGAGGAGACATTTGCCCCGGTCGTCATGATCCGGTCCATTAGGATAATCCTAGCAATTGCCGCCTTCTATGATTATGAGATATGGCAAATGGATGTCAAGACCGCATTTCTAAATGGCTATTTAGAAGAGGATGTATATATGATGCAACCTGAGGGTTTTGAGGATCCGAAATATCCTAGGAAGGTTTGCAAGCTTAAGAAGTCCATTTATGGACTGAAGCAAGCATCCAGGAGTTGGAATCTTTGATTTGATGAAGTGATCAAACAGTTTGATTTCATCATATGTGAAGAAGAACCATGCGTTTACAAAAAGTTGAGTGGGAGCAAGGTGACTTTCCTAGTCTTGTATGTGGGTGACATACTACTCATTGGGAATGACATTCCGATGCTGGAAACAGTAAAGGGATGGCTTAAGAAGCATTTCTCAATGAAAGATCTAGGGGAGGCCGAGTACATATTAGGCATCAAGATCTATAGAGATAGATCTAGAAGGCTTATTGGTCTCAGTCAAGGAACTTGAATAGATAAGGTTCTACAGAGATTCAAGATGACAGATTCCAAGAAAGGATATCTGCCTATGCAACATGGGATCCATCTCAGCAAGACCCAGTGTCCTAAGACACCTAGTGAGATTGAGAGGATGAGCAAGGTTCCCTATGCCTCTGCTATAGGATCCATCATGTATGCAATGACCTGTACTCGACCAGATGTTGCATATGCTTTGAGTATGTGTAGCAGGTACCAGTCGAACCCCGGTGACATTCACTGACAAGTTGGGAAGAACATCCTAAAGTACTTGCGAAGGACTAAAGATGATCTACTGGTATATGGAGGTGATGATGAGTTAGTCATCAAGGGCTATACCGATGCTAGTTTCCAGACTGACAGAGATGGCTTTGAGTCGCAGTCTGGATACGTCTTGATTTTGAATGGAGGAGCGGTAAGTTGGAAAATCCAAAAGCAAGACACGGTTGCGGACTCAACCATAGAGGCAGAATACATTGCTGCGGGAGAAGCGGCTAAGGAAGCGATCTGGATTAGGCAGTTTATAGCTGAGCTCGGCGTTGTCCCTAGCGTGACGAGGGCAGTTGACGTCTATTGTGACAACAATGGCGCGATTGCTCAAGCGAAGGAACCTAGCTCAAGCTCCAAATCCAGACATGTTCTGCGGAAGTATCACATGATCAGACACTATGTTGATCGGGGTGATGTAAGGGTGTGCAAGGTGCACACAAATGATAACATTGCAGACCCACTGACTAAACCCATGAATAGGCCTAAGCATGATAGTCATACTCGGGCCAAAGGGCTCAAACACGTTAGAAAATTCTTTTGAACTTCTGTGTTTGGATTGAGAAAACGTTTGTTTTTGTCATGGAGTTTATGATTGTTTTATATATGAGTTTTCATATTTTTATTTGATTATTACTTGAATATTAAATAAAGTATCCAAACAATTTATTAATTATCAAATGTGCTTACTGGAAAAGTTCCGGTGAATGAAACCACATTAAGTGAACTAAAATTATTAAATTGAAAGGATCCATGGTTTGAGTCGTTAACTTGGATACAAACGACTCTAAAGTAGACCATCTTGTGAGTGAATGATGAACGTGGGTTTCATAGTTCATAGGACATGGAGATGTCCAATCGCTTACATAGATGAGTATGGTGATACTCATCGGATAGACCGATCCTATGGCTCTCATGACTTATTGAGGAGTTATAGCGATTATCATTATCAGTGAGTTCCTTAACATGAGCTTGATATAACTTTTATTTGAAGGATGACATATCTTAGATACTGTTTAGCGCTGACCGTAACAGGCAGTTATAAAGGCAGTAATCAGGGTGGTCAAAATTTGAGTGGGAGCTATAGTCGTTGCAAGATTGGATTAATCCTCCTATACCGGCATACTTTGATGTGTTGGGAAGGATTGGTGTCCCCGGCCACTTGAAGATTGAGAACTGTGTAAACGCATGGCCATGCTCAGATTTGATCTGTACTGACAGTTTGATCTCAAGAGTTCAAGAAACATATCTGATGGCAAAGATGGTTTTCATCACATAGTCAGATAAGGACATTAAGCGATAAGAGAATTTTAACATTGCACACTTGTATGAAAGTACAAGTGGGAGACTGAAGGAATTGTGTCCTTTATCCAAGGTGCAATTACTGATGATGAGATAGGACATTAAATATAGGGATATATAATCCGATAATATTAGGGGCCATGGCGTTTTGCTAGAAGCTAACCATGATCGCTACATTTATATGATAAATTGTATTGCTAGTGTTAACGGGTCCTACGAGGTCACACCATAACGAGCAGGTGAACTGAATCAATTAATGAGAGAATTACCATATAGGAGTATATGGTGGAAAAGGATATATTTTGTAGGAGTACAAAATATATTATGGAGTTGGTAATTAATAATAGATAAGGGGTTATTTATTTATTAACTACTAAAATATATATCTTATATTTTAAGGTCGGGCTTTTTAATGGTTAAAAAGCCCAACCCTAATTTGATATATTTGATCGATCGATTGATACGTAGGGTAATGTCAGCCGTTTATCACGATACTGTACGGGTTCTTCCCTTTCGATCCCTCTCTCAAAAGCTTCATCCTTTGTAGCTTCATCCTTTGTTCTAGCAATCGAAGTTTAAGGCGATTCTTGTTCAGTCTCGGGTGGACCAACTAGAGGAGTAACACTTGGAACTCTACATATCCGTGAAGGAGTTATTGAACACGCATCAAAAGGTATTCCTTTTCCCCCTTATCTAATCTATTATGCATGCGATCCATGTTTAGATGTTTAGGAAATCGTTTCCTGAAATTCCACTTTTACACATCTAAATCCCAACACTTGCAAGAAAAGAAACGAAGGGATGGAGGAGGTAGCTGATGACGGAGATGACGAAGAGACGAGGGGGAGAAGAGATGGCCATGGGTGAAGCTTGTTGTAGCAGGTGAAGAGGGAAACAGTGAGGCTCGATCCAGTGGTTGTGAGACGGGAGAGAAGGTAGCGATGGGAGGAGGCACACAATCACATCAGGGTTTGCTTATGCAGGCCATCGAGTGGGGCGAGGGGTCGAGTGCTTCACAGAGGGGGGCTGCAGGGCATAGGCGGTGGTCATCGAGGGGTCGATTCCGACTCATCAGGGCCAAGGAGAGAGATAAAAAGGAAAAGAGAAAAGAATAAAAGGTATAAAATAAAAAGGAAATGAATTTGATTGAAACACTCGGATCGGGATTTCCGAACCGGAAAGACGTCCCGACTTTTCCGAAAAAACAAAACGGATATACATAAACGTATCCAAAATTTAAATATACTCAGAAAATATATTTTACGTCGTAAAATACTTATAATAATATATTTAATCTAATAAAATATCGATAGAATCCGCAAAATAAATATCGCAAACGCGCCAAAAAATTTCGGGCGTTACATCAGGTACCCCTAAAAACAAGTTTCGTCCCGAAACTTGCTATGCGTCGAACTCCTCAGTCTCTAAGGCCGAGGTATGAACTCTCAAAATAAGAAGGCTTAAAACTTCTAATCTATACACGCTATCTAGTCAAACTACCACCAGAGGATATTTTAGGTCATATAACACAATCCCGCACAGGTCACAAACTACGCATAACATCACACATGCACAATTCAACCAAGGGAAGAACCAGGTCTAACCCGTCGATTCTATCGATGCTACTAGTTCAGCTTAAATCTCGACCCAAGATATTATTCTCCATCTTCCAGTTAGGCTCATCGGTTCCTCGTCTGCCACTAGATCCTCATGACCGACAACATGTCTCGAGTCATGTATGTATTCAATCGATTGATACACATAAAACAACGGGTGAAGACCCTCTACTCTCTGTGGCCACACCAACCGTAAACCACTTTCCCAACTTGCACTAAGATCTCAAAAAGGTCCGATATATCGAAAACTCAGCCTTCTTCTTGGTCTTTCTCAATGCAACATTTCTATTATGTTTCTCTTTGATCGTCTCTAACTAAGAAGATCGAATCTTCCCATTTACACCTTGGCTTTGGTCCTTGTCAATCCAAACTTGATGTTACGTTCCCCCCATTCTTGTTCCAAGTTCCAGGTAACAAAGGAAGTACTTACTTCACACCGCTTCTACTAACGAGACACGTATGCTATTACTTTTATATCGTTCTTCAATACTTAACCAAGACCTTGTCTTCGAGAATCCCTTGTACACGTCAAACCACCATACCTCGAGGCAAATTCAAAACACTTTCTCCAATGAATCTCCTCCTAACTCTCAACAACTCCACTGTCAATTTTCATCCCACTCAATACTTTGTTGTCATCCGAAGTAGGTTAGCCATAGATGGTGTTACTTGGAGAATCTCTTCACAAATCCGGTAATGACCAGCACATTCAAGAAAACTTGTAACTTCTTTCACATCCTTTGGGGTTGTCATCACGAGACAACTTGTCATACAACATCTCTCTTCTTCGAGAGTAGACCAAATATCTTGTCCGGGGCATAGTACGCCCATATGGAATCACTACAACTCATAGTGACCATGGTTTGTCCGGAATGCCGTATTTGCAATACCCCTATCTCGGATTCTCAATTGGTGACAATCTGACCTTAAATCATTCTTAGTAGAGACTACCGACCCTTGCAACCGGTCGGGTAGATCATCTATCCGTGGTGAGGGATATTTGGTTCTTCATTGTTATCTTGCTTGGCGTACTGTAATCGATGTACAAACGGAGATAACCGTCTCTCTTTTCGCAAAGTGGTGTTCTCCATAACAACTTCAAATCAAGAGTTGAAGATATATTCCAATATGAACTTCAAATCAAGAGTTTAAGATAGATTTCAAGTTCTTGTTATTGCTTCTTCACTTGCTTCCACAACTCATGTCTCTTCACAAGCGTCATTCCATACAGCGCCTTAGATATCGGAATTGAGTCAAGCTTGAACTTAGTGGAAAAATCCACATTCTAACGTATTGGAATCCGTGATATCTCGGTTTTTGTCTTTCCTTATGTTGTCTCATAATATAAGACCAACACAACCTTGTCTTAACACTTGACAGGTGGTCATGGTATTAATGATCTCTCCCAATCTGTTGGGGTGACGTCTTTCAAACACGTGTATTGCTATATCTTTAGCTACAATGTTGAACGTCCTCTTTCAAATATTCATCTTTCTTAAATTGGAAAGTTTGCTTGTGTTTTCTGACTCTTGTGTTCTTATATAAGTATTCTTTTAACTTAATCCCATATTCCCTCTTAAATGGCATGATTGTAAAAATCTTCTAAGGTTTCTCACTTATGTGCAACCATAGGGGTCCATACTGCAGGACTAAACCGTGCTTCAAAACAATTGACCTTATGTTCTTCACTTTCCGCGGCATCTCAACATATGGGAAGAGCTCTTCGTATTCTACATAAACACTCACCATGGACATCCTTTCTTCAAGTAGAAATTATACTTCACTTTCCTTTTGTAAAGTAAACCCGATGGTAGAGGTTCTAACTTCAATCTTTCATATACTTTTTGTACATCTCTTATCGACATCAAATTTCAAAACTTTGGTCTTCTATTACCCTTGTTGGTTGTCTTATACATCTCTTGGCATTCCATAAACAACTTCACAGCCGTACAAGTAAGCCTAGTGAAAACGCTAGAAGAAGTTCCCCCTCCCCAATCACTGAAATATCCTACTCATTACTTCTCCAGGGCTAACATCATAAATTTTAAGCTCGCAACATTGCCCTTATCTAGGTCCTCCTTCACGCCATAGCCACCATGTCTCTTCCGGGTGAGTCTAGAAATTTGACTTATCACTTGCCCGCGGTAACATATCATCCATTTCATACCCTACATCCTCTATATACTCCTGTTTACGTACCACCTCCATGACACCTTACCTTCTTCTTGATTAACTACTTCCCCTTTACCGTGGTCAAACTTTAAAGCCTCTAATTCGTGTCGTTCTCCCATATGTCAATTCCATGACCTACAAAGGTCGCATCAGGTCATCCAAATCCCTCTATATGCCCATAATCTTGTTTACTCATCCCTTCTACAGTCACCAATAGACAACCCGCACCTGTGCGTTCATTTGTCACTAATTAACTTGTATCTAACCTTCTCCGAAGTCAACGACTTATTATTCTACTACACTTCTCATGTCACCATTCTTATGAAGCCTACCCTCCTCGGGGTATTTTACCTTAAACTCCTTTAGTTCTTTCTTCATTCCATGCTTCCTCTTCTTTATAAGATAACTATATCTTTTTTGCCTTGTTGTTTGGTATAAATCCCTTTAATAGGCTTAACCATCCTTCCTTGATGTCTTTCAAGAGCACCTTCCCAAATATTATAGCCCTAGCTAGCATCCACTCGTGTTCCTCTTGGTTAGTATCTTAAGTCTCTCAATCAAAGCTCTTCGGTTTGTCTTTCATCTTCTTGGGGTCATCATTTATACACACTTCCTCCTTCTTGGCGTTTCTTAGTCTTATCATCATAATGGAAACCGATCAACTCAACGTCAATCCCCACCATGCCCTTCTTCTCATAACTCTAGAAATGTTGAAACTTTACTTTTTTGGTACCTCGTAAGCTTAACGTACGGGTATCTTAAATCTTTAGCAAATGGTTCGATCACTCTTCTCGTCTTGACTCAAATGCTTAGGAGCGTCTAAAGAAAACTTCACATCTTAATGGAATATAACCTTTAACCTTGTTAGAATGGATCTCTCTCCTCATCGATTACCATCTTTAGTTGTCCACGCGTCTTCTTGAAGAACTTATGTTTGTTATCCCTATTGGTCTCGTTGTCTTTCTAATCGTGACTTCTTTGTAAACACTTCCACACCTTTGTGTTATTCATTATTCTTGTATGTTCCCTATCTCAATTTCTCTTAAGTTGTCACGAGTTTTCTTTTACTTGGTTGCCCTTCGTTTACGGCATCTCTAATCCTCCTCTTCGACATCCTCTTAAAGGAGTACAAGAACTCCAAGGTGTTCGCCTAAACGTAGCTCTCAACTCGATACTTGAGTATATTCGTCCTCGTATGTACACTATCCTAAGCCCAAAAAGGCGTTTTTCTAAGGGCGATGATAGCTTCCTATCATCTTAACTATAAGGTTCACTACTACTAATATAATACCAGCATACCATATGTGTATGTATATATAACTATATATATAAGAATCCGTATATAATACTATATAAGTCCTATGTCCACATAACTAATAATATAGCATATCCGGCATTCCATTACAACAATACAAGATCCAAACATGTACTATAGTCCACATATATCACTATAACATAAATCACGTCTATCAAGCAACTACAATCCACATATACTATACATATCTACATATATACGCATATATAACGAAATCCAATAAACTAAGTTGCCGAGATCCGCGGAATGAGTGGTGGTCCGTACAATCTACCCCGACTCATGCATGTGATTTTGAAAACGAAAAGTCAGAACCCGCGGGGTTCGTTTATTCCTTATTCGGCCTTTAGAAGATTGCGAGTGCCATTGTTGTAAACTTAGGGCTCTGATACCACTTTTGTAACACCCCGAATCCGCGGGACTCGGGATGCTACGGGTTGAGACCTCGCAATGGATCCCGACCCTTAGCCCGACAACAATTTCACCGGATCTTTCAACATGACACAAATAAAGGCAAAACCGAAAAAGTCCTTTTAATGCAAATGAAAAGAAAACCCGAAAGAACACAACAAAAGACTTCAGCCGAAAATACAACTCTAAGACTAAACGCCAACACGCGACATACAATATACAATAAATACAATACTCAAACTCGACTCCACCCAAAACCCAATCCTAAAATGTACGGAACCCCGGCTGCCCACTCTTCCGGATCTCTCGGCCGCATTCCTAACCTGCAAGGAAATCTATAACAATCGTTATAAAACCGTTAGCTAATATTCGAAGCATTAGAATCAAGGTAAAAGGCACAAACACAAGTAAATCAACACAACACACAATATACACCAAATCACACAAGTCCGGTTTATTATCTTTTTATTATTAAGTCATATCCCGTTCTAATTCAACTTCTTTTGTGACACGAGAATCTCCCGAAACTTGCCTCGGTCCTCACTTACCGCATGGAACGGTACAGATGCATCCGACCGTCTAACCACATAGGCTAGTCGCCAACAACCTCCTAACTCTATGCAAAAGGTAGACAAGTTGTCACCGCCCGTTATCATACACTTGGGCCAATAAATATATAAAGGTCGGTAATCCTATTTCCGGTTTAGTTGTTATAAACAATAAAGAATAAACACACACCACCAAACACACATCAATGCTAATACAAGGAATACGAGCTAAGTAAGTCTGGAGACTTACCTTATCGCCACACTCAACTCACAACACTCTCGCTTCCTTGGGGAGGAAGCCCGTAACCTGCTCACAAGAAGATAACTATATCAACAACAACCCACTCACAATAGAAGTCTTAGGCTTCTATACAAATGATCTACGCAAGGCCATTTGACTCTCAATTCTAGGACCGCATCCTAGAATCCCTCGTCCTCACGTCACACTCAACAGAAGCTAGAAGTCTTAAGACTTCTAAACCTTCGGATCTCGCAAGATCATAACTCACAACACCACTAGGATACTCTCTTTCTAGTCCACAACCTCAACCCCTAAATTCTCTCAAGCTCAACATACAACTTAAAACCATAAATAACCTCACAAGATATTATCAACACCACAAGCCTAATAATTCTCACAAGATCAAACCATATACTCGAATCCTCATAACAACCTCACTAGACCGCTGATAACACGATTTATAGCATAGTTTTAGGTGCACATTTAGGTAGAATTCTCGCTCAATCATGCATTATCTAGCACTAGTCCAATGCGTTTTGCACTCAAAACATGTATTTTGTCGAGATAGACGTCTACACGGACTTGTGTGCGTTTTGTAGGTATTTCGGGAAGTTTCGAGCTTAAACGATGCGTTCGAGGGACGCTCATTCAGAGGACTCGTTTCCAACTCATTAGAGCACAAAGAATGACTCAAGGAACCTTGCAAACAAAGGCCATGCACCAAACCACAGCCTAATGATCCAAAACAAAGTCTCTGCACAGAATCACGGTCATCTGAAAGACCACGGCCGTGGAAACAACCGTGGAATTTGCAAGATTCTCGTGACAGCTGTGCCACGACTCTCATGGCCAGCTCATGAAGAAATTGGTTATAAAAGTGGTCCTTGATAGTTGTTAGAGGCAGCTGGGATTTTGGGGTAGTTTTGGGGAGCAGCTCACACATTCTCTATTGCTTTGAACAAAATATATTCCAAGAAGAAGAAGGATTTTTTCTAGGAAGGAAAGTGCAAGAAGAAGAAGAAAGGAGCCATTGCCATTGAAGAGGAGAGGAGAAGACATCTCTAACTCTTGTATTTCGGATTTATTTCTAGAAGTTTTTGAACCCTTGAACCTTCCTTTGGAAGGGGTGTAAGTCGTCCTATTTTATTCTTCAGATTTGGATTGTGTTTGGAGTTTATTTGTTCATCTTCTTTCTCTTATTTTTCTTGCTATGGAGATCATGAATCTATGCTTGTTTGTTTTGAATTCCAATATGAATGTTGTAGGCTAGATTGATGTGATTCTAGGGTTAGGGAAGGATGGTTATGGCTAGATCTATGATAGGATGAACTTAGATGTACCTTTGGATGATTTTTGTTTATGGACGTAGCTACTGTTAGGAATCACGGGTAGTTCTTGAAGAACCACGGCCGTGGTTTCTGTAGAACGAACCGTGATTTTCCTGATTCGAAGGATCTCACCCTAGGTTCATAAGATTGTTGAAACCCTAAGTTTTTGCTGAGTTTAACCTACCCTAGGGTGTCCTAGTGTAGAGACTAAGTGTTAGGAGAGACTTACCCGGTAATCCTTGCCCTTAGAATCTAAAATAGTAAAGCCTTAGGTAATGGTGAGCCTAATAAGCCTCCATTGGATTAAGTGTGCTAGGATAGTTGCTTAGAACTTCCCTTTCCGAGACTTACCCAGTAAGGATAGGTTAGACCTCTAGGTAATAATCCGGTTTGTGTTAAAATCCTATCCTTAGGTTCTTAGAAACTTAACCGGTAATGAGACCTTAGGTGTGGACTAGTTGATCATGAGACTTACCCGGTACTTGATCCCATTTTAGAAACACTAAATCCCAAACATATCATAATCAATCCAAAGAATGAATAGATAACTTGAGATTATGCCATAACCGGAATTTCCAACCCCTAGAATCCGTTTTCCTTCTCTCTTGATCACATCTTGTTCGATTTGTTTATTTGTGCCGATTTTTCCGATTGAGTTTGATTTGGTTGTTTGCATGAGTTGTGATCTTTGATTTGATCATTTAAAACCAACAAAAACAATTTGCGATTTCTTCCTTTCCTTGCTTAGATTAGACCTTGCTAAATTCAATCACAACTTAGTTCGATTTCACCTTAGTCTTTGAGTTCGACCTTGGAGTACTTATCTTTCTACATTCGTCCCGTACACTGCGGGTGCGCTAAGAATTAGGATAATTATAACAAGTATAAATTTAAGACTTAGGATAATTATAACAACTTAGTTTTTGGAGCACTTTCTAGCGTGACAAGTATAAATACCCCATACTTAAGGTTTGCTCGTCCCCGAGCAAGTTCCCAACTATAGACTACGAGATGACATGATTTATGTATGCAGAAAAATGGCAAAATCTTTTTGGTTTTGTGCTTCTACTGTTGGACCACCTTCATAGTCATGATCAATGGCAATTGAATAAGCAATTATGTATCAAATGACAAAGTCATGGAAAGACAATTGTACTTAACTCAAAGACATGCATGAGTTGGGAGGATGGAGATGTCAAGAAGATCAAGAGTCTATCCAATCTAGACTACTAAGTCTTACAAACATGCAAGTAGGTCATAAGGGCTTGTGACATAAAAGGCCAAGAAACGTTGTAGTTGGGAGGGGGATTTTCTAGGTGTGTGATGCTAATCCGGGAATGGAACTAACTTCACTCCTTGTCCTCGATCAACTTCCCCCAAGTGCATATTTTTCCCTATCTTTCTTTCTTTTCTTTTTCTTTGATTCATTTTTGAGACAATGGCATTGGTGTACAATAGCCGAAACCTCGGTGATTAGCCATCCTCGGGCTTTTTCTCTTTTTCGAGGTGCATCCACACCGAGCACACATACCAAAGCTCGTTAGGGTTATTGGTTCATTTGACTTTGGCAAGGTACCAACACCCGATCATGTGAAGTGTACCGAGTTACTTGTCATTTAAACCAACGCCCCCAAACCTATTTTGGCTACACTTTCACAATAATTTCGGCATTCCATTCACGACATTCTTTTCATTACATCTTCACCCCGCACTTGCTTTTCACACATTCAAACACACTAGCATGCTCCTATTCCCGGATGGGTTTAAAAGGAGGTCAAATTTATATCAATTGAGGTGCTCAAGCAATCATGATCAAGATGAGAAGTAGAGAAAGATGAAATGCCTTATTCATTCCTAGATGGTATGCAAGAACTATCACGTAATTTCGATTTTCAATACTCAATCCATTCTAGGCAATCACCATGCTTTCAAGTCATTCATGGAATTCAAGAGAAGTAGTTCAAGTCCACATATGCATTTATCAATTCAACACATAAGGCCATTCATAGCCAATCACAAGACAAGTTTTCATCATTAGGATCATATCCAAGCCTAGAAAGCACAAAAATTTTTTTAAATTTTCTGATTTTTATGGAATTTTCGATTTGAGTATGTACAATGCAAGAGATGTGCAAATATTAACCTATCCTAGATGCTCTTCATGCAAAGGATCATGCAAACCCAACCCCATACTTAGAAACACATTGTCCCCAATGTGGTATACAAGTAGAGAGAGTGAAAGAAGGTTCTCACAATGTAAAATGGTTTTCTTTGGTATTTGGGAATTCTCAAGAGGATTGATGTTGGATGATCCTTTCAACTATGGTAGGGAGCTCTAAGCATCCTTCAAGCTTTGAAACCCGCGCTAGGCACCGCTAGCCGTCCAAGTCCCGCGTCCGCTCCACCCATAATTGGTGAGGGTGTCATCATCATCATTTCCAAGAGAGGCTTCCAATGCCACTAATGTTCTAGCACACATAAAATAGACAAAACACACAAAGCACACAAAAACAGAAAAATCTAAGCTAAAATGAGGGAAAAATGTTACCGATGGGTTGCCTCCCACCAAGCGCTTCTTTAAGGTCATTAGCTTGACCAAACTCGGGAGTGTTTATGCAAGGTGAAGTGGGGCAATCATGTCTACCGGTGCTCCCGGAATGTATTTCTTCAAGCGATGCCCGTTCACTTTGAAATCTCCACAATGCTCCCCTCCTATCTCAATAGCTCCATGGGGAAAGATCTTCTTCACCACATATGGCCCGGTCCATCTTGATTTGAGCTTTCCGGGAAAGAGTCTTAGCCTTGAGTTGAAGAGAAGGACAAGATCTCCTTCACTCAACTCCTTTGGAATGATCCTCTTGTCATGCCACCTTTTGGTTCTCTCCTTGTAGATCCGGGCATTCTCATAAGCTTCCAACCGGAGTTCCTCAAGTGCATTGATATCAAGCAATCTCTTTTCTCCCGCCTCCTTGAGGTCAAAGTTTAGCCACTTAATGGCCCAATAAGCTCTATGCTCCATTTCCACTGGAAGATGGCAAGACTTGCCATAGACCAACTTGTAGGGAGTGGTGCCAATAGGTGTCTTGAAGGCGGTTCTATATGCCCATAGTGCGTCATTGAGCTTCATGGCCCAATCCTTCCTTGTCCTAGACACCGTCTTCTCGAGGATGGCCTTGATCTCTCGGTTGGAGATCTCCACTTGGCCACTAGTTTGAGGGTGGTAGGGTGTTGCCACCTTGTGAGTCACCCCATACTTAGCCAAAAGTGCTCCAAAGTTCCTATTTGTGAAGTGCTTCCCTCCATCACTAATGATCACCCTTGGTGTTCCAAACCTAGGGAAGATCACGCGGTTGAAGAACCGCACCACCACCTTGGCATCATTCGTAGGAGAGGCGATTGCCTCTACCCATCTTGACACATAGTCCACCGCCAATAGGATAAATAGATTTCCACATGAAGAAGGGAATGGTCCCATGAAGTCTACACCCCACACATCAAAAATCTCAACTTCTTGGATGTTGTTCAAGGGCATTTCATTCCTCCTTGAGATGTTCCCCGTTCTTTGGCAAGCATCACATGCCGCTACAAAACTTTGCACATCTCTAAACAAGTTAGGCCAATAAAAACCGGATTGTAATACCTTGGCACACGTTTTGTGTGAGCTAGCATGGCCTCCACATGGTAAAGAGTGACAATGCCGGATCACACTCTCCACTTCATCCTCCGGTATGCATCTTCTAAGCACCCCATCCGGGCCTCTCTTGAATAGAAGTGGCTCACTCCAATAGTAATGCCTTACATCGTTGAAGAATTTCTTCCTTTGTGCATACGTTAGTCCGGGAGGCACTTCCTCACACACCAAGTAGTTCACGATGTCGGCATACCACGGTTCATTTCCTCTAGCCACTTGGAATAAGCATTCTTCCACCAATTGCAATTGCTCATCCCGGAATGAATCATCTATCGGGATGTTGTCTTTCCCGAGCTCCAATGGTGGGAGTCTACTAAGGTGATCCGCCACCGAGTTCTCGGATCCTTTCTTATCTCTTATCTCCAAATCAAACTCTTGGAGAAGAAGGATCCACCGGATCAACCTTGGTTTGGCATCCTTCTTTGTAAGTAGATAACGGATGGCCGCGTGATCCGTATAAACTATGACCTTCGCTCCAACAAGGTACGAGCGGAACTTCTCAAATGCATACACCACCGCTAACAACTCCTTCTCGGTAGTAGCATAATTGAGTTGGGCATCATCTAGCGTCTTGCTAGCATAGTAAATAGCATGAGTGCGCCCTTCTTTCCTTTGCCCCAAAACAGCCCCAACGGCCACATCACTTGCATCGCACATGATCTCGAATGGTAGACTCCAATCCGGAGGTTGCATGATAGGTGCGGAGATCAAGGCGTTCTTCAACCTACAAAACGCTTCAAGACAATCCTTGGAAAAGACAAAATCAACATCCTTCATTAGTAGGTTAGTTAGAGGCTTAGAAATTTTAGAGAAATCTTGGATGAATCTCCGGTAAAAACCGGCATGCCCTAAGAAACTCCTTACCCCCTTCACCGAGGTAGGTGGTGGCAACTTCTCTATTGTTTCAATCTTAGCCCTATCAACCTCAATGCCACGGTTAGACACCAAGTGTCCTAACACAATCCCTTCACTTACCATGAAGTGGCATTTCTCCCAATTTAAGACAAGATTTGTCTCCTCACATCTTTGTAATACTAATGACAAGTTAGCCAAGCAATCATCAAAAGAAGAACCATAAACAGAGAAATCATCCATGAACACCTCCATGATATTTTCTATGTATTCCGAAAAGATAGCCATCATACACCTTTGAAAGGTGGCGGGTGCATTACACAACCCAAATGGCATTCTCCTATATGCAAACGTACCCCATGGACATGTAAAAGTTGTTTTCTCTTGGTCATCGGGGTGGATAGGGATTTGGAAAAATCCGCTATACCCATCTAGATAGCAAAAGTGAGAGTGTTGAGCTAATCTTTCTAGCATTTGGTCAATGAAGGGGAGGGGAAAGTGATCTTTCCTAGAGGCCATGTTCAATTTCCTATAATCTATACACATTCGCCATCCCGTGACCGTCCTAGTAGGTATTAGTTCATTGTTCTCATTAGTTACTACCGTCATTCCACCCTTCTTAGGTACTACGTGAACGGGGCTAACCCACTTACTATCCGAGATAGGGTAGATAATTCCCGCATCTAGCAATTTAATGATCTCCTTTTTGACCACCTCTTTCATTATAGGGTTCAATCTCCTTTGATGTTCAATAGAGGGTTTGTGGTTATCTTCCATCATTATCTTATGCATGCACAAAGATGGCTTAATACCAACCAAATCATCAATAGTATAACCAATGGCCTTCCTATGCAGTCTCAATTCATGTAGCAATTTAGCAAGTTCATCATCACTCAAGCATGCATTAACAATCACCGGATATGTAGAATTATCACCAAGGAATGCATACTTTAAATGAGAGGGAAGGGGTTTGAGTTCAAGTGAGGGAGGACCTTTTTCGGTTGAAGACGATCCAAATAAGATTGGATGCGATGAATCCAAAGCAAATGAAGACTCCCCTTGGTTCCTAGAAGCTTGATCATCATTAAGAGCTGATTTAGGGGAAACCACGGTTGGAATTACGGTTGGTTCAACTTCCACGGCCGTGGTTCCTTCCAGGCTTGTTTCTCGGAGTTGTCCAGAGAGTTTGACGGCCGTGGTTCCTAAATCTCGACCGTGGAACTTGCAGCTGTTCACAATTTCTTCATGGCTCTCAAATCCCACTCTTGGCTCTTCTTCCAACGCCTCCAAGGCTTTGATCTCTTCATTGCAATTCTCCTCTATGTCTTCCTTCATCATACTCAAGGTAAGAACCTTTTCCAAGGGATCCTTGATCAAAATCGAGCTCACCATTTCTCTAGATTCCTCTTGCTCGACTATGTTGAAGATATCCTCATCAAGGGTTGGCCCTTTCATCATTGTGGACAGCTTGAACTTGATGTTCTCTTCTCCAATGTTGAAGGAGAGAGTCCCGTTCTTGCAATCCACTAAGCATCCGGATGTGGCTAGGAAAGGTCTTCCTAGGATGATGGGAACCGGGTAATCCGCCAGAATGTCCAACACTACAAAATCAATAGGCACATAGAATCCTCCCAATTGCACCGGAATGTCTTCAAGAATCCCAACCGGATGAGTGATAGAGCGGTCCGCCATATAGAGGGTCATCTTGACCGGCTTTGGCTCTCCTAACCCGACCTTGTTGCTAAGTGCAAGCGGTATGATGCTTACACTCGCTCCAAGATCACAAAGGGCCTCGTATTTCACATCTCCCACTCCTATCGGGACGCAAAAAGAGCCCGGATCCCTTAGCTTGGGAGGCATTGCTTCCTTCATTGTTTGGATCAACTCCGAGGATCTCTTGGTCATCCTAATCTCCCCATACTCTTCCAACTTCCTTTTGTTGGAGAGTATTTCCTTCAAGAATTTTCCGTATACCGGCATTCCTAAAATGGCATCCATGAACGGAATGTTAATATGTAACTTGGACATTAGTTCAAGGAACTTACCAAAGTGATTGTCCAATCGAGCTCCTGCTCTTGATTGCGGGAACGGTAGCGGTGGCTTGTATGGAGGCGGTGCCACATAAGTTGGCTCTACATCCTTGCTCTTCCCTCCATCTTCATGCTTTCTTCCCTCTTCTACCACTACTTGACTCCCCTTAGTTTGGTCCTTGGGCAAAGGATCCTTCATACTCAACCCACTCCTTGTTGTGATAGCCAAAACTTGGCCTCTTGGGTTGTCTTCGGTTCTTCCGGGAAGTTTTCCCGGATCTCTATGTGCCTCACCCGCCTTTTGAAAGACTTGTGCTTCCAAGACTTTTTGAGCTTTAGAAATCGAAGTGACGGTGCTCTCAAGTCCACTCAATCTTCCTAGCAATTGTTCAAACATGACTTCGGTTCTATCCTTTGAAGGTTGAGGAAAACCGGGTGGAGATTCTTGTGAAGCTCTTTGTGGTGGAATGGTGCTTGTGGAAGCGGGAGGGTTCAAGGCTCCATCCGGATTTGAGTAAGAAAAACCGGGATGGTTATGGTTTGGCCGGTAATTGTTGAATTGCCGGTTGTTGTTGAATTTCCTTGGGCCTTGGTAATTGTTGAAGTTGCCTCTTCCCATGTAGTTGACATCCACCTCCTTGGAAGACAAGTTTGCTTGTGGAGGTGCTTGAGGAGTTGTTTGGCTCTTCAAGGTTGTAGTGCATAACTCTCTCAAGGATTTCAACTCGTTGTTGATGGCGTCAAGCTTGAAATTGCTCATGGTGACTTCACTCACCTCATATGCTCCCGCCTTTCTCCCTTCACTCTTCCTATGCGAGTACTTCTCAATCACTAGAGCTTGCTTCTCCACAAACTCCCAAGCATCATCCACATGTTTTTCCATAAATGTCCCACCGGAAAGTGATTGAAGTTTGAATTGGCTATCTTCATCAAGCCCCTTGAAGTATATTTCTAATAGCTCAATCTTCGGTATGCCATGGTGCGGACAATCTAGGAGAAGATCTTTGAATCTCTCCCAAGACTTGAACAAACTCTCTCTATCCCTCATCACGAAGGCATTGATCTTCCCTCTTAACTCGGTGGTCTTGGAAGGTGGGAAGAACTTGGTCAAGAACTCGGTTGTCATCTCTTCCCAAGTGCCAACTCTCCCTTGTGGAATAGATTGATACCAAGCTAAGGCTTTGTCCTTTAGAGAGAAAGAGAAGGCCCTTAGCTTATGGTTGTTGCTCTCCAATCTTGGTGGTCTAAGAGTCTCCATCAAGATCTCATAATTCATCAAGTGTTGATGAGGGGACTCTCCTTCCATCCCTCCAAATTGATTGTGCCGGATCATTTGTAGAACTTGAGGGCGGAGTTCATAGTTGTGGGTTGCGGGATCTCCTAGGTTCACACCCGGTCGGTGTGCTCTTTGTGCCGGATCCATGCGTCTCCCTAGGGTTTGTGGCTCCTCAATGGCAATGGGAACAACCCTAACATTAGCCGCCGGCTGCGGTTGTGGTGGAGGTGGTGGAGGTTGTCGGCGATTAAGCTCTCCTTGGACAAGGGCTTGCCTAATCTCTTCAATCTCCCTCCTTGTTTCTTCTTGCCTCTCATTGGCAAGTCTCCTTTCTTCCTCCAAGAGTTCATCTCTAAGCCTTATTTGCTCTAAGGCTTCATCCAATTCAGCTTGAATATTTCTACCGGCCATCTCTCTCTCTTTTCGGATGTTCTTAGATCTAGATCGAAGGGTTTTCTCCGGTTCGGGATCGAATGGAGCTAGATCCTTGCCACGAGATCTTCGCATACACCTAAAGAGAAGTAGATGTCCTGAAAAGCAAAGACACAAACCAAAAAGAGATCAAAAGAAACAAGAAAGATCTACACTAGAATCAATCACAAAATAGACTCAATCTAGACCTAGTCCCCGGCAACGGCGCCAAAAACTTGTCACGCTAGAAAGTGTGTACGCAATAAGTCTTAAATTTATACTTGTTATAATTATCCTAATTCTTAGCGCACCCGCAGTGTACGGGACGAATGTAGAAAGATAAGTACTCCAAGGTCGAACTCAAAGACTAAGGTGAAATCGAACTAAGTTGTGATTGAATTTAGCAAGGTCTAATCTAAGCAAGGAAAGGAAGAAATCGCAAATTGTTTTTGTTGGTTTTAAATGATCAAATCAAAGATCACAACTCATGCAAACAACCAAATCAAACTCAATCGGAAAAATCGGCACAAATAAACAAATCGAACAAGATGTGATCAAGAGAGAAGGAAAACGGATTCTAGGGGTTGGAAATTCCGGTTATGGCATAATCTCAAGTTATCTATTCATTCTTTGGATTGATTATGATATGTTTGGGATTTAGTGTTTCTAAAATGGGATCAAGTACCGGGTAAGTCTCATGATCAACTAGTCCACACCTAAGGTCTCATTACCGGTTAAGTTTCTAAGAACCTAAGGATAGGATTTTAACACAAACCGGATTATTACCTAGAGGTCTAACCTATCCTTACCGGGTAAGTCTCGGAAAGGGAAGTTCTAAGCAACTATCCTAGCACACTTAATCCAATGGAGGCTTATTAGGCTCACCATTACCTAAGGCTTTACTATTTTAGATTTTAAGGGCAAGGATTACCGGGTAAGTCTCTCCTAACACTTAGTCTCTACACTAGGACACCCTAGGGTAGGTTAAACTCAGCAAAAACTTAGGGTTTCAACAATCTTATGAACCTAGGGTGAGATCCTTCGAATCAGGAAAATCACGGTTCGTTCTACAGAAACCACGGCCGTGGTTCTTCAAGAACTACCCGTGATTCCTAACAGTAGCTACGTCCATAAACAAAAATCATCCAAAGGTACATCTAAGTTCATCCTATCATAGATCTAGCCATAACCATCCTTCCCTAACCCTAGAATCACATCAATCTAGCCTACAACATTCATATTGGAATTCAAAACAAACAAGCATAGATTCATGATCTCCATAGCAAGAAAAATAAGAGAAAGAAGATGAACAAATAAACTCCAAACACAATCCAAATCTGAAGATTAAATTAGGACGACTTACACCCCTTCCAAAGGAAGGTTCAAGGGTTCAAAAACTTCTAGAAATAAATCCGAAATACAAGAGTTAGAGATGTCTTCTCCT
Source organism: Fagopyrum esculentum (assembly GCA_033239045.1). Lineage (NCBI taxonomy): Eukaryota > Viridiplantae > Streptophyta > Magnoliopsida > Caryophyllales > Polygonaceae > Fagopyrum > Fagopyrum esculentum. Next base: position 39,925,624 of record BSUD01000007.1, on the reverse strand, counting down.
CTCCTCTTCAATGGCAATGGCTCCTTTCTTCTTCTTCTTGCACTTTTCTTCCTAGAAAAAATCCTTCTTCTTCTTGGAATATATTTTGTTCAAAGCAATAGAGAATGTGTGAGCTGCTCCCCAAAACTACCCCAAAATCCCAGCTGCCTCTAACAACTATCAAGGACCACTTTTATAACCAATTTCTTCATGAGCTGGCCATGAGAGTCGTGGCACAGCTGTCACGAGAATCTTGCAAATTCCACGGTTGTTTCCACGGCCGTGGTCTTTCAGATGACCGTGATTCTGTGCAGAGACTTTGTTTTGGATCATTAGGCTGTGGTTTGGTGCATGGCCTTTGTTTGCAAGGTTCCTTGAGTCATTCTTTGTGCTCTAATGAGTTGGAAACGAGTCCTCTGAATGAGCGTCCCTCGAACGCATCGTTTAAGCTCGAAACTTCCCGAAATACCTACAAAACGCACACAAGTCCGTGTAGACGTCTATCTCGACAAAATACATGTTTTGAGTGCAAAACGCATTGGACTAGTGCTAGATAATGCATGATTGAGCGAGAATTCTACCTAAATGTGCACCTAAAACTATGCTATAAATCGTGTTATCAACCGCAATACTACTTCTAGCTTAGAATCAACATCAAACCATCAAACAATATCAAATCCTCAAAACTCACCTAAGGTTCAAAGCCACTACTTGGCATTCACTCTAAGTTATGCTAGATTATCCAAACTAGCATGATACTAATACTAAACATTACTAGATCGCGGGAAAGGATACTCACACGACGTCAAAAGACGGAAGTCGATCAATGGATGTCGACTTTGGACTCGTTATGCCTTTATCGGGACGCTTCCGAACCTAACACCAAAATTAAGCAAATTTAGCTCATATGCTAAATTTGAACGGAATATATATATATATATATATATATATATATATATATATATATATATATAATTTGAAGGAAAAACTCGTTTTCAAAAGTCGGCGTTAAAAACCCGGGATTAAATATTTGAGTCATAACCGAATTAATCCAACAAAGACATAATATACCGTGTATAAAAAATACAAGAATATCCCGTAATTAAAATCCAAGGGTAAAAACTGCTAACACATCTTCCGGGGCATATTATACAATTTCAGCAACTTGGGTTATATTCTGCAAATAAATTTTCTGGGCCAAATCCGTAATTAATTCCAGTGAGGGCATAATTGCAGAAAACATAAATATGGGCCATAAACTGAAAATGAGAAACATGGGTAAATATTGTAATCAACCAAAGAAGGGGGGGGGGGGCGATTTGATTTCTAAAAGAAAGGTCATCTTCAACCTAGAACAGAACGCAACAGCTGTGAGGCGGCGGCGTGGGCTTGGTGGATCCGGCAGGGCGAAGCAAAAGTAGAGCTAGGGCAGGCGGTGGCAAGCTTCTCCGGCTGGATTCGCCGGCGAAGGAGGTGGCAGACCTCCATGTCTCCGGTGGTGAGTAACGAGAGAAAGAGAGAGAGGCGAACGCTGCAACAGTGTGTACGACCCTCGATCCGGCGCCGGCGACTCCTTGGCAGCACCAACAGGCTCGACAGAGTGGATCCATAAGCTATTATTTCGGATCGATGTCGAGGGAGGTGAGGTGGTGGTATCCAGAACAAAGGAGGATGATGCTTGCTCAGACCAGTAGAAGAGGAGGTGATAGTGGGGTTCGATTTGTGCGAAACAGAGGAGGCTACGGGTCCAAGCCTCCAAGGTAAGGGCTCACCGGTTCTTGCAAGAAAAGAAACGAAGGGATGGAGGATGTAGCTGATGACGGCGATGACGAAGAGACGAGGGGGAGAAGAGATGGCCATGGGTGAAGCTTGCTGCAGCAGGTGAAGAGGGAAATAGTGAGGCTCGATCCAGTGGTGGTGAGACGGGAGAGAAGGTAGAGATGGGAGGAGGCACACAATCACATCAGGGTTTGCTTGTGCAGGCCATCGAGTGGGGCGAGGGGTCGAGTGCTTCACCGAGGGGGGCTACAGGGCATAGGGGGTAGGGGGTAGTCATTGAGGGGTCGATTCCGACTCATCAGGGGCAAGGAAAGAGAGAAAAAGAAAAAGAGAAAAGAATAAAAGGAATAAAATAAAAAGGAAATGAATTCGATTGAAACACTCGGATCGGGATTTTCGAACCGGAAAGACGTCCCGACTTTTTCCAAAAAAACAAAACGGATATACGTAAACGTATCCAAAATTTAAATATACTCGGAAAATATATTTTACATCGTAAAATACTTATAATAAGATATTTAATCTAATAAAATATCGATAGAATTCGCAAAATAAATATCGCAAACGCGCCAAAAAATTTCGGGCGTTACACAAACACCCATTATCATTTTGGGCCGGAATCAATCCATTCCAAACCCATTTTTTTTCTAAACAAACAGGCCCTTAGTTTCAATATCCTATAGCCCTCTTAATATTAAATTTATATTTTTATTGCATAAAATAATGGGAAATTTCGGATGGTACCCTCATGGTTTGGGTTTTTCCGAATTTTGTCGGACAGTTTTTTCGAGTTCGGATGGTATCCTTAAATTTACGTTATTTTCCAGATTTTGCCCAAATTCATTAAAAGTTTTCAAATTCCATTAAAAATATAAAAAGAAAATAAAGCAAAATTGAAAAATAAATAAAATATATAGACCGATTTATTTATTTTAATAATAAATTAAAACAATGATTTTTTAAATTTTTTTAAAAAATCCTTATTTTATTTATATTTTAAATAAAGTATAACACTTATATTTTTAGATTTTGTTAAAAAAATTCTAATCCAATTTATTTATTTTTTAAATAAAATAAAATACTGATTTTTTTTAATTTTGTAAAAATTATCTGATTTATTTATTTTTAAATTAATATAAAATACTAATTTTTTTTTTAAAAAAAATACTGTTTACTTTATTTGTAAAATAAATAAATCATTCTTTCTGTTTTTTATTTATTTTTCAATTTTACTTAATTTTCTTTTATGTTTCTAATGGAATTTGAAATTTTATAATGAATTTGGGCAAAATCCGGAAAACAACGAAAAGTTAAGGGTATCATCCGAACTCGAAAAAACTGTTGGGCAAAATTCGAAAAATCCCAAACCACGAGGGTACTATCCAGAATTTTCCTAAAATAATTTTTAAAAATAAAATGCAATCCGGCTTTTTGGCCGTGAAACGTTCTGACCTCGTCGTCCATTGTCCATTTTATCCATGTCAGCTCGGTTCACCTATGGAAAACAGATCAACTTATTTTTTATGTAACTAATTATAATCATTCTCTATCAATTTTAAATAACTAACTTATTTTTCAATTATCTTTTTCTCTAACTTTGTCCGAAATTATCAAGATTTCACGATTTTGAAAACTTGATTAAGGTTGAAAAATTAAAAATTTCATGATGTTATGTTATAGTTTATAATTTTAGTATTACAATTTTATGTTTTTTATTAACTACATAAATAAAAAATATATCATATGATATTTAAGATTAACCGTTCTATTAAGTTGGGCAAAAAGGTTAATTGTGTATGAAAAAAATTAATTTAGGATCAGCTTTTAAGAAATAAATAAAATTTCTTATATATCTTTTAATAAAGATAATAATATTTACACCGAGTAAACATGAGACCTAAACCTAAACCGGTGGTTTAGGTTTAGGAACCATCAGTTTAGGTTAAACCTAAACCGGAAAAAACCAAACCGGCGGTTTAGGTTCGGTTTGGCTGGCAGTTTTTTTTATAAAAAAAAAAAACAAAAGATAACTGGGAACTGGACCAAACCGGCGGTTAACTGCCGGTTTTGAGGACCGGTTTGATCCATCTATTAAAAATAAAATAAAAATAAATTAACCAAACCGGCGGTTAAACTGCCGGTTTGGGGTAAACTGCCGGTTTAGGTTTGGTCTTCGCGGTTTAGCCAAACCGGCAAACCTAAACCGGCGGTTTGACCAAATCGGCGGTTTGGGCCGGTTTGGCGGTTTATCCAAACTGGACCCATGTCTAACATCAAGGTAGAAGATAGGCGGGCAACAAGTTGTGCCGCCAATCCCTTCTGAACAACAAACCCGATCCTCCTAAAAACTACGTCTAAAAACCTATGTGACACAACATTACCATGCAATACCCGTTGCACCCTCTTGAGAATCTCAACGGCATCTGGTGTAAGAAAATCAAACGTGTCAAAAGCGAACGGAAGAAACACATGTTGGTTTTCGATGCAAGCTCTTTCATGCTTAGCCACCTTTATAGAGGTCGCGGTGATGGTCGCCTTACCTACCACAAAAGACCGCTGTCAATACAAGTATGTTTGTCATCCGCCCATCCGAACACTAACACATCCGCGGGCAAAATTTGATGCGGATGATCTTAACAATTATCATTCTATTTTCATTCCTGAACAATAATTAAATTATCTTAATAGTAATGACGGCAAAATTTGTAAATATATAGTATAAGAATCATGTTTGCCCCTTGGAATGAGTTGTACACACAATGAATTACATTGTCAACAGAACAGATGACCCTATCTATGTACGGTAGTCCGACACCTCTGCATTGGAGGAGGCATATATATAAATGTTGTTGACAACATCCTATATTAATTTCTTTTTACATCACACCAAAAAAAAAATTTAATTTCTTTTTACCATCTAATAAGTAAATATAATAAAATTTGCAAATAAGATATGAAAGTTTAGTGGTATGACTAGTTTGAGTAGTTTGCGGACATGTAAATATGTAATATTTATTATTATTCCAAGATTGAAACTTGGAAGAGGTCCAATTGAGGTACTGCAATGGACATTGGAGGCACGTTGTGTGAGAACCTAAATTAGGTAAAGAATCTCCACTTTGGTGTGATTCTAACGTTTTGGGAAATTCATTACTAATATGGAATTTGGCACAAGTCAACGACAAAACACAAAAACAACTAGAGGATAATATGTTAGGATTGCCTCCTAACTACTAAAGTGGTTCAAGAAACTATATTTCAAGCTTGGTACACCCAAATTACTATTAAGCTAGTAGTCTACGGCTCGTTCAAGACAAAACAAGCTCGAACTTTGTGGTAGGTTATATGTGCCGAGTTATTTGGGTTCGTCTAAGGCTCGTTCAAGATAAAACGAGCCAAGTATGAACACTAGCCTGAGCTTTTTTCAATAAGCCCATTCAAGTAGCTCGTGTGGAAATGTCTTTTACGAAAATACCGATGATTATTAATAGGGTTGAGCAAGTTAAGTTCGGGATATCGAACCGAACCGAGTAGTTTCGGTCCAGGCCGAACGAAGAACCAAAATTTAGGTTCGGTCTTAGGTCTGCATTTTAAAAAAATTAGGTTTCAAAGCCGACGGGTAAATCGGAAAACCGAATTATAATTAAAAAAAAAAGGGCCGACTAATATAATCATATTAGCATTTTAAAATAAGGGTCGTTTAGCTCCAATACCTAAACCGAACCGAAACCTACCCTAATAGGTTCGGTTTTAGGTTCTAATTTCATAATTTTGGTTTTAGGTCCAAACCGAACTCGAACTTACTTTTATAGGTTCGGTTTTGGGTCTAAGGTTTCAAGAAAGTCGGTTTTTTGCTATTTGGTTCGGTTTTGGACCATGTTCACCCTAATTATAAATACTTTTGTAAAACATGAGCAAAATGAGTTGAAGCTCGAGCACACATGTACTCAACTCGAAAAAAATTAGCAAAACAAGCTTGAGCTTGGTGGTCGGTTCTTGAATAGAGTACGAGCTTAACTTGTTAATTAATTTATCTTTTTATATCCGGCTGAACCAATACGTGGAGGGTTTACACGTTAAGCTGAACCTACACAAGGTTGATCTGCTACCATATTTTCGCTAATCGCAACCCAAATACAAGATTACGAGACCCGACGTTAAGCTAAACCTACACACAAACCTTTCAGAGTACATTCCAAAAACCAATTGACAATAGGAGTGACCTAATACTTATATAGTAGGTTCATATAGTAACATATTGTCGACGTGAGACATTTTCACACATCAATGTAACTCAAACTTAACCAAGATGGAATGAAGTCATCGACACTCAACTACTTCCTATAACAGTCCTAATTACGGTACACATATATAGCAAATTGCAAAGAAGTACATATGCTTTGCAAGAAATTTCCTTTGGGTTTGGATTATAATGAAGCAAGAAGCTAACTAAGAAGACAAACAAAAGGAACACAGATGTATAGGAACCGGTCTCTAAAGTAACTACAATTTAATAATTCAAAATGACGGGTCAGCAATAGGGGTGATATTAATATGCAAACTGAAACCCAAAGTAGCTCCACGAGATGATGAAAGGCTACACAATTCCTTTCTCTAATTTCTTAATTGTAATCATACAGATCAAATGTGACGACGAACTACTAATCACGAGTACACAAATCCCATTTCTCCATATATAAGTCCATACGGTTTGAAATAACCTGCAGGACTCCTCCCTTCCTCCATTTATCCCACATCGGAAGATCTTGAGAGATATGTCAGTATCGGAGAAGATGAGTCTCTGGGAATCAATCGTGCCGTTTGTAGCTATGTTTTTAATGGAGGGAGTCACCATTGCACTTACTATAACGGCGAATGTCGCCATGGGATATGGAATGAATCAGTTTGTGTTCGTTGCATATTCGAATGCTCTTTCTTCTCTTATCCTTGTACCTTACTCTTTCTTCTTCCACAAAGACAGGTTCTTTTAATTCAATTCTCTTGTGATTTTACTGTACGTGTAGATTGATTTATGATCGAGATTGTTTTAAAATTGTGATGATTTTGTTGCAGCGTGAGGGAGAGTCTGGATTTGAAGCTGATGACACGGTTCTTCATCTTGGGATTCATAGGGTTGGTTTTTCTTTTCTTTTAATTTACTCTTCATTTCTCCTATATAAATTCATCTCGTCATGTTTGTCAACATACGTACAGCTGTTGTTAATCGGAGAAGGATTCATTACAATTTGTAGGCTATGGAAGTCGGACCCACCTTCAATATTTTATGTCTAATTTATACGATTTAGAATGTTAGTTATGGGAAGAATGTTGGATGGGATATATATATATATATATATATATATATATATATATATATATATATATATATATATATATATATATATATATATATATATATATAATAAATATGTGTTAAATGATTAGGGCTAAGCTGATCAGGTATATGTAAGGCTTGTGCAGACTTTTAAGGTTGGGTTAGTATTGTCAACCTTGTAATTGCCTTTAGCTTCTTTTAGTAATTCCGTTTGGTAAGAAAAAAAAGAGATTAAAGGGGTTAAATTATGAAGATTAAGAAATTCATGTAAATTTTGTAGTATTATAAAACTTTGATTATAAGGACTATTGAGGCTAAAATTTCATTTTTACACCTCTTTCTTTTTTCATCTAAAATTTTTTTTAATACGTATTTTGTCGTAATTTTGTGCACAATCATAATAATTTTACCAAACACTCATTTTACTTATTTTTATTCTCATCCTTTTAAACAATTTCACTTCCTTAATTTTTCATCTAAATAATTTTCTTCATATAGATAATTTTCTTCATTTTTATCGTCATCTACGTAATCTTACGTTATCAAACGGGCGCATAGATTAATTACATTTTTGAAACATAAATGATATCGATTACTTGTAACTACGTTTGAATGGTTTGCATTTGATCGAATATATAATGTACCATTATATATATATTTAAGATGTATGGATTGGTGATATCTGGCAGGATAACGATAGGGCAGAACGTAGCATTTACGGGACTGTATTACAGTTCGCCTATAGTTGTCTGCGCAATGGGCCTTCTCATGCCTTGTTTCCAATACTTCATATCTCTTTTTCAAGGGTATGTATCTTACTCTTTTTCCTCTTTCCTAATTGTTTTTGACATTTCATACAAATTATATTTTGTATTATAATTAATGACTATTTCATATTATAAAATAGGTAGACTAGTCATGATACTAATTTGTCTTATATAAAAGAAGTTGAGAAGTATACACAATTCTGTATAAGATTAAAGTAGCTGACCTAATTTTTCAACACCTAAGAGTCTCTAAGTAATCCTCCTTTCTCTTCAATTTTGTAAGCATATATATATAAAACAAATAAAATATATAGTTCAACCCTAGGGTTATATTTTTACCTTGTTAAGTAAAGTATATCCTAGGGTTTTACCTTGCCTGCCCTCATTTGTGACTCCAATATTGTGAATGTAGAAACACAGTGCTAAATGCGAGAAGAAGAAGCAGCCAAGTGAGGATGGGTGCAATAGTAGTATCATTCATAGGAGCAGCCGTGGTGATCGGGTACAAGGGCCCTTCGATCGTCCCATCCACATTTTACACGCCATGGCTGGTCCATGCAGCACCACCTTCCTTCTTGTCCTTGTCATCGTCCCAACAATGGATTATCGGTTGTCTTTTGCTTGCTTGCGCTACATTTTTACTTTCAATATGGGGTGTCGTACAGGTATATACAAGTCTTTGGGATTCCATCCTAGGAGAAGTAGCCGCAGTTACTTGCTCTACCTATCTACTAACCCAAATGTGTGCGCATCATATGTTGTTATAGGTTGAGACATTCAAAAAGCTCCCAGACATGATGGTAATTGTAACATGGTACATTTTGTTGGGTACGGTCCAAACTGCAGTTGTGGACTTGCTTGCGGAACGGAACTTGAGCGCTTGGAAGCTAAGCATCAACTTGGAGTTAGCCATCATCATATTAACGGTGAGCTAGTAGTTTTAAAGAACACCAAATACATATATGCAATCTTTGATTTTGATTTGAATTGGTGAAACATTAAATAGGCATTTTGTGGGACATTCATGAGAAGCAAAATTCAAGGGTGGTGCATGAACAAGAAGGGTGCCATGTACGTAGCCAAGTTTAAGCCTTTTGGTATATTTTGGGCCTGCGCTATCACCATCCCCTTGTTTGGAACCACTCTTCACTACGGAAGGTGCATTGTCGACTTCTTTTTCTTAAAGAAATAAATGTTAGTTTATTTTTTAATATCCTGCGGGTTTACACTCGTCTTTGGGGTTCATCTCAAAATCAATTGACAATAGGAGGAATATCGTTAGCATTTATATATTAAGTTCACGTAATATTATATTATCGATCTGATACATTTTTAATAATATTTTTTTTGTTCTCGTGTTAAATTATTGAGTTGTTTGTTGTTATGCAGTGTGGGAGGTGCAATGATATCAGGAATAGGATATTATGGAATGCTATGGGCAGTAACCAGAGAAGAAGAAGAGAAAAAGGCAGATCAAAAAGATAACAGGAATTCAACTGATGATTTGAATGACCAGTTGAAGGCTCCTCTCCTGCATGATCAAGAAGAAGATCTTGTTTGAAAAGGAGTACAGAACGATCCATGTTCATTGCATTTTCTGGATCAAAATTGTACAGCCGCAGGTAACGATAGGATCTAACCACAAGAGTGTGATGTTTGCGATAAATTTTGTTATAATTAATACAATCGTTATTAATCTTGAATTTTTTAAATCAATCCTAAATTATATCCTTATATATAATAACTATAATTTTCATCACAATTGATTCTATTAGTTATAAATATTCTTTTTAAAGAATAAAATTATAATGTAATGATCAATATATCTTTGAGCAATAGGTCGGTTATAAGTTACAATTATATTTATTCCGTAAAAACTTAATTATATATATCGCCTCATAATTGGGTTTCGCCGCTATTTTTGTAAGGAACTACAACCCTTAAAATTGTCATATTTTCGACAATTTTTATAAACATGTAAGATAAAAAAAAAAGTTTACACGGATTCTTATATGTTCAATTAAATTAATTAACATGCATAAAAAATAATAAAAAATTAAGTGACAAAAACTTTAACAGTTTTGTACATAAAAATAATAAAATAAATATGGTTGTGGATCCAAGGTCTGTATATAGAGAGAGAGAGGGGTTTGCGTGTGTTTGATTTAACATTGCTGTTAAATGCAGTGCATATTGAAGAGCTGGAGGTGGAAGCTAGGAAGATTATTGGAGGAATATACAGAAGATGTTGTTTTACTTTGATGTATGAATGTAAAAATTCGGTGAAAATGAAATAAAAACAAGAACTTAATGAATAAATTATTAGAGGGTTTGTTTTACGTGGAAAAAGACATATTCTTGTTTCCACATGTTTGTGATTTTTGAAATAATTGCGAAGGAAGTTGACTTGAGTTGACGATTTGGTTTGACTGGTAGAGAGGCTGACATGAATAAAATTAATGATACGTTGGTTTTCATTCGTAGGCTCCGACACGTTAGCTGCTGATATGTGTTTGGTTTGGGTAGGCATAAGATAAGAACAAGAAATAGTAAATGATTGATTGTAGGCGCTAGAGGTTACGGGATCGTGAGCCCAATTAAGATTTGAGAAGTGGCAACCAGAATGATAACACAAAGATATTCAACAGTAGATAATTATAATAATTTCCTTTTTTTATTTTTGGAGTATATAATCACAAAATGATTCTTCAAGGACCGACAGTTCAGGAAGAGGAAGACAAGTTCATATGTATGCCAGATTGCCAGATCTAATTTGCAGATGACAACCAATGATATAAACTGCTATTTGCTTTCGGTTGAAGCAACAAAATTAACAAGGATATGTAGAATCGTGCATAATTAGTCGAAAGATTTCAACGTAATTAAAGCAAAATATCTAATTTGATTTGTAATTTCTCGCTAAGATTAGTGACGATAATTTCACCCGTATTTGACGTTTATTCGTTATCAGTTTGCCACGAATCAAAATACAAAGAGGTTTCCCGGTTATCATACAAAAAAATTAATGTTTTTCTGTCAAAGGGTTAAAACGCAAACATCGGATTTTACAAATAATACAAGATCCGATTATCTAGGGTTGTGCAAATAGTCTAGACCGAACCCTTTCACTTCTTGTATGAAATGGTCCATGGATCGGACACTAATGGTCTGGACCATATCAACGTCCTTTTCAAATAAAATAATAAAAGTGTAAACAAACGGTCTAGACCGGAACATAACGGTCTACAACTAGACCGAACCGTATTTCCGATCATGATCTGCACATTCCTATGGTTATCCATTACCACGTTTTAGAGAACTTCCTGAGGCTAGCTTAGACACATTTCCTTCCCATATCAAACTTTTTCCACACCCTATATATTCTTGACTTGTAAAAAGATAACCGTCTTTGATCTACCTATCATGATTAGAAGCCCTAGGTACTTCTTAGGTTTATCAGCCTCCCTTATCCCAACGAATGATGTTAACATCCATTCTAGCGTTTTTTCCCACCATCATCCTTATCTATTCCTTGAGCTTTTGGTGTAGACTTCCTTCCCTTTTGTATTTTGAAAATCTCCTCTTGCGCTTATGATATTGCAGGTAATATAGTCTTTCCAAGAGCTAAAATGGAGTTTTCTCGGAAGAGCGCTTGCTACACACTAAAGATCAACCTGCGATCAAGGAAGCCGAGGTCAAGACTGAAATTATACATGCCCAAGAATGAAGAAATGAAGACCACTCGAGGAAGAAGTTCCAGTGGACAAATCACATTCCCTTGAGTGGTCATGAAACTTACTGATTGACTACGAGCCATCCCACAAGGCCACAAGTATGATTGATTTTGTTGTAGTTTGTCAAGTGTCGAATCACAAAGATCGCGTCTAAATTGACAATTGTTAATGATTAATTATTCTAAGTAAAGGAGGGAAAATATACACTAGAGGGATAGGAAAAACAATTTTGTGGGATTTTATCTTGTTAAAATGAAAAGACAAGGGAAAACAATGAGTGTTGTAAATAAGAGAGGAAAATGATCTAAGGGGATAGAAATCACCACTATAATGCATCAATGTATAACCACGTATATGAATATCATGGATGTTGATCTAAGAATATTGCAGAATCATCAAGATATAACCTTTACCATAGACGATTAATGACCGTGTTAAACCCATTTGAAGGTGCTTTCGCAATCACAACAAATATAGGAAAAACTCCATAAGCACTTAAAAGTATCGCTTGGATAGCGCAAAGGTAGAAAAAATATAAATACCGGAACTTTCATTGATAATTAGAAATGCTCGGGGTTAATGTAAAACGTTACTCCCAAAACCAAGTTCTTTTCAATCTTTCGAACAAAACAAGCACGCTTGGGTAGAACTACCGTTTAAATCTAAAATTTTTTTTAAACACCACTTCTTTCGAAGGTAAATACAAGGTAGAAGTTCGGTACAAAGAAAGAAGAAAATTCATATGATCTCATTTCAATATTTCATATATATACAATAATAAATCAAAGCATTATAGGAATCATCAAACCCTTAGATCCATAAAGAAATTTAGCTAGACGTAATAGGAATAAATAAAAAAAATATTAAACTAAAAATACTACATAAGAAAAAGAGGAAAATACCGAAAGATACCCCTTAAATAGAGCCATTTGCAACTAACAACCCGTTAAATTTGAAATTATCTCAAACCACCCTTTACAATGGTTCCGTTAGCAAAATAACAACCCCGCAATTGTTTCGTCTCATTTCTTGTTAAAGGAATACACTTTTAAATATTATATTAATATCATACGATGAATCATGAACTGAACGGGTTAGTATTTAACAGCGATCTGAACCGAATTTTGTTTTATAGAAAATACAATGAACCAACTACCCAATTTCCCCTCTTCGTCTTCCTCCGTTGTCTCGATCGTTATTCTCACTCCGTCCTCTTCCGTTCCATTCAATATATAACTCCGATCTTTCTCCACCTCCTACGACCGACCTCAATATTTGTCATGGGTAAAATACACTACATTGTTCTTGATTATAAACTTCCACCCAATCAAGAAAACAAAAAAGGCAACCCATTGAGTAATCAACAACCCAGAGAAAATCACCATTATAAGCACCAAATATTTCCATAATCTCAACTCAAATCACTCAACCCTACGTATACCTTGACATGCCCCGGAAACCAAAACCGACGGTCTAGGTTTCCAAACCGACGATCTAGGTTTTCAAATCGTCGATTTAGGTTTGGGTTTAGAGCTAACCTAAATGTAAACCGACTATGTTAAAACTGGCAAACCGTTGGTTTGCCGGCTTAGCACAAGTTTGTTAAAAAAATAATAAATAAAATTTAAGGGAGTTTAATTAAAAAAAGTTTATAATTAAAATTAAAAATTAAAAACAATGGTACTTTGATTTAAAAAATTTAAAAATTTAAATTTAAAACCAACGGTACTTTAATTTTATAAAATGGCTTGAACCAATTTCTCGGTTGCCTATGTATCATCTCGGGGTTAAGAGGAATTAAAGCCCACATAGTTCTCTTACCTTTGCTTACCTTTTGTCGGACTTTCAAGTTTTTTTTGTTACCCCCTTACCTTACCTTTCCACCTCTGACTCGGAGGTGGTGCTCGAATCATTAGAGTTGGAATCCTGTTATGAGTCATACATCGGGGCATTTTGTTGTTTCCGCTTCTCCGCCCTTATCCAATCTTGACTTCAAACTTGTGCCAAAAAATTTTCGGGCTTCAATTGGGGTCTCTAGTAGGTGAGCATATTCCCTCCTTGGATAAATGATTGCTCCACGGAAACCTTGATGCGGGCACAACCATGAGGTGTTGCACAATTTTGATTAAGGTTAGATATTTCAAGGATAATTTCTTCCACCAATCTAAAATTTCAAAAGATTTACTATTAAAACTAAAATACAGTGTTAGATAATCTTTAAATCCCGCACTTGAGGATGAATGTCTTGGTGTTATTGTCCTTCTAGCTAAAATTTGTTGTGCTTTTGAAAGAAAAGAAGATGATGAAGAAGAAGATGATGTAGGAGTAATGAAGGCCCTCGAGTTGTCAAGCTACTTGATTGAAAAAGACAGGTTCAACTCGAGTTATGCCTCAAGTCAAGAAGAAACAAAAGAGGAAGGCACAAGCTCCCTTGAGTTAGCCTCGATTCAACACCCAACTCTAGCCACGTACCATTTTCACCCAAACCAAGTTGACGGCTCCCTCAAGTCACCCCCGTGTTAGCATTCACTCGAGTAAAGAAGCATACTTACTCGGTTCAAGTTAAAAGTCGGCAGGCAAACTCAAGGGAAGCATCAGGAACTCGAGGAAAGGCAACCACAATTTAGTCTAGTTTTCTCCCAAGGTGAAGGGTCAACTCCTTCTAGGAGAATCTTGCTAACTAATTTGATCCACTTGGAGGGGGACCACGTCTTTCATAGCCTATACAAGATCATTGGATTATTTTAATTGATATCCAACACCATACACTCTCATCCTCCAATCTTAGTTACAATTTTTAGATCTATAACTCTTATTTGGAGCATTGTGGACGGAATTTTGGATAAAAGAAATCAAGAGAAGTTTGGTGTCTTCATATTTTCAGCTTATTCTTCATTCCATCAATCTTGTTTTGCTCATAACTTTTGATTGGTAAGTCCAAATTCGTCCATTAGTTTTCCTAAATCCCTATTTTATTGTCCACTTTCGATCCATGACGTTTATTTCTACTGTTATTGATGCGGGGTGAAAGACGCAGTTTCCCGATCTAGATTGAAAGTCCTCAAATCGAACAACAGAATGAAATCTCGGATGAATCAAAGGAAATCTCAGTCGAGATTTACTCAAGAACAACCCGAGAATTATCAGAATTCAGAATGCGGAATAATGAATGATATGGAAAGATAAGAAGATAATATTATGGAATGATGAATGATAAATATAGGAAGATAGGACTTTTATAAGACTTGCAAAGAACTTTAACCAAATATGTGTCAAAAACCCGATACAAAGAATTACCTTTCACCCTTCCTTCTTTAACCTTACACAAGCCTTCTAGATAAGACAAGCACAAAGAGGGACGAGTTTGACTTGTAGCATCAACCTTCAAAAGATTAACACACACAAGAACAACCTAGCAAATATTCACAACTTTTCAATCAAAAACCCCCCTTTTGATTGAATAGAAATGATAAAATGCAAACCCCGTGAGCGAAGTCACAAGTATCTCACAATAATGTGAAAATCAATATTCACCACTAAGCTATCTAACAATCTCCCCCTCTAAGGCTATTTATAAGGAAGATCTTCTATCTAAACTAAGAAAAGATATCTTCTAAAAGATAATCTAGGGAAGATATCTTTTAAAAGATATAAAAATAACAATCCCAAAAATAGGATCAAATCTAAAAATTCCTTAAGATAGTTTGAGAGCTTTAAGGAATCAAAATATAAAAGATATAGTTGCCAAAGATAGAAGATCATGGCCGGATCTTCAAGTGTGTGTCAGAACAAACATCTCGGTCTATAAACTCGGCCGAGTTTCTTGGACTCAACCGAGATTTCTTCCTTGTAATTGGTTCTTGATCTTCTTCGTTGGTTCCTCTCGGATCCTTTTAGCCCTCAATCTTGTGGTTGGTCCTTGTATGATTGGTGTTGAGGATGCTCCCAAGAAGTCTGTAAAACTCGTGCCTTGACGACGAGCCTTGCAACACTCAACAGTATGGAATCTCGGTCATCAAACAAAAATCTTGGGTGAAATTTTGCTTTAGGAATGGCCGAAATATCTACTAAGTATCCATAAGCCGTTGTTGATGATGCTAACTGTGAGTGGACTACAATTCCATCCCCTCTTGGTGGTGATTCCTTAAGATCTCCGGGATCAAGCAGCAATGTCATGTCCATTTGATCTTCTTTGCCCTCTACTAACTTTCCTGCAATAACACTTACTCACTTTCCGGAAGACAACGATATAAGATCAAAAGAAGGTAAGCAAAATAACTTAACCGTATAATATTTACAACGGAAAGATAGAGAAGTGTGATAAATCCAAGCTTTCTTAAGCACACACCGTTCAATGAATTCATTCAAAGGCATGAATGATATAACCTGAAATTCCATGGGGTTGCGCCAACCTGTAGTGGTTCTTGGTCAACCAAAAGAGCTCTTGAAGGGGATGCATTGGTGGTTGCAGTGGGACGATTTTCAAAAAATATTGGGTGAATTACAGAAATCTCGACGGAGTTTTCATCAGGAATAGGCCGAGATTCTTCACTAGAATGTCCTTCTACCACTTCTATGTCCAATGCTCGATCCTTGCCTTTTGTCTTCCGTTTCTCATAGGTTTCGATGATTTGCAATAGAGTCATGGGATTTAATTTTATCTTTTTACCTTGAAAGTGAACATGCACTTGTTGGTATGACCATCATGTTCCACTTTCCGATCATATTTCCATGGACAACCTAGCAAAATATGCAAGCTTGCATAGGTACACTACATCACACAAAATCTCATCAGTATAAAGGCCTAATGTGATAGTCACCTTAACTTGCTTGTTGACCTTCAAAGTACCACAATCATTCATCCATGTTAGTTTATAGGGTCTAGGGTGATAAAATGTAGGAAGTTGCAATTTAGTAACCATTTCAACACTAGCAATAATACAACAACTACCTCCATCAATTATCATACTACACACATTTCCTTAACAAGACATCTAGTACGAAAGAGATTTTATTGTTGGGTATTTTCACTAAAAGACATATTGACATGCAAGGTTCTTCTAGCAATCAAAGATTCTCCATGCTCAAATTCACAACTCTCATCACTTTCACTAGCACTTTTATTGTCTTCTTCACTTTCATAATCCTCTTATTGGTTGATGAATAAAACCTTGTTAACAAGACAATCCTTTTTATAATGTCCTCTACCTTGACATTTAAAACACACAATGTGTTTAGAATGTAAAGTAGAGTTAGAAGTGCTCCCTTTAGGATCCTTTGAAGGCTCATGTTACACTAGGATAGTATTCCGAGGTCGAACACGAAGACTAAGGTGAAATCAAATCAAACAAGTGATCATGGATAGTGCAAATCTAGTCTAAGGAAAGATGAAAGAAATAAAGAAATGAAAATCAAGATATTTTTGGTTGGGTTTTTGTCGTAATCAAGCAAGATCACAAATCATGGAAGATTATAAATCAAACAAACAGCTCAAACTATCAACACAAACAAGCAACACAAGATCAAGATATGTAATCAAGTGAGAAAAGTGGATTCTAGGGATTCGGACTTCCGGTTATGACATTGGACTCAAGCTTCTAATCAACCTTGGACAAGCTGTGGTATGTTGGGAAAGGGTGTTTCTCCAATGGGATCAATCCCCGGGTAGGTCTCATGGTCCACTAATCCGCACCTAAGGTCCTATTACCGGGTAAGTCTCTAGGCACCTAAGAACGAGAATTCTACACAAACCGGATCACTATCTAGGGGTCAAACCTCTCCTTACCGGGTCAGTCTTGGGAAGGCAAGTCCTAAGCAACAATCCTAGCACACTCAGTCCAATAGCGGCTTATGAGGCTCACTACTACCTAGGGTTCATCATCATTGGTATCTAAGGTCGGGAATTACCGGGTAAGTCTCTTCCCTCACTTAGCTTGCTAGCATTAGGTCACCCTAGGCTAGATTATGCTTAACAAACACTAGGATTTCAACAATCTAACATCCTAACATTCATATTCATCAATACAAGCACAACAAAGAAAACCACGGCCAAAATCACGGTCTAGATTTTACAAGAACATGTCGTGGTTCTATCAGTGGTTAGGTTTCGAGCAAGCAAATCATCCAAAGGTGCATTCAAGTCTATTCTATCATAGTACAAGCCATAACCATCATTCCATCACCTTAGAATCACAACTACTTAGCCAACAACATGCATTTTAAGATCCAAACTCAACATGTAAGCATTCATGGCTTCCATAGCAAGAAAATGAAATAAGAGTGAAAAGAAACAAGTAATCTTAGCTGAATATGAGATTAAACAAGACTTACAACCCTTCAAATACAGCTCCAAAACATTCCTTACAATGCTTTCAAAAGTTCTTCAACAAAAACCACTAAAAATCACTCAAAGGTTCACTCTAAATCTCTATCTTGATGTGTTGTTCTTCCTCTCGAAGAAATTCCAATGTGGATAATGATGAGGTGTGAGAGAATGTGGGAATCCCCTAGTAACAGCCTGCATGACCACTTATATTCTCCACAAGAGCAAGGGTCGGGCAAAGAGATCGTGGGACACGTGTCAAGGCTGTCTAGAGAAAATCACGGCCAAAACCACGGTCTAGATTTTCCTCTGGGCCGTGGTTTCTCACAAAAACTTCTCCTTGGATCATCAAGTCATGTGTTAGTGCAAGGCATGCACCAACAAGGTCCTATGTGTTCTCCTTTGCTCCTAGCTTGCTCCTTAATGAGTCCGGAAGTGTGCCATCACGAGGAATGATCCTCGAATGTGTCGATTAAGTCCAAAAGCTCCCCAAAATACCTACAAAACTGACAAAAGTCCGTGTGGATGTCTATCTCGACAATATGCATGAATTAAGCGTAAACGTCATGAACTAATGTCAAATCATGCATGAATAACGGGAAAAACTATCTAAATGAATGCCTAAACTAACGTCATAAATCGTGTCATCAGCTTATTCAAAGGTTTAGAATGTAGGGGATTGGGATGATAAAGCTCTCAATACTCCTTCGTTGTCGTTCCTGCTTCGAGGCTCTTTCTAGAGAGAAACTCGGTCAAAATCCTGGCTGAAAATTTTCTGACTGGACCGAGATTTGTTCTAGTGCCATGAGTTTGTCTCTTGGTTCCATCCTTTGAGATTTTTTTCACCTCAATAGCCAAATGCAGTAAGTTAGTTACATCATCATAAGGATATAGATCAATTTCATTAGCTAATGATGAATGTAAAATTCTTAAAAATCGAGCCATAGTGGACACATCATCCTCGTGGACATTGGCCTTAATCATCACCATGTGCATGGTGGTGTAAGCTTCTTCTACGCTGCGGGTGCCTTGCTTGAAGTTATCCAACCTCTTCCTTGCTTCCCTAGCGTAGCATGGAGGTATAAATCTTGCTCTCATCAATGCCTTCATGTGTTCCTAAGTATGGATCCTCCACCTCTAGTGTTTGTCTCCTTTATTTGAGGAGGTAATCCTACCAAACTAGGGCATATTCTTGGAATTCCAACGCAACAACTTGGACCTTCCTTTGCTCGCTAAAAGTATGGCAAGACCAAATTTGTTCAATTTTAGTCTCTCATTCCATGTAAACGTCCGAATCTACTTTGCCCTCAAAACTCGGAATCTTGACCTTTACTTTTCCTATCCCATCGTTGTATTGGGGTTCTTGCTATTCGTACCACCATATACATGCTATACATACCAAATCTATGCCTACGCAATGCGTAGGCATAGTAAGTTTCCCTTCATTTTTCGAAGAGAATATATGTTACGGACTACTACGCGTACGCGATGCGTAGTCGTAGTACAGGTACGACTACGCATCGCGTACGCGTAGTAGGACTACGCATCGGCCATGCGTAGTCGTAACCATTTTCCTTTATTTTTGAACAAAATAAGCTTCTTGCTACGGCTACGCATTGCTTACGCGTAGTGAGGGTACGAATAGCATGAATACGTGGGTACGAATAGCAATCTCGTTGTATTGGTATGGTCTATAAGGCTACAAGTCTTGACCTCTCCTAAGACGAGGATAACACCTAGGTTAACCTCTCCACCTGTCATCATCATTCTCCTCCTCCATTTTCTGAAATTCATAAACAACGTTTGTAGTGTTAGGTGCATGGAAATTCGGATAATGTGTACCTTACGGGTGTCTTGGATCTAGGGATGGAGGTATGGGAGGGTTTCGTGAGCTTTCACCCATCCCAAAAGCAAATCTCGGGTGAAATCTCGGGTTGGGGTCGAGATTTTGGGCCGAGTTTTGTTCTTTGGAACGAGTTTCCAGCCGTTCAGTCATCTCCGAAAACATCTTCATGAGTTGTGACATTTGATCATTGTTTTCGAGACTCGTTATGCCACCTTGTTGTGAACCTTGTGGACTTTTAGACATCGTACAGAATTACACAAAGTAACAGCAAACTCGTGAAGTTAGTGAAAACGAGGGTTCCTTGTTTTTTCTCGCACTCACACTCTGTAGTGATGTCGCAAGCTGGTTTGACGTAGTTGTCTTGGATGGATTAATGCTCTTTTACTAATCGATGCAATAGTTTTCACTAGAACTTCCTTGGCAGCCTCAAGTAGTCAATTTGAGTTCGGAAGAAAGGTTCTTGTGTTGAATGTAACACCCCAAGTTTCAAAACTCGGGGAGCTACTGGTTAGGAGCTCACAATGGGTCCCGACCTTGGTTTAACAACAACATTACTTGGATCTTACAACAAGGCACAAATGTACTTAAAACAATTTCAAAAACATAATATTTTTACCGTATGAATGTATACCTGTGACAGCCTTACAAAACATATACATATACATAACATGCATGCTGTAAGGAAGACTCCCCCGTCCCCATCTAATGAGTACGTGGACCCGGCTGACCATCCGTTCCGGATCACTCTGCAACTGTCTATCTCTACAAATCTACAACACGGATAAACCGTTAGCTAACATTCCAAATATAAGCAGAATAAGGATAGCACAAACACACTCAAGATAACATAAAACAATCATCATGCTAGCACACAAACCGGTTATTATCTGTTCATTAAGTGAGTCACCTTATTCCATTTTACAGTTGTGGCACGAGAAATCTTAAGAGTTCTCGCCTCCGTTCCTTATCCAACTGGGTGTAGGTCTAGCTTACCTCCGCCGGTAGCATCACTACAAACCGAGTGTGGACTAGTCCCTAGAGAAACCCCCAGCGCCCTCAAGCTAACTGAGCAGAATGCCACCGCCCGTTACTCTTAGGCCAAGTATAGGTCGGTAATTATCTATCACAACCTATAACTTTAAACATCTCAATCACACACCACTATCATCATTCATGCTCATATTCAGAAGTCAACTAAGTAAGCCCAAAGGACTTACCTAAATCAGATCTCGACTCTCTTAATCACAACTCAATCTGTAACCGTATAACTCGGTTGCCTGTCAAAGGAGGCAAGTGTGTCAGCACACTTTCTAGGTAATTAGAAGTCTAAGACTTCTAAGGTAATAGATCCTATTAGAACAGAATTTAATACAGTACCAATTTATGGTAAAATGACTATTTTACCCTTGACTCCGGAACTTCCAAAAACTCGGAATATGTACTTAAAATATAATTGGAGGCTAACTAACCATATTCTACTCCCTAGGATGATTTTAGGTAACAACTAGAAAAACTACCCATTTTCTTTTTCCCGAAAGTCACTAAAGTCCAACTACAGCTTCAAATATAAAATTCGAATAATCTTATAAAAATTCCGAAATAATTCTCTAGATCATCTATGATATCTCATCTACTCCTAGGAGCAAGAATTTCTTAAAACTGTTCAATCAACACTTCTACAAAAATTTCTAAAGTTGGTTACAACACTTAACAAACAGAAAACTGTCTTAACTTTGAAAAATCATAACTCCTAAACTACTCGCTAGATTTATCCCAAATTTTAGTACGTTCTAATATAAAATCTTATCTACCATATATCCAAAATTCAGCCGCAAAGGAGATCAAAAGCCTATTTAAAACTATCTCACAAAACCGAATTTCAGCACAACAGAAAAAATGTTTATGACTAAATCTTTGAAAAATCATAAATCCCAAACCACTCGCTGGATGCTTCTCAAATTTTAATATGTTCTATAAAAATATGTCAACTATATCATATCCAAAATTCAAGCCCAACGGAGATCAAAAACTTATTCAAAACCCTCTCACAAAACAACATCACTTGCTGTTTTACCAACACTCACCACATATATACAAACTACATGAGGCGTCAACTTTGGTACACAATAACTCTCAAACCGTAGCTCGGATTGCTCTCAAATTTTAGTATGTTATACTATACAATATCGACTAAAACATATCCGAAAATCAGCCTGAAAGGAAGAGTCTAGCGTACCCAAAAATGGACCCGAAGTTGACTGCTCAACACTTTCGAAAATTTTGGAAAACGCAAGAATCTGTACAGCTCTCCTACGGTTGTTCTGAGTAGGTTTAACAGACGAAACGGGTACACGTTAGGCAAGGAAAAGGTGGACTGAAGTGTAGTGTAGCAAGGGTTACAAGGGTTAGATGGCTTACATGACTGCACTGGTTCTATGGCTTGTCAACAGGGGCTGCAGCTTCAGACTAGGACCGACTGCATCAGACGTTTATGCGTTGAGAGACTACTGCTGTGGCGGGTTGCTGCTGCGTCTGACTGCTGTTGTGGGCTGCTGCGCTGAAGAGGCTGGAGACGCTGGAGATGGACGGTTCTGAGCGTAAGAGCAGACATAAAGGGAGACGAGCAGTTGTACGCAGATCCGGCACTGCCCATGCCCTCATCACGTTCCTGGGCCACAGCCCCAGCGGCCGGCTGTCCTCTGGCACTGCTGTGCACGAACAGAAGGATAGAAGGCCGCCGCTGCTGTACACGAACAAGGATAGAAGGCCGCCGCTGCTGTACACGAACAGAAGGATAGAAGGCCGCCGCTGCTGTACACGAACAGAAGGATAGAAGGCGCCTGCTACGAGCCCTGGTGGTGGACGGTTGCGCGTAGGAGGACGGTCGTCGTCGGCGCCGGCCTGGAGTGGAGGAGGAAGGTGACGGTTAGGCGATGCAAGGGAGAAGGAGAGCAGCCGCCTAGGTTTCACGTGGGAAGCAAGGAGAGTTGCGTCCCTTAGGGTTTGCTGGAGTTACGTGAAAGGGTGAAGGAATGAGGGTTTCTTAATGGGCCCAAATGGCTCATTTCTGACAAGCCCGAATGGTAGGGTTCGTAGACCAAAACTCAGCTTCATAATGGGTCCGGAATACATGATACAGATGGGCCTGGATGAGTCCAATTTACAGAATAAAGAAGGTCAATTGACTTGTATATTTTATGTGAGTAAGGTGCTCACATAAAATGATAAAAATGATCAAAGGATAAGAAACCGGTGTCACATAGGATATAGTAAGGTCCTCACATAAAATGATAGGATGGGTTAATTTATAAAACTAAGGATTATGTAAGAAGATTGAAGCCTCACATAAAATTATAGAAGTTGACAAAAGCATTTTATGTGCTTAATTCTTCACATAATATGACAAGGTTTATGATAACTCGGGATTTACCGGAAATTAAATTTCCGGGTATTACATTGAAAGATAGTGAAAGATACTTCATTGCAAATATGATACCACTTTGATTTGGGGTGAAAGCCGCAGTTTCCTGATCTAGATTGAAAGTCCTCAAACCAAACAACAGAAGGAAATCTCGGCCGAGATTTACTCAAGAACAACCCGAGATTTATCAGAATTTAGAATGCGGAATAATGAATGATATGGAAAGATAAGAAGATGATAATATGGAATGATTAATGATAAATATATGAAGATAGGACTCCTTTGGGTGAAAATCGACAAAGTTACGATAGTTGAGTAGTTTCCTATCTAGGTTTGGGTGGAAATCCCCAAATACTGCTTGATTAGTATTGTTCTAGTATTTATTCATGATATGAAGGGAACTTAAGAATGATTAGTAGCATATATGAGGGATGAAAATATGGATTTATCTATCATTCATATTGGATTTACTTCATTGTTGGTGGTTTAGAATATTACTAGTTTGAATCTACTTTTTAAGCATTGTATTCTTCCAAGTATGAATGATGATTGCTAGATTAATCATATAGTATGAGACTTACAAGGAAATATCAGGATGATTATGCATTATTTAGATCCCTGTTATACTAGAGTAGAATCAGTTGGGGCCGAAAGTGTAATAACCGGTGTTATTTGGAGCATTTAAGAGCTCCAATAAATAAAGTTGCAGTTGAGAGAAATGATCGTGACATCGGATATGTCCTAGATGTGAAATAATATAAAAGATGAAATGGACAAAACAGTCGCTATCCCGATTCTTAGCGGTTAAGAAATGTGGCTTAGGAATGCCCATTTTACGAGATAGTTATGGAATATTTATCCCGATAATATTCCGAATTTTATATTCCAATTTCATAATGTTTGGAGACCGAAAATATAACCGCATCTCAAATAATTAATTTGAATTATATATAGATAGATAGATAGATAGATAGATTTTAGTTCAAGTGAGGAGAGAGCTTGTAGATAGGAATTAGGAGGGTTGTGAGCCATTGGATGAGTTTTAAATCAAGGGTTCACACACACTCATCATTAATGGCATTTTTGTAAATTGACTTATAATTTGGAAAAATCCCCTACGTTCATAGATAGGTGATCAGTGTTCATACTTTTATATGTCATTGTTCATGTTTTTATTCATCGGTGTTCATACTATTTTTATTCATCAAAGTGTCATGTTTATTTATTCTTTTGTAATTATTTTATAATACATAGATGTTCATTTACAATATATAACCACAAAAAATAAAAAAAATTCATCACAAAACATGAAAATATGATCATAATATGTTATGTATGTGTAAAAGTTATAGATAAGTCACTAGTGTTCATACTTTTATACGTCATTGTTCATGTTTTTATTCATCGGTGTTCATACTTTTATACGTCATTGTTCATGTAAATATGATCATAATATGTTATGTATGTATAAAACAGACACCAATGCATTGAACACTAAAAAAAAGACAACAATGCATTAAACACTATCCAAATTAATGAGCTTCATGAACGCACTTCACAAAATACTTTCCACCCTCCATAATCTTAAACGCAACTCTTGCATTACAACCACATCGATTGAAAGTTGTCTTCCTTTTGCCCGTACTATGTTTGCCATTTTTTTTTACCTTCCCTTGTCCATACCAAAATACTTCCTCAACACAACATTATTGGGTTTTTGATTACATGAAACACGAATCTCAAATTCACAAATAGAGGCCTCCTATTGAAGTCCTCAACTTCCTCCACACTTAAAAATTGTTGACCAACATGTAGCTTCAATGTATAATCACAAATTAGAACCCAATTGGTAGAGTAATTTGGAGTTACTTGTATAATAGTTCCACCTTCATTACATGAAGCATTCACCCTCAATCCCGACACAATGATTGGTGATGATTGCGTACCCAACATCACTGAATCTATAAAACAATGTAAAACTATACTAGTGTAAGTTCATACTTTTATACGTCATTGTTCATGTTTTTATTCTTTGGTGTTCATAATTTTTATTTCATGTTCATGTAAATATTATAGACTATTTTCCTATTAGACATTTTGTCGAACAATTGACGTGCACACTAAAAAAAGCTTATAGATTGTTTCAATTGGAAGTATTAGACCAACTCAACATATGTATATACATATATGATCTCAATCAAACCTATCAAAACAAAAAAATAATTCAACAAATTTGATTTCAAAAATAAACATCAATCATAATGATTCCTAAACTATAAGAATGAAAAACCTAAACCTTGAGAATAAAAATTTCGAAGAGACAATACCTGAATCGTCTTATATTCTCTTTGATTTCATCATTTTTATATAATCCGTCTTTGATTTGGTTGAAAATCGGCCAAATATAGAACTTGTTGGATGAAGAATGTGAGAGTGTTGTGATTTGTGAGTCGGTCGATCGGCGAGAGTGTTGTAGTGTTGTACTCTTTTTTTTTTTTTTTTTTAGATTTTTGTAATTACAAGATGCCATTAATGATG